>CP092095.1:21974728-21992228 GCA_029203775.1 Neoneuromus ignobilis
ACAGAAAAGTTAGACAAATATAAATCAAGTCAGTAAATCGATTTTTGATGAATAGAAGAAAGACAAAAGTAATATACAATAAATTTTCAAATAATAAGAAACATTAATTAATGGAATAAAAAAAGATTTTAAAAATTATATAGATTTTCAACAGCTCATTAACAGAAAAAAATATTTATAGATGAAATGAGTAGAAGAATAAATTCTCTTATAAGTGGAATTCTCCTCTATGTTTAAATAAAAAGTTTTTGATCAATGAGCATTAAACTTCTTGACTTATGACAGTGAAATATGGGTTGAAAATGTCAGTATATTTCAGCGACTATATACAATATAAAGACAAGTATAGAAAGAAGAATGTAAGGAATAACACAAAAGGATAAAAAGAGAACCAAATAGAAATGGGTTGGTTATATAATAAGAAGAGAAGATTATTGATGAGCAAGGGAAGTTATAATTTATGAAGAAAAATAGAGAAATGAATGGATTCGAAAATAAATCAAAGATATGGACATTTAACAAAAATTAAGTTTAAAATGGAAATTAGTTGGTCATATAGCAAGAAGGAAAGATCATTAAGGATTAAAAGAAATTATTGATAGGAAATCTACAAATCTAAAGATAAGATTTATATTTTCACCTCAACACCACAAAAGCGAATCAGCCACAGTTCCAAAACAACCAATAAGATTTATAGATAAATGTGATATAGACATGGGAAAATTAATTGAATTGAAACGAAATAGAAAGAAATTCTATCAATGAGAGTGGAAAGTTTTGAGAGGTCTTCATTAGTGAATGGTTTTATTTATTTATTTATATATATATATATATATATATATATATATATATATATATATATAATGGATGCAAATGATAATCACTACAAAATATACCAAGAATAATTGTAAATTTTTTAGTCTTATCAAAAGTTGAAAAATACACTCTTATATACATGCATACAAATATATATATATATATATATATATATATATATATATATATATATATATATAGAGAGAGAGAGAGAGAGAGAGAGAGAGAGAGAGAAAATAGAGAGTGATAACTAATATACTACTACTTTATATTTAAGTATATTTATGTATTAAAAAAGAATTTTCATCAAAATCACTTTAAACGAATATACTTGTTCTGTTCATGAATTTTAAAAGGTTATTCCAGTTAAGTAATCATCCTTATACAATATATATTGGTTACAAGTTAACTACGCTCTACTTCAAACATAAAAAATTATATAATACAAATTTCGACAACTGTTCTCTATACAACAGAAATAATATATTCATACATACTAAATATTTCTTACATTAAAATGAATATTCAAATTTTAATTTTTTATGTTTTAACTATTATATTTTTTAACGAATGATTTTTTTTCAATAATATTATGGATAAAAACAATTATTTTTTATTTGACAAATGTGTCAAATAAAAAATATATAATGTGTTAAATACTTTTTCTTATTAAGTTTTCTATTAAAACTAGTTATAATTTTGTACTGTTATTAGAAAATATACATAGTTACTTCTGTACAAAAATTAACGTCGGTAAACGTACAGGTACATTTTTCAACCAAGATTTTTGAATAATTAATATATATATATATATTTGTTTTAATTTTTTTTTAATAACAGTTTTATTAAAAATACCTTTTATTTGATTTTGAAAAAGTTAACAACAATAACTCATCTCTAAGATAACATATTAGGTAGTGTTATATGAAATGCCTGATTATTATATGGGAAATATAATAAAAATCACACATTTCATATTAAACGACCTAATATATATATCTTTTCAATTATAATAAATCAATTTCGTTATTTTCTTAAAAAAAATGTTTCTACTTATTAAATATTAACTTTTATCATAGAAATATACGAACAGATTTTTAAAATGAATCACCACAGGTTAAAATAAGTTTATTGAATAATAAATTGAATAAAAGTTATTTAATTTGTACTTGAATTTTTATATCATAATAAATTGATTGAATAAAAATATTTAACATAAATTAATTCACCCTCAACAGCACAAAATATTAAAAATTATACAATAATTATTTATAATTTACTTTGCTTACTTAATACAACAATAACGTAATAAGTATTTTCTATAGTGATGTCATAAATGTCAAAATTTGTGTTATAAAATGTTTTTTTTTAAAAAAATCATTTAATATTTTGTGATGTTGAGGGTGACAATTCATTGGTGTGAAAAGAAATTCATCACACTTTCAGAATTTGTCATAAAAATATGACAAACCCAAATATATCCAAAGAGTAATTTTGAGTAGAATTCAAATCATTCTTGTTATTAATTACTAAATGTATCCATTGGACATTTTCAATTAATTATTATATTTATAACTCTAATGGAGCAATAAACCATGCCGTAACACGGTTATAACAATGGTCAATAATCATTTATGACCAAATCGAATTGACTAAATCGAACAAGAAGTGTTTATTAAACATTTTTATAAAATTATACTGTGTTGCTAAGAGTAATTCATATTTATGTGGAAAAATATAATTTATTTTTTTGAATTCGTCATAAATATTTCAATGACAACATATACATTATTCAACATACATACTTGTATATTCTGTCAATTCCAAATACACCCTAATCGTAAAACATAATTTGATGAAAAATGAAAAAGAAAATAAAGAATAACCAATATTGGGCTGATTAACCAACCGATATATTTCTTGTTTATTAAAGAAATTAAATCCGCACTTGAACATAAACCAATCACAAAATCAAAATAATTAAACGTATCACAACAAAATAATAATAATTACAATCGTAATAATAATAATAATAACCAAATAAACTTTCGTGTAGCACAAAAAACGTTTTATTTATCGGATACACGTTCGCTCGTTTTAATATTTAAGTTGACGTCATGCGAGACACACTCTGTTAATTATTTTCAATTAGAGTCGTTTGAAACATTTGTATCAACTTGTCCATTTGGAACGTCGTATCGAGGACCGACACATATCCACCGTACACCGAAACTCGTTTCGAACTAAGGTACCGAACGTACGAACTGTTTCACATATACAGACTCACCTATCGGGCCATGAACGTTCGATTGGTGTGGCATTTGTTCATAGGCGGAGTTCTTTACAATTCCACGTACAACGATTGGTTGGTACGCTGACAGAAGAACATCGACATGATAATAAATGTCATTTTGCGTAATAAGGATGCCAAATACATGTATTGTTTCGTGTAAATGAAATGGCTATATAATAAAATACTTAAATCATGTTAACAATGTAATAAGAGGTTGTATTTCCCATGTTTTTTTTCGGTTTTTTTTTTTTTGTATGACTATGTATCTCTCAACCCCCGAGATGATAAGTATCTTGGTGATAAATGAATTAATGAAAGCTTAGTACTTATGTGTTGCTAAATGGTGAATTTTTATGTTGATCTGTTTGGCTGATAAAATGTTATTTATTCATGTGTTCATTGTATGGGGTGAATTGCAAGAAATATATACATACAATTACATATATATATATATATATATATATATATATATATATATATATATATATATATATATATATATATATATTGTGTGTGTATGTGTTTATTTGAATGATATAAGATTTTTGTTATTTAAATTTATTACTTAGATTTTTATTAATAAATTACCATATAAATGCTACAGACAATGAAATATGTACAGGCAGTTAATTATCAACATTAGAAATTTTATCAGTTTTTATAAAAATAATTAATTAGAAATAATATACAAAAAATTAGATATATATAAATATCGGTTGGCTCAAATAAGGTTGAAAAAGAATTGTAAAAATAGTAAATGATAGTAAGCAAGTAAATGCATATCTAAAACTTTCAGTCTCATTTGGATCTCTCTCTCTCTCTCTCTCTCTCTCTCTCTCTCTCTCTATATATATATATATATATATATATATATGTTTGTAGACTTTTTAAAAAATTTTCAATTGAGTTAACATTGCATCATCATTTTTATCATTGAAGGAACAAGGAATTAATAAAAAATATCTGGAACTATTTGAAGAGATGTATGAAAAATACAAGAGCGTAAATTAAAATAAAAGCTTTTTTTTTAAACAAAATCAGATTTGAGAAAGAGGTTAGACAAGGAGACAGTTTTTCGTCCAAATTATTTAAAGAAGTATTCTAGTGTAGAATTTCGAAAAAAATCGATTTTTTTATTTGCATATTTTCAAAGTTTAGACGTTTAAGAATATGTCCTTAAGAGGATTTTTCGAAATTCGAATTATTTTCGGAGTTATAGCTATTTTCGTGACGCGCCAACCAATCCGGTCTGGCCGGAACGAATCAACTTTAAACGGCGTTTTTCTCGAAACTACTTTTTTCGACACGGTTGATATGATATCTCAAGTTCTAATGGACCGATTTACTTGAAATTTGGTACAGAGCTTCTCAATATAACAGTGATTGCCGCCGTCTAAGATTTTTTGAAAATTTTGTTTTTTACTATTTTTAAAAAATTCCGAAAGTTGAAAAAATAGGGCAAAAAATGACTGTTTTTTCACACTAGGGAAATTTAAATTTTTTTAAAAAAATTTCCCTAGACGGGGATACTACTACAACCTTCTTTTTCAATAATTTCAAAAAATTTGTTTCAAATGACCGGAAGGGTTGGAACCACGTCAACCAAGAGACACTTTTTTTTCGAGTCCCCACTTTGTCAGCCTGTACCTTTTTCAATTTTGAATTTTTTGTTTTTAATAATACTTTTTTGTACTCTTAAAATGTCAATAAATAACTGATAAAAATGGATAGTAAAAATATTTGTTGTTTTTTTTTACAGCGCCCGAAAAAACACCTAAAATTCGTGCATCTAGACTAGAAAACCCCCTTAATGTAATCCCAGAGTATGTATTGAGAGAAACAAATTTTGAAAATAGAGAATATTTGTCACATCTACGGGTACTTGTAAGTGATTACCCAGAAGAGCTATAAATTCTACTTGAAGTACTTTCAGATTATGTATAATAATATGATGCTTTCTGAAAGTGTCAATGTAATCATCCTATGATGAAAACTGGATTGCCATCGAAATGCACATCAGTTTATGAACAAGAAGTAAACAATAAATAATTATTGAACATTTTTTCAATAAACTATGGTGTTAGAATGATAGTTTATTTATGTGAAAATGAATTCGTCGCATTTCCAAAACAAACAGAGAATTATTTAAGAACTAGACAGGAAATTTAAAGGAAAAAATAAATGAAGAAATCTTAGTCATTCAAGATTTGCAGATGTATTATTATTTCCTCAATAGACTTAGATTCAGCAATGGATAGAAAAAGGGTAATTATATATATATATATATATATATATATATATATATATTTATGTATGTAAATAAGACAGTTTGTTTTTCAACATAAAGACAATGATAATCTAATCTAATATATGAAACATAATAACAGCATTTATTATTTGCTATAATTTTTTGATACATCAGTGTTTTTATTAATCACGGTTAGTGTTAAATTTCACATCCACCATGGATCGCATCGAGACGTTTATAAACAGCTCCTTAGTTTCCCTTGATATTACTTTCACACACATACATGTTTGAGAAATATACGCATGTATGTATACAAATATATATATATATATATATATATATATATATATATATATATATATATATATGCACGTATACTCGTGTAACATGATATTATTTTTGCTTTCCGCAGTGCCGCCATTAAACGTAAACATTACAGGAAGATAAAATGTATACTACTGGGTTCAATCTACATCCGTATGCAGGATATTTTAACAACAGTTACGTTAAAAACGGTATATTTGTCTCATACTTATATATATATATATATATATATATATATATATATATATATATATATATGTATGTATATTAAATTCTTTGCTAATTGTCAACAAAACAATAAATTTGACGATTCAAATTATACCAATGTGCTGTATGATAAAAATTTGTAGAGTGCAAGTTTAATTCGTGCCAGAATATTATCATACATTGTAACCGATTTGCATTGTTCTAATTTATGGATTACATTACGTCATTAATATCTATAGGTTGTGTTGTCATAAAAGTAATTGTCATAATGTACCATAATGAAATTCGTACTGTGTTCATAAAAAATGGTTTTTGCATATCGTTATTAATAATGGAATGTAAACAAATATATATGCGTATACAATTAAATGTTATTTTTGACCTTTTTTGAATTTTAAATGTACATTTGAAATTAAATAAAAATACTTTTTTAAAATAAATATCACAAATAGTAAATGAATTATTTTGTTAAAAATGTCATTATCTCCAAATGTGGGTATAAATATATTAGTCTATGCTTGTACAGAATTTTTAACCGTAAACAATAATTTTCCTGGTGTCATTTTAAGGATCTAGAGTAAATGAATTCAATGAAGAAAAGCAACGAAAAAAATATTTTAAATAAGTTTAGTAATAAATTAACCTTTTTTATTTGAAGATGAAAATATAAGTTCCATTATTTGTTAATATAAAAATTATAACAGAGTTTAAGTAAATAGTAAATTGACACAAACACATTTAGTAAGATTCTATTGAAGAATATAAAGATTATAATTGACTGACTGACATGAGTCATTTTTTAAGTAAGGGATTGTCTACCAACAATCAACGATTTTATGAAATGTTTAATAACCATTTATTATTCATTTTTTTGAATTATATTTTTAATAATTTTTGAATTTGTACACTTTGATTGCTGTATTGAATTTGTTTATATATACTATGGCCTTTATGAGGCTTAAGGGTTAAGATATACATTTATTTGTTTATTATAATTTCCTATTCTTTCTATCCTTACTATCTTACTCAATTTCTCATATACATGATCATACTTTATATATATATATATATATATATATATATATATATATATATGTGTGTGTGTGTGTGTGTGTGTAATTTTACATTCGAAAATAAAAAAATTAGATTAATTATAATAACAGTCCACAACGAAAATCACTGATATAAAATGTATCTATGAATTAATTCATCAGACGTGAGAAAATGAGAACTGAACATCAGATTTCGTTAATCATTTATTAAAGTGTGAAGTAATTGGTCTAAAGCTCATCGTGATCAAATTTCTTGATGAAAAGCGATATATCTGGAAGAAGATTTAGTTTCTCGACCTATTGGTCGTCAGGCCGACTTATTAAACAACATGCAATCAATAGGTACTAACATAACTGGAAATAATTTATCACAGTCATATATATATATATATATATATATATATATATATATATATAAATATTAATATATACGGTTCTTCATGTGCCTATATTTAAAAAAATGTTTTGATAAATTCAGTGTAGGGTAGTTGTATGGTGACTTTAAAAATCAGTGAACGTGCCACTTCCTTACATACTGAAGTGTTATCATGAAGAGAACTTGAAATGTCACGTAAAAATTAAACACTGCTATTAGAAGTACTCTTGTGGTAATCATTTTTTTTTCTTATTAAATATATAGTGTGGATTTATATTATATATACATACATACATACATACATACATATATATATATATATATATATATTTATATATATATGTATATGTATTAATTGGACAGCATTAATTTATTCGAAAAAAATATTACAAGATTATTAAAAAAATAAGTATATATTAAATGAAAATAGTATTGTTTTTTATTAGCACTGAAAGAGTCTACTAAACACATATGCACGTTTTTTTATTAAAAAAATTTTTTTCATTTTTAGTTTTTCAAAGCAATTTTTTTATTCATGAATATAAATTATTTTTTTATAATAAAATTTATAAATATGTACAATACATATAGAAATATGTATTAATATTCATATATTACATATATCAAAATTATAAATAAATATATTAATATATATGATAAAATTATTATAATTTATGAAGTAGACAAGTAATAAATTGATAACATGGTGATATTGTACAAGATTATATACATATATATAACATATATATATATATATATATATATATATATATATATATATATATAAAACTGAATAATTAAATTAATTTCAAATTTTAACTACATAAGTATAGATGATAAATATATAGGCTAGTAAAAATAAAATTGACTCGCATATATTTGATGTGTAATGTTTCCAAATAAGAAAATAGTATAGAAAAAAAATATATCACCGAACTTATAAATAGTTAATCGATGAAAAATAATATTCATTACAAAAATCCATTTTTTGATCCTATTTTGATCGATTTGAGTGTTAAATATTTTAATTGCTTGTAATATATATTTATTATTTGGCTTTTCAGATTTTTAGCGATTTCTAACTCTATTGGTTTTATCAAAAGAAATCATAAAAATGGTTTAGTTAAAGTGGCTGTAAAAATATAATATAAAACAGTACATATGTATAAACTCTTTAACTGATAATCACAAAGTATCATTTCGTGAATACTTTCAAAGATTCCTTCATAATTGATACAATCAAAGATGTAAGAGTATTTATAAGGCTACTAGGTGTGTATACACACACACACACATACAAACATATATATATATATATATATATATATAAATTGATGATTATATTTTATTACATATGCATATGTATATTTACAATTTTATATAAAGTTAACTAGAAAGTAAATTGAACTGACAAACAAGTTATTATTTATGAATAAAAAAATATATTCGTTTCCTATCCTAACGCCGTTTCTGTAGTAAAATAAATAAAATTACACGTTAAAATTAATTGCTGGCCATAAAACATTCCACAAAGCAATGATACAAATTTCAATAATATATTTGTGTTTTTCTGTCGATTTACACTTATAAAAGTGTTAAATATTCAATGCTAATGAATATGAACACCACGTACGTTCTCTGAATATTTATAATCACCTGTTGGGACCCCCTCGCCGCGTTTATGTGCCATCGGGCAAACGCAGGGACCACCTACTTATTACTAAAACGCAACATTAAGCATAACTACGTACAACATACAGAACACATACATACTCGTACATTTTTTTTTTAAATATAATATGCACATATAGGCAATACGTACCATTACCACTAATATACACAATTACCTGCTGTTTAACCTGACAACACATGCTTATAAATTATATCGCATTATAATAATTTCCGAGTTGTTTTTAGTAATAATTTAGTCAAATTTTCACTGAATACGTAATTATATTCATTTTCGGAAAGTATTTATTAGACGTAAGTGGTTGGACGATATGCATATAAACACACATACATATAAAGTTACATAAATACATAATATGCATATATATATAAGAAGTTTCTATTTTTTGGGTCAATGTTCATATTTAAAATAAAAATTATAGATAAATATATTAATAGACATGATCAAATTATTATAATGTTATGAAATATACAAGTAACAAATTGGAAACACGCCGTAGGAGTCCTTATTTTATACGAGATTCATAAACATATATATATATATATATATATATATATATATATATATATATATATATATATATATAATATTTATGTAAAACTGAACAATTAAACAAATTTTAAATACATCCGTTATTAATGTTTTATGTAAATCAGAATGAAAATAAAACATTTTTATAAAAACATAATTATATACATATATAGAGAATAATTTTAACATTAATTTTGACATTTATAAAATATAGTTGTAATTGGCAAAATTTTACTTGTATTGTTTGACATTTTGGAATGTAATCGTGTAATTATTAAAAATTATTGAGTTATAATAGTAATTAAAATATTATGATGAGTCTCTTTTGATTGTCTGTATGTATTCGAGGATGTAGTTAAAAATTCTTAAATGATTACGACATTTTTGTACGTGTTGTCAATATAAATGAAAATTAAGATGGTTGGGGTAACTTATACGGTTTTAAATTGTACAAGATTTGTTTTTATTGATAATATACAGTGTTGGTTAACGCATGAATTTTAAATATGTAAATATTTACAATATTCATTTTTACTCTTTATACAAATTTGAATATTTTATAAATGTATTTAAGGTTTTATATTAGTTTTAGTAACTTGATACTTAATTTCAGCTACTTGAAATTTAGTTTTCACAAAAATACAGTAATATTGCTATTTGTTGTGAAATTGTAGCAAATTCATTTTAATATAATCAAATCTTCATCCTCAAGAGTTCAATATGTTATAAAATGATTCAAGATTCAAGGAAGTTTTATTGCTTTAAATTTAGTGTACATTAATTTTTTTTTTGCTATGTATAATAAAAATTGTATAAAATAAGCTATTCTATTTGTATATAAAATAATGTAGCTGTATATTAAATTTTTAGTTTTTAGCTTAAATTGTCTTTAAATTGTTATTGTTCATGTATTTTTTATTTTAGAAAAAATTTTCAAAAAACCTATGAGTTTGAAAAACACTAAACATTAAACTTAAAATTAACACAAAACACAAAATGTTATAAAATGTTCAATATTGAACATTTTATAACACATTGTGGTATTGGAGGTGATAATTTATTTATGTTAAAATCCATTAACATATTTTATGGAATTTTTACAGTTGAGTCAATTCTTGAATGAAATGACTAATAATAAAGCACTAAACACTTAATGTTTATCTTGTGTAAAATATGATGAATCTCGTTATCAAATAAATTTTAAGAATTAAAAAAAATAAATTAATAGATTAGTCTAATGATGTTGTATTTTTCGCATTTCCTTTTCATACACAATATCACAGACTGGGGTATTTGGTTATATTCATCACGTTAACCAGATAGAATAGTAAAAAAAGTTAATCAGGGTTTACTCCCTTAGCCAGGTTGTTTTCACCTCGGTTAAATTGTCCTTCCCACCCTATATATCCGACCAAGGATTTAACAACATACATACATACGAAGGTCGTTTGATAAGTATGATAAAAAAGCAAAAACTAAATTGAAAAATTTAATTAAATTAAACAATAAATAAATTTACCATACTTATCAAACGACCATTATATATATATATATATATATATATATATATATATATATATATATATGAATCTGTATTCATATATTTTTATTCATGGTCATTTTAATTATTAAACTGTTTTAAATTACAAAACTCTTGTCTGCTTTTATCTCTTTTATTCTTGTTACAAATACATATATATATATATATATATATATATATATATATATATATATATATATATATACATATTTATAAAAAAATCGGAAATAGGTATTAATACCTTATTTCATGCTACTCATTGTCACCCTGCTACAGTATACGTCATTGTTATGCCATCGAATATCAGTAGGGTCGCACGCCTTTTCAAATATACTTCTTGCCTCAGTATATCTTTTGTGATGAAGTCAAGTACGCTTGTTCGAGTCAATTGTATATATCAATACGTATGGTTGTTCATGTGTCTGTTTTTAAGAATTGCTTTGATACAGTCAGTGTAGGGTAGTTGTACGATAACTTTAAAAATCATTGAACTGTAACGATTTCATTGCATACAGAAGTGTCATCAGGAAGAAGACTTGAAATGTGTTATAAAAACTAAACACTACGATTATAGTACTCTTGTGGTTATCATTTTTTTTTCTAGTTGACATCTATTGAGAATATATATATATATATATATATATATATATATATATATATTTGTGTGTGTGTGTGTCTGAAAAGAAATTGAACTTTGATATAAATAAGAAACCAGTGCTTATTTCTTAAGTCATTAGTTTTTTTTGAAAAATATATTTTTATAAAATCAATTTATTGCTGAGTATGATTAATTAATGAGTGCATCGATTTAAATAGCTTATTTTTTGGAATCCTTTTAAGTACCTTCGTTATGAAAGTTTGATTTTGTAAAATGTCATCATGCCGTTTCATAACCAATTTGAATTTGAGAAGAGTAAATAATTGTATGGAACCAAATTAGGTAAATATAGTAGGTGTTTAATTATACATATTTATTTTTTTGAAAAAATCATGTATAGTGACAGTATGGGAGTTGATGCATTATCGTATAAAAATAGTACCTACTTGGCTCGATATTTAGGTTGTATAGAAAAATTCTCGAAATTTTTTTTTGATTTCTAATTTCTAAAGACATAATTTTTATTTTTTTAGTCGATTGAGTGACTTCCATTCAACATTTTAATGTTACAATTAATCTAGTCTTGAGATTATTAAAAACGTACCCATACATACTGTTACAAATGTCAAACAATCAATTACATTTTTTTTATTTAATTTAATAAGACGGTTATTCCCTGAAACTCTGTATAGAAATATCAAAAAATATGAAATAAAATATGTTGCAGTTAATATAACCTTCATTGCAAATTAAATTTGATTCAGACGTTTTTCTGTGCAGAAAAAAGAACACTAATTTCAAGACAAGACGTATAAATCAAATATAAAAACGAAGATGACAACGACGTTCTAACTGAAATGACAAACAATGAATAGGAAGCAAAAACCATATCCAATAAATAAGAACCGTAGCAGTAACTGTGGGAATCATGACAAATTGTATACTAACAAGCATCTATTGTGAACATCTCTATACCGTTCTGTAATAAAAATGTTCATTCTGCTTATTTTATGACAAAAATTAACGATTATGGTTACAGACATGACAATATCACTAAAATAGTATATATATAGGGTATATAAATTTTGATAAAAATATAATAAGAACATATAACATTTTAACATGGAGTAAAAAACCTAATTTTTAATTTAAATATTTTATAGGGTGGCCCAAATGAGACTGAAAGATAGTAAATGATAATAAGAAAGTAAAAAACACAAATAAATTAGTTTTATTTTGATTCGAAATAATTAACATGAGGTGGAGTAATTTTCAGTGAGATTTATTTAAGGTGTTTAATTAATACAGCTCCAGATTATCCATAGAGGAAGATTCTTAATGGCCAGTTTTATAATTTTCTTATTTTAGTTTTAAAATAAAAGTGACTTAATTTTTATATTAAAAAAATGTAAATAATTCTATATAAATATTAATATTTTCAAAATTATTCGATCCGCAATTAAATCTCTAGAACGAGTCACATATTTCCAATTGTACCATAGCATCATAGATAAAAATCTATAATTCCTTCTCATTGAAAAATTCCAAATACACAATCATCATCCGAGTTCAGTCTAAACACTTCTTATCTTCTTTGCAGTTAAGCCACACACAGAATCAATCTTATTAATACGTCGATTATTGAAGATATTTTAATCGAATCGACACGTATGTACGCTACATCCAATAAACGTGTGTTATGATGGACATCTTATTTGCGTGTATATTTGTATACGTGCATGCGTGTGTGTCTCCTGTTTGTTCGTGCGTGCAGTTTCCGGTGTCCGGTGTCCACACAGTAAAGTATTGAATATCATCGCCGCAACGACCCCTTCGCCGCACTACTTCTCGCGTAGCCAAATATACCATCATTCACCCTTTTTCTTAACTAACTGGTTTAGTTTCTTGAGCTTCGTATGAATGTTGACAAATATATTGTTTCGAATTAATATAAGGAGATTCTTAAAATAAACACAATTTTGAAATAGATCCCTGTACATATTTGCATATATATATATATATATATATATATATATATATATATATATATATATATATATATATATGTAAATATTATAGTTTTTTCAACATTTCAAACTAATCAAATATTTATATAATGATCTATACACATTTTATTTATTAATATTCAGATTTTCTCATTCAAATCAACAAAATAAAAAAATAGTATGATTTTTATATACTCTAGATTACAGATAACTCTCCACAATGATAATTTTGATTATATTATTAAAAAGTATATTATGAAACATTTAATATGAATTAAAGTCTTAAATATACTTCTGCACACTGAAAATATTAAGCGAGAATGCATTATTTTTTATAGAATACTACAGGTTGAAGTTTTATTAAATGAAATTTACATTTATAAACATATGTAAAAAATAGAAATAATAAAAAATACTGTAAACTTGTTATTGTATTTTGTATGTAAAAAATCAAGGTTTAAAAGCATGCAACGAAAGAAGTCTGCATGCACTGATATTTTTTTATACGTTTTTGCGGTTTGTTAAATAAGTCGAAGTAAAGAATGATGCATTAAATGTGGAATATTTGAATATAGAGTTTGTTTTCTTTTCTTATATGCAACTTTGTATTTATTTTAAATTTTATAATGACAGGTAGTATAAGAAGTTATAAAATGTTCTTTAATATAAATTTTTACACGAATAATAAGATTTTTTATTGAATATATATATATATATATATATATATATATATATATATATATATATACATGTGTTTGTGTGTGCGTATTAAATTTCAAAATAATTCAGTGTCTCCATCAACACATGAAAAATGCATATTATTGTGAATTAGAAAGAAAACAGGTTATGGGCGTTATATAGGGTGATATAAGTAAGATTAAAGGATAATAAAGAATAGTGAATGAGAGTTAGTAAATAAATTTATGTCTAGATTTTTCAATTTCATTTGAGCTACCCTATAGAAAAAGTGAGAAGTTAAAATGAAATTGAGTTGATTATGTAGTAAAAAGAAAAGAGTATTGATGGATAAGAGAAATTTTTTATTCGGAAATCTGAAATATAAAAAGGCTAAAGAAGAGATATATGGATAGATGATACAGAGACATAAGACATTTCGTTGGAATGGAGTGAAAGAGAAATATATTAGATGGGTCTAAATGGAAATTTTTTGGAAAAACCTTCATTCAGCAATGAATAGAGAGAAAATATGGCTATTATTTATATATATTTATAAATTTTGCACGTTTAAGATATTTTTCATGTAACTAAATTTTGTCATGTTTATATTTTATTGTCTCAAGAACTTAGTTCTTTACCAACAATAAGTATTTTATTCTATATTAATGTTTTCTTCTAATTATTTGTTTTTCAATTCGTAAGAAAAATTTCAAAACATTCAGAATTACTTCGGTAGAGTTAAATTATGTTCCCTCTTCCTCCCCATAATATATATATATATATATATATATATATATATATATATATATATATATATATACACACTAGCATACATGAACATAACAACTTATACATATATGAACAAATTTAATCGACGAAACTGAATTATAAAAGTCAAGCCCCATTACTGCTGGTCCGTCACGCCCCCTTTATCAATTCGCTACTGTATGTGAAAGGAAGGCTGGGAATCGAAATCATGGACCGTGACTGACGTGTTCAATAATAAATTGTAGTAGTGAAACGTTCTTAAACGTGCAAAGCTTTCAACATTCATTTAATAAACAATATTAATTAGAAAAAAAATTAATGGTCGTATATAAATATATGTGTATAGATGTACATACATACATTTATTCCATATACACACACACACACACACACACACACATATATATATATATATATATATATATATATATATATATATATATATATATATATATATACAAGAGATACACATTTTTTTAATCATTGTAAGAGATATAAAATACTTATAATTAAAAATAATTAGTAGTTAGATGGACATTAATATTTTATCGTAGGGCATATCGCGTTTTTACTTATCGTTGCCGCAGGCAAGCTTTTATTAATTTCATAAAGAAAACTAAATGCTTGCTAAACATCTATAATTTTTATTATATTTCATTAATATACTTATATTGTATTCATATTCAGAATTGTAGAATGTTTATAGACATTGTGGCATAAAATTACAAGTATTATTGAAATAATACAAAAATAAATCGGAATAATTTATCAAGCATCAAGATTAAATATAGAAATTATAATACTGTTTTGTTATCACTAATATTTCCACTACTTAAATAATGTTGTTGTTGACAAATTAATAATCCTTGTTGAAAAAAGTTAGATAACACTTTACATAAAAAATCGGATTCATTTGACAGTCTCGAAAATGAAAATAATGTGTTGTCCAACAACATTGACACTAATACATATTTATCTTGTTCATCAATCTCTAAACGTCAACACCAATCGTTCAGCTATTATTCTCTTTCAGTTTCAGTATATTGTTTTTTGTTTGGTTTTTTGTCAAGCCTTTCCTTTTTTATTGATTCATTATTCTTAGTTTTAAGATGCATAAGAATCTTAGATTATATAAGTACAATATACATATATATATATATATATATATATATATATATATATATATATATATATATATATATACAAATTATAAAATGTCGACTTATAGTGATTTTTCAATTTTCAATTTTTTGCTTCAAAAAAACCATGACCTATAGTATGGAAAATTTCATGAAAAATCATGTTCCAAAATCGGGTTTTTTCATTTAAAATCAAAGTTAGACTATAAAATATGACTAATGATGTTTAAAATCTAATTTTTGATTGTAAGACGAATTTTATTTAGAAAAAATCGTAAATTATGCTCATGTCATGCCATTTACGTGTCAATTGAATGAATATTAATAATTTTGATTTTAGAGCACCAATATAGAATCAAGTTTCTATTATTGTTCACTGATAATATTTTCTAAGTCTATACTAATAATTTTTAATAGAAATTCGATGATGTAATATAGATAAATATCTTTTTTCGATTTTTTAAATTTCGATGAAAAAATGAAAATGATCAAAAATTGATTTTCGACTACTAAAATCGTATTTGTCAATAATGAATGATATTTTTGCTAGAATACTACTATTTTCTACTTACTTAATCGATTTTTAATAAAAAATATTGATTAATAGCGATTTTTAAAATTTTCGATTTTTTGCTTCAAAAAAAACACGACCTATAGTATGGAAAATTTCATGAAAAATCAACATTTTCCAAAATCGTTTTTTTTTATTTAAAATCAAAGTTCGACTATAGAATATTAGGAATCGATGATTAAAATCTCATTTTTGAACGTAAAATGAATTTTTTTTAGAAAAAACCGTAAATTATGTTCATTTCATGCCATTTACATGTTAATCGAATGAATACTAATAATTTTCATTTTAGAGCCCTCTTATAGAATCAAGTCTCTATTATTATTCACTGAAAATATTTCCAAGGTCTATATTATTAATTTTTAATAGAAATTCGATGATGTAATGGAGATAAATATTTTTTTTCGATTTTTTAAACTTCGATGAAAAAAATGAAAATTATGGAAAATCAATTTTCGGCTACAAAAATCGTATTTTTCAATAATGAATGTAATTTTTATTGGAATACAATTATTTTTTACTTATTTAATCGATTTCTAATAAAAAATATTGATTTATAGTTATTTCTAAAATTTTCGATTTTTTGCTTCAAAAAAAACACGATCTATAGTATGGAAAATTTCATGAAAAATCAACATTTTCCAAAATCGGGTTTTTTTCATT
>CP092095.1:21994728-22234728 GCA_029203775.1 Neoneuromus ignobilis
CACTATGTGCCCTTTTTAAATTTGAATACCTGAATAATGCCTCGTACAATTTTCATATATATATATATATATATATATATATATATATATATATATATATATATATATATATTATATTTTTTGGAAGTGAAATAAATTCGTTTTCACAAAAATTAAATATCACCCCCAACGAAATAAAATATTGCCAAAGTGTTCAATAATTATTTATTTGCTTTATTTATAAATTTATTTTGACGTTAAAGCAAAATCGAGAAATTTCAAATGTGAATGGATCATTTGTATAGTAATAAGTGGACTAATGATGGATAAGAAAAATTACAAATTGAAAGTCTAAAGATATAAAAATATCAAAAAAGTGTCTCATATATAGATGTAACAAAGAGATATGAAAATTCGTTGGAGTAAACTGGAAGAGAAAAGTATTGAAGTAATCGAAGTAGAATGTTTTTGGAAAAGCCTTCATTCAGCAATAAATAAAAAGAAGCTGATGCTGATAATATATATATATATATATATATATATATATATATTTATAATATAGTCATCATCAACAATAACGTCCTTCTATTTTTTGCTGGATGACTTTTTCCAAAATTTTTTATTATACTTTCAGAGATTTAATCCCTTTTTTCATCCCATGCTGACCACTTTTCTCACATTTTTATCTCCTCTATCCAAATGTTTATACTTGACTCTTCTTACATATTAATTTCACAAAAAAAAATTCTGTCTTTCATATTATGGTTTTCTCTTGTTGCTATATAATCTGTACATTTCCATTTATACTTTTCACTGTTTTTATATCATTCGTAATTTTCATTTGATTTAGAATCAATGCATTTGATAACTTTGTGTTTATATAATATTTCTAAAATATATTTTTTCATATATTTTCATTTTGTTGAATTATTCTGACATCTAAGATCTATGTTTCACTGGTATAAAAAACAAACAGGAAGCATTGAACAAAACTGTTTTTAAAAAATAAAAATGAATATTTGTCTTCATAAACTATTCCATTTTTATTTTTCCATACACTACATCTATATTTTTTATTAATAGGATGAGTTAAATACATTTAGTTTTCAACTTCGTCTATTATTTTAATTTGATTTATTTGGACCATCATATATATATATATATATATATATATATATATATATATTTATATATATATATATATATATATATATATATAAATATATATTCATATTCATCTGTGTGTATGTGCAGTATAAAAAGTAGGTATGTTCTTCATGCGTCTACACCAATTGTACTATACAGTTTTTGACATTACACTTTTGAAAAGAATAAGGTACTTGAGGATACTATTATTTGCAAATAATGAGAAAACTGTACCGTCCCTAATAATGATAGTCTTCTTCAAGAGATTCATTTAAAATAGCTATAAGTATTTCAACATTATATTGTACTATTAATTGTTAATAAATAAATATTAGTTTATGAACAGAAATTTTATATAAAATTAAATAATTATTAATAGTATAATCATTTATTGATCATTACAAGATTTTTTAAAAATGATATTTTATAATATTGTAAAATTATATATATATATATATATATATATATATAATTTTACAATATATATATATATATATATATAATTTATATATATATATAGGGTGTTTGATACAACAAAGTTATATTTAAAAAAAATAGATAACTAAATTTGAAAATTAATCACTAATACTAATGTTATATCCTATGTTCTAATTGTCCAGTGGATGCAATTAGTTGTTCTCGATGGCTGATCTTGGGCATCAGTGAGTCTTATTGTCAAAGCTCATATCCCTTAATCGAATTTTTTGAACTACAATTGTGGTGTTCGTTCATTTACTATGTCAAATTTAAATACTGTATTGACATTCCTGCTGGCTCTGTTGTGTTGTGTCCAAGTTTAAATTCGCAAAAAAAAAGTATATATTTTTTGTTAATTACCATATTTTTATAAATCCTTTTCATTTATTCGTTTGGACTAAAATCTCAAGTAGAATTGTATTCATAACTCTAAATAGAACTAAACTAAATAACTAGCTTAAAAATGAATTTTAATAAAAAAATTAATGACTATTTTATTTTTCTTAAAAATAAATAAAAATAAAATTATATATATATATATATATATATATATATATATATATATATATAATTTCTATTCTTGTATTATATATGTATAATTGTTCGTTTTAGATACATTTAGGTCGACGGGCGGAGTCCAATACAAGAACCAATCGCGGGTTGTCACATCGTGTTAAAACTAGGTCGCTTTGTGCTTGTTAAACGGGCCGTACTAACTTTATACTCTGCACGCATAGCCCTTTAAAGCAGTAAGCACATCATCTATCAACAGTGAATACAACCGGTCTGTGTTCGGCGACCTTGTCAACATGGGACCACCGCAGAAGCTTCGCTTCAGGAATCTTTGTTTTATGAAAAATTTAATTTTGTACATAAAAAACATATCTAACACACACACACACACACATACAAATATATATATATATATATATATATATATATATATATATATATTTGATAATAAAATAAAAATAAATTTAATTTTCCATCTAATATATTATTTCTTAACATCCCAAAAATATTATTTTTAAACTGTTTTTTACAAAAAAACTGTTAAATGATGATAATTTCAAAATAATTTACATCCCATTTAAAAATATTCCATGAATTATATATTAATATTTACACACTAGGATTATATTGTGATGATTGTTGTTTAAAAAGTGTTCAATAATTATTTTTGGTTCGCTGATTTGCATTTCGAAGACAATACCATCATCATCATAACGCTACGTTATAAAATCTAAGAGGAATTTATTTATTTACGCTTCAATTTATAGTATCTTGTATTACAACTGATTTCTGTTAATGTTTTGTACTTTTCGAAAAAGTAAAAATAAATAAAAATATTATTCGAAAAGAATTCATAAAATTATCCAAAAAAATGTTTTTACTAACGTTTAATTTTCTTAAAAGCCTTTAAACTAAATTCAAAATATAATGAAAACAAACTTCTTTAATTTTAAATTCAATTATGTTTCCAAAAAAAAAAAAACTAATGTATGTGTTAAAAATTATTTACAATATTAATTTAAAAGAAATGAGAGAAGTGTACAGGATTCTATATTTTTTTTTAAATCGAAAACTAAAAAGAAAAATCACACAATTTAATAAATGATTAAAGATGAATAGAAAGTAACAATTTCTTGATTTATATCGACTAGTTAATAAATTTTATTCAAATCACTTAACTGCTACAATACAAACAGCAATATTTAACGATCTAACAGTCAATTACAACGATGTGAAAGTTATAATAATAAATATTAAAAAAGAAAAATACAAAACGGTTCGGATTCATTTATATAATTTAAAATCGTTTTATTCACACATTGAATGCCATTACAAAAATGTCAACGTACACAACGTATTTAAATCATATGCGAGGAGAATATGATACAGGCTATAAATCACACCTATTTAACAGCAATGTATATATTTTTTTCAGAAGAGGCCACTGCTCTCTACATTCAAGTATTATGAAGATTTTTATCTGACGTGACTGCATCATTTTGATTGTTATCTATTTGTATTAGAACTCTGCATTCTTTTATTTTTTGACAAAGGCCTATATATCATATATTTTAAAAATATGTTTGATATATATATATATATATATATATATATATATATAATAGTTTTTTTTATTAACGGACATTTTAAATATATGACTAATAATAATAATAGATAATGTAATAATTTAATGATTTTTATTTTTGAAGGAAAAAAATGAATTATTTTGAAAATATTTCAATAAACTTACATTTTTCGATTATATATATATATATATATATATATATATATATATATATATATATGTATATGTATATGTATATAAACATCTGTATACATATGTACGTTTATAAATCGTGATCTGAAACTCGTTATCAAACAAATCTATCACACATATTTAAACGGCTTAACGCCATTCGTAAAACATTATCACCGTTAGAAATCAACTCGAATGGAATATACACAATTGTTAAATCCCCAACACCATTTTTATTGCTTCCCTAAGGAGAAATAATTACAACGATTTTATCAGACGTGCAAAAGTGAATACACAAATGTATAACTTGGCAGAAATCGGTTTTTGTTAGCCATATTGCTAGTAATAAATACACGGAATTTATATATTTGCTCTTTTTTTATTATAAGGAATAGAAAAGAAGTCAAATAATATGTTTTTTTATTATGAATTTACAAATTTAATGAATATATTTAATTTTATATGTTTTAATTTAAATGTAATATATATGGTTAATGTTTTATAGTACTCTCAATTATTTCAAAAATAAAATTTTTAAACATAATTATATCAATTTAAATTAAATATGTACATACACACACAAGAATATATATATATATATATTCCATAACAAAAAGAATTAATCAAATGGTAACAACTATAACATACAATTCAATTACTTAATAAAATCTGATACTGAAAATATTATGCATAAACAGAAATACAGAGAATACCGGCGCTGTGAATTCTCGGAAAAAGCACATTGAAATATAAATGAATAGCGCCGATATTAATAATTAATACGAAAAAATAAAAATTTCGTGGCGTATAATATCGAATGACGTTGTTATATATGTATGTATATATAAATGTATATATGTATATTTTTTATTAATTTCATCTAACGATTGTCCGTACGACTAAAAAAATCCAATTACGCGAGCCCTGATTAGAAACTCAATACTATCGTGTTCCTACAGCTATGGTCGTTCCTTGTTCATTATTAAAAAAATATATTTGTATATATAACATTCGAACAGAACGGCTACACGAACTCATACATTAAATTTATTTAATTATATATATATATATATATATATATATATATATATATATATATATACATACATAAAAATCCTACTTCATATTTCTTAGAATTAAATTAGTCTTAAATTAATTATATCAGTAAAGTGATTTCCAATATATCAGTTTAAGGGGTTATACGCACTTGCGAGGCGCAAAAACGACGTTTTTTTAGGAATTTTTTTTAGAAACAGTATTTATTTTGCAATTACAAATTATGGTTATTTGAATAGATCCTACTTTCAAGAATAAAATAACATGTCGATCATAAAAAATATTGAAGTGCACCGCTCCTGCAGACGATGTCCCGAACGACCTCCAAAAAAAGACGCTTGGCGGTGATCTCCATATCGGCAGTTTGGATTATTTGAAATCAAAAAATATGGTCAATTCTTTTAAAGGATAGATTAATGCAGGTATTGAACGAAGGAATAATAAAAATGTTAATTTTTGACAAAATGGCGTCTACTTGAAAAAAATTTTTCGTTTTTTACTAAAATTTTCGCTCCAAATTGTTTAAAAAAAATAGTAATAATTTTTGTAAACCTTATTCCTTCGTTCAATACCTGAGGAATATATTTGAGAAGATTGTGTGAAAATTTGAGACCGATCGGTTTAGCCATTTCTGAGATATCGAGATCACCGACTATGAAAACACCGTTTTGAGATAAACGCGTTTGAAGTTTCGGAAGTAGTTTACACATAGTTAAAAATTTTTTACAAATTCAGGTGTATGTCCGAAAATATTTATCGGATTTACTTCAAATTTTCAGAGAATATACTCAAATATATGTGCATTCCGAAAATACAAAAAAAATCGATTTTTTGAAATTTCTAAGTGCGTATAACCTCTTAAAAGTTTAAAAATAATACACAAGAATCAATATTTTTATAAATAGCTCATAGCCCATTGCTCGGCAAAAGTTTTATCGAATGTTATTAGATTTTCTGAATTTTTTTTAAGATTCTTCCGTTGTTTCCAATTCTCACCTCCACTATACTTTATAATTACATTCCTCTATCTTTGATAGATTCTCTTCCTTGGTCTCTTTTTATCTCTTGGTGGCAATTTATAATTATTTTTATCTGTCAGTTGTCTCTTTTTCTTGCTAAGTGTATTATCTATTTTTTTTTTAACTTTATTTGCTTTATTATATCAGTTAATCTTGCCTGTTTTCGTCTAGATTTACAATTTTTTAAATCATTTTAGAAATTATATCAGTTAATCTTTTCTGTTTTGTCTAGATTTATAATTTTTAAATCATTTTAGAAATTCTTAACATTATTCTTTTCATACTTTGCTAAATTGATAATTTTTGATTTATATTTGTACTCAATATCCACGAGCCACAATAAATATATAAATATATATAGATACAACAAAAATATTTTTATAATGAAATGACTTCGTTACAAAATGTTATTAAAAACTGTAGAAATTAACTAAAATTAATTCCCGTAAATGTTCTATATCAATTTTGTTACAAGCGACTGAATGTCTGGAATGTCCGATACTCGTTGGTGGCGATCCACGTTCAGGTTTTGAGTCGTGAGAATAGAAAAAAATACTACAGTGACAAATCAAGCGAATGGGGTGAATACGACAAGATAGTGATTTGTGGTACGACTCAGAAATGTATGTAAGACAATGCTGTGTGTGGGCGTAAAGTGTCATATAAAGAAATCGCGTTCTGTAATCTTTGTCGGTGATGAATAATCTACAAAGATACATTTATGTTTATATCTTTATTCACTAAGTTTTTTTTAAAAAAAATAACTTGATTTATGAGAGAAATTGATAATTTATTTCAATTTTTCAATTATTGTAACACCTTTTATAGTACTTTATATATATATATATATACTATTCTTTACTATCTTGAAATCTCATTTGGGCCACCTTATATAAATATTATTCAAGTCATAACCCAAAAGAATGTCAAGAAGCTGGAATCTGATTCAATCAATAAGTAAAATAGGTGTATAAAATCTACAAGTGTAAAAACTTCATTTATGATAATTTAACTTGGTCGAACCATATAAGCGTACACATTAATATTCACAGGTAGTAATTCTACAATATCAAATATCTCTGAGTAATGTACGTTACTCAACTAAGTGTAGAAAATTCTATAAAAATGAACATTTGTGTTGGGTGATTAAAATTATGTAAAATATTAATATTAATTACTGTTTCGTTAGTTGTGACGAGAATTGTGTTATTTATAAACAGATATGGATTTAATAGTATATTAAAAACTATTGACTTGTGTTATCCGGAACCGTTGAATTATTATAATAATATAACATACTCGTTTTTTTGCTATAGGTGAGAATAGGTAGGATGTATTGATCGAAATTCTTCCAAACTGATACTAACCTATTTTATCTCCCTGTTCATTTCATCCGTCAATGTTCTTTTATTGTTAATCATTTGTCTTAAACTTACAGAGATTTCAATTTTACTTCGATAATTCTTTGATTTAAAAATTCATTTGACATTTATTTTGTTTTGTCGATATTGGTTGTAAGACATGTTTTTTGACTCTTTATTCAAAAATAATGTCATCAAAATTTTTTAAGTGATTAAGCATTTCTTCATGTATGTTTATTTTTCAGATTCTTAGTATAGTTTCTTAAATAATTCTTCTAAAACATATTGAAAATTTTATAGAAATAAATACAAATTACAAAATAACTAAACAATTATAATATTTATGTAGAAATTCAAAATCAACTTACCAAAGATTCAATTTTCATTATTATCATATTTATACTTACATATATAAAATTATATTATAGAAAAATGATATTTATTAATAAAAAACACATTGAAAAGGTTAATATATTAAAAATATTACATTTTATTACTAACAGTAAAAAACAAACAAGCATATCTTAACGCTTCACTACAGTATAACAAATGAAATGTTTCGATTCTATTGGTTAAAAAATATCAGTGTAATTGTTCTTTCTTTTCTCCTATTGGTTAATAAATTTGTAATCTAGTAAACTACACCAATAAAGAATAATCTACTTCATCAAATAAATGTTTATATATATATATATATATATATATATATATATATATATATATATATATATAATTCTTTCAAGGAAATATTTATTCTGAATATTGCTTGATAAATTTATATTCATCTGATTATACATCTTATATTCATTTATATTATCTTAGTATTTTTATAAATCACATTCAAGTATAGTTTTAAAATATTTTTAATGATACTAATATCTATTGTTATGTAATTACTAAATAATATGTCTACTCATATATTTAAGAGAGGGAATGTAACGAAAATGAGCAAATAAATATCTTTTATATCGCTGCCATTTTGTATAGACACATAATTAATTCAATTGATAATAATTGCAAATTATAATACATTCACATTTCGCATAACTTATCACGATATTATGCAAATATGAAATTATTTTAAGTATCGCTTAAATTTTTACATACAATTTTTCATTATGATAATGGACGACATCATTGTACAATTATGTAATTTCAATAAATAAGAAACATGGTTTTGGTCAAATAAAAATTTACGCGATAATTTATGTACATCAAAAACATTAACTATTTATGCGAGTTGCGTGCAAGATAAACATTATTTTCGTCAATAATGGCCACGTTCATAGGTTTTTTTTTCTTCCAAAAATCTTATTTATTCCTTCGAGTACATTGGAAATCTATTCGTTGTCCACATGTGGTTATGTGCAATGAATCACATGCGTTTGGAGCCGCGGTGTCATTGCCGACTGTGAATGATGGGGCAAATGCGCCGCAGGGGTGCTAGTTGGCTATTGCCCCGGGGTGGTCACCGGAAGTGGTCGCCGCTCCGCCCTCTCGAGAGCCCCCTACGGGCATTGCTTGTGGGCGGTTAAAACAATAGAGCATAACATTGCGAGCCGATGACATGGCCAGTTGTCATGGTGATTTAACAAGCAATAAAATAAGTTTTTCTAGAAAATTCGATTTTGTAATGCCTCTGTATGTACACCTCTCTCTCTCTCTCTCTCTCTCTCTCTCTCTCTCTATATATATATATATATATATATATATATATATATGTATTTACAGATTTTCTCAAAACTTCGAAATTACAATTTCATAAGATAAAATGTAAACACATACACTTAAATAGCCATTCTATCAACTTTAGAATATTATATTAGATTTAAACTCTCTAAGAATTATGATAAATTAATTTATTGCGTTAAATTTTCTGTAGAAAGATGTGGAAATTATCAAAAAATATATGAGAATAAAGAAAAATCAAAGAAATTGTTTTAATTAATTTATAAACTTTTTTGTGATTAGTTCGTTTTTTTTATTCCACTTTAATAAATCGGTAATAATTTAAAAAGAAATATGTTTGATATAACCTAGTGCTTTAAAAATTATTCGATTTGCTTTTAATATTCAACATATATGTTATTTTAAATTCCACACGTTTACTACGATGATATAAATGATATTTACTGAAATAAAACAAACTTGTTGCTCGAACGTGCTCTACTTGAGTGATATGTGTTTTTTATATAAAAAACTGCCAAATAAAAAACTCATGCGTGTGTGTGTCGGCGTGTCATGATAGAGAATCTGTTGACCTAACTGTCAAAGATCTTGTATTTGTCACCCAATGAGCATTTCGTAGGCGTACAAGAATTTTTATATAGCAACACTTGATTAACTGTGCGACTTTACGAAATTGATTCTGAATGGACAGTGAATGTAACGTACGTTAAAATCGTCGTGATATTTTTGTTAGACGCCCACATAATTTATGCCCATGATGATTTTTCAACGTTCTCTGATCGGTTCAGCCAATCGAACGCTGTCTCTAATCATTATTTTCGATGACATGCGTTCTGAAATCACGTTCTTCCGATCACTGTCTTCTGTCGAGCAAAAATTGATATGCACTTGTCGATCGCGTACAACTTTAACATGGTAATTAAAATGACATAAACTTTTATAATGACTGACTTAACAAGATCCGACAAGCTAAAAAGATCGCTCGCGAATCGATATATTCTCTACTGGTATAAAAACGTTAATTGCATTGTCTAGACAAACGTTTAAATAGGTTTGACATATAAAAATAATTAAATAGTTTATGAAATGATCTGAAAAACAAGATTTATTTTATAATAGAGTATTTCATATTAATGTGAAACTGAAATTTAAGCTTAATATTCAAATCAACACTTATTAAATAAATTCAATAGCTAAAATAAAAAATATTGATTTCAGTATTAATTAACCAATTATTAAATATGTGATATGATATTTAAACTCATATATATTAGTGATCTGCAAAATATTAGGTAACCAAGAAAGTTCATTCGTTTTTACACATCTCAAGAAATGTTTATGCATCATATGACTAATTTCGCTGGGAACATTAACTGAGTAACAAAATACATACTTTGTTCTGGGGGAGATTTGGTGGAAGATATTTTTTATTTTATATACAAAATAATTATATTTTTTAAAACAAATTGATTATATATATAACTTCTATTATTTCTTATTACCACGTTCAGTCTCTTAGAAAATTTATTTATTCTATCTTTATTAAAAATACTGGTTTAATAAGAAAAAGTCTTCCATATATTTTTCACCCAAATGAACTATAACCACAACATCACCAAATGTTGAAAAAATGTTCAATAGACACTTACTGTTCACTCTCTTTGTTTAAAAACTGATGCACATTTTGATAAAAATACCATCATCATCAGAAACCTGTGATATAAAATTTGGATCAATTCCTGGTTAGAAAGGATTATTAATAAAGTTATTATTAATAAAAATACATAAACAATAACAATCCAAAACAATTTAAGCTAGTAACTAAGTATTTATTATACAGCTAAATTATATTTTATATAGAAAAGCTTATTTTTATACAATATTTTATTATACATGTTTAAAATTCTTGTACAACTAAATTTATAACAATAAAACATTCTTGAACTTGAATAAAATGGTTAGAAAGAAAACAAAAGTTAGGGATGCAATGGAAAAAGTGTTTGAAACAGAAGTAGACTGGTCATATAGCAAGAAGAGAGGATCATTGATGGACTATAGATATTCTTGATTGAAAATCTAGATATATAAGCAGATTTAGAAACAAACCCATGGATAGATGGAATAAAGACATAAGAAAATTTGTCAGAATTAAGGGGTTATACGCAATTAGAAATTTTAAAAAATCGATTTTTTTTGCATTTTCGGAATGCACATATATTTGAGTATATTCTCTGAAAATTTGAAGTAAATCTGATAAATATTTTCGGACATACACCTGAATTTGTAAAAATTTTTTGACTATGTGAAAACTACTTCCGAAACTTCAAACGCGTTTATCTCGAAACGGTGTTTTCATAGTCGGTGATCTCGATATCTCAGAAATGGCTGAACCGATCGGTCTCAAATTGTCACACAATCTTCTCAAATATATTCCTCAGGTATTGAACGAAGGAATAATGTTTACAAAAATTTTTACTATTTTTTTTAAACAATTTGGAGCGAAAATTTTAGTAAAAAACGAACAATTTTTTTCAAGTAGACGCCATTTTGTCAAAAATGAAAATTTTTATTATTCCTTCGTTCAATACCTGCACTAATCTATCCTTTAAAAGAATTGACCATATTTTTTGATTTCGGATAATCCAAACCGCCGATATGGAGATCCACCGCCAAGCGCCTTTTTTTGGAGGTCGTTCGGGACATCGTCTGCAGGAGC
Source organism: Neoneuromus ignobilis (assembly GCA_029203775.1). Taxonomy (NCBI): domain Eukaryota; kingdom Metazoa; phylum Arthropoda; class Insecta; order Megaloptera; family Corydalidae; genus Neoneuromus; species Neoneuromus ignobilis. The sequence goes on from CP092095.1 coordinate 22,006,441, forward strand.
GGTGCACTTCAATATTTTTTATGATCGACATTTTATTTTATTCTTGAAAGTAGGATCTATTCAAATAACCATAATTTGTAATTGCAAAATAAATACTGTTTCTAAAAAAATTCAAAAAAACGTCGTTTTTGCGCCTCGCAAGTGCGTATAACCCTTAATTGAAGAGAATGTAATTTGTTCGGTCGAAATGGACAGTTTTGGGAAAAAATTTACCCATCAGTGGATAGAAAGAGACTGATTATATATATATATATATATATATATATATATATATAAAGTTTTACAATCAGACTTGACCACAAATAAAGTTACCTAAAGTTTAAATCAAGCTTTTAACTTATGTCAATTTTGATTAATAAAGCGATTTTCTTGAATACTTAATGTTTTATATTTTATGTGAATGTTACATTATATATATATATATATATATATATATATATATATATATATATATATATATATGTACGTATAATTTATTTTATATATTTATGAATTCTTTATAAGCTTTTAAGGTATAATAAAACTATTTAGTTCACGTCAAACTTTTAAACTCTTTATATATTCCATTTTTCAAGAAATTCAAATATGTTTTGTACACATTACATATGTATTTACATGTATATATATATATATATATATATATATATATATATATATATATATATATATATATATATATATATATATATATATATTTATATACATACATTATATAAGAGCAATATTAAAATTTATCGATCTATTTTTGTATGCAGAATATTTTGTTTTCTGTTTAAGTCAGATCGTGATTAAGTTTTCTTTATATACATATATATATATATATATATATATATATATATATATATATATATATTAAGATAAGAATATCGTTATTATAGATAATTTGTTACTAGATAATACGTCAAAGAATACTGTAATTTTAATAAAAATACAAACGTTAGAGGACAGATAGATATATAGGTATAAAGTGAAAACAATCATTTTAAACAATAATAAAACTTCAAACATCTGCTATACTGGCGTGACAACAGACAATCCAATTTTCGAAAATAAATTGTCCTGGGCGGAATATTTGATTACATAAATTTTAAATTACAGAGCAGTCAGTGAATATAACCATAAAACGATTCTAATATAAAGAAGACTTATACTAAAAGATTAAAGATTACTATCTTTCTAGCTGTTTATTTTAAAGTTTAATAAGAAAACTACATTCAATATTATTAATAGATGAACTTAGCAGAAGACACTTAAAAACATTTCACATATATATATATATATATATATATATATATATATATATATATATATATATATATATATAGCCTATACATGGAATGAATACGATTGTGTTTGTATGTGCAGTATACACGAGCCTGGATACGAAGTAAGTGTTTTAAATCACGAAAACTTATGGTGACTTTTATTGGATACACGATGAATTGTTTAGTTGATATAGTCTAGAAAGAATAGTGTGGTTATTATTTTTTTTTTGTAACGAAATGAATTTAATTATGGGTTTTAAAATTTTTTTACATTTTGATAAACGAAACTAATTAAAATTAATTATACAACACGTTAACATCAAATACTAATATTATTTGCATTATATTTTAATAAATTTCAAAAATATCAATTAAAAAAATTAAATATATCCATTTCATTTATTCCTGATATTTTTATACATACATATTAAGTGTACAAATAAATTCGGAGACTTCACCTTGACCTAATCATAATACCCTTTCACAGTTTTCAATTGTGACATTGATGTTTATAAAACATCATCTGATTATATGAACAGAATATAAATTCACAAAATATTAGTGAATATAGTGGTATTTGATAATCAATAACATATCTAACACTGCATTCTTTTTACATTTCAATTAAAAAGAATGCTGATGAATCCGTGGATATGGTTTGCTTTTCTCTTGAAACATTTTGAGAACTCAAATATATTAAAAAAATCCAGATGAGACAGAGACATAAGAACATTCATTAGAATGGATTGGAAGAGAAAGGTATTGGATTGGTCGAAGTGGAAAGTTTGTATCAATCTATGAATAGAAAAAGACTGCTTAGCTGCGAATAAAAATAATACACTTACTTAGGATAGCCAGTCTAGTGGCAAGGTTTCTAATTTTGGAACAAATCTTTGCATTAATACTTTTTATCCTATAATTTTTAAAAGTCTTAATTTATGAAGAAGATATATTGAAAAAGTTGAAATAAAAATAACCCAAGTAAAATTACCTCTGTGAAAAATTGATTTTTTCTCAATTTTCTTTTTAGTGCCACTATTTCATTTTATGATTATTTCTGCCATAGAAAAAAAATGTTTCTTATACAGAATAGCCAATAATTCGTAGTGAAAATATTTAATAAAAGAAAATAAAATTTTAATATATAATATTGCTATATGTTTGTGAGGTTTATTTTCAATGCATATACATATTATTTAAATAGAAATATTTTATATACGATTTAACTGGAAATACATAACTAGAAATATTAGCATCTGAAAGTATTGATTTGTAGCATTAACATCCTGAAAACACGAAATATATATCACTAGTAAATCAACTATGAATTATAAGAAAAATGTTGATTACTTTTGACTTAATGGAGATTATATTAAAATTTATGTTCGAGAAATATTTTTTTTGCTTTTGATTATAATATATTATGACAACATGTATAACGTATCAAATTTGACAGACATTTTGTCAATTAAGCTTTAGTATAAAAATATAATACTGATGTTGGAATAAAATGTTCTATTGATGTTTATTTATAAATTAATTGTAAAAAAAGAATAGTAGTTCTAATCGAATGGTAACTTATATAATTTTTCCAGCAACTTTCACATGTTTAGATGTAAGTAAAGATACAGTCCGTATCAACCATTAAACTTCAAAGGCAGTTAAAATAATATATTATATATTATAACTATAAATGTATGCGCCTATGTCTCAACAACGCATAATAACCAATTAACGGGATGTCATTGGCGTGCAACATATGTTTAGTCAACAATTTATCGGACGACATTTACGCAGCATGGTTACATCAGTGGTTCCACACAAAATTCTCATCTAAAAGATATATAAATAACGTTCATATATTTAGAACAATAGAGTTTATTTTTTTATCACAACTCAGTTACGATTGTACGAAACAAAATTCAAAAATCGTTAAAGATATATTTGTTTGCGATAAGATGAACATCTGTAAAAAATAAATTTGAATATTTTTCATATACAAAGATTTAGGATGGTAATTTATGTGAAACATTTCAAATAGTAAAAACGTATTTTTCATTTAAATACCACTTTCGGTTATATACAATCCATACAAAAGAAAAGAAAATGTATAAATATTGACTATTGTATTCATGTTATCGCAGAAATTATTTTGTGTGGGTTACCAATAGATTACAAGGCATTTAACATGTCTTAAATGACACGGTTATCATTAATCTCTGTTAAAATGATGAATTCAATTCACAGTTTAAGTATACATTTTAATAATGATATATTCCTCATAACATTGTACATGTGTATATATATATATATATATATATATATATATATATGTGTGTGTGTGTGTGTGTGTGTGTGTGTGTGTGTGTGAATTACAAACAACTAAATATAATAGCAATAAAATGAATATAAAATTAATTTATAATTTTTTAATTTTATTGTTTCGTTATAGATATTTTTCATACTGACATTTTTTAATATGAATGTGAATTGTGCTACAATAGAAAAAACTATGAGTGAAGGTTAAATCAGTTGAAAAAAAATATATTTATACAAGTTTTTATCAAACCCACTATTGGAATAAAACCTTATTGAATGTTACCATTTACTGATACTTAGTCGCTCTTAGCATGTTGATGACGATTTTTCATTCAGAGTTTATTCTCCCTGCCAGGGTTGTTTTTTTTTTTACTTTAATCAAAAAGTTCCATCTGTTTTATTTTTCCTGTTAGCCATGAAATCATTAATTTTCAAAATTACTTCACCAGTTATTTTCACTTTGGTTAAAAAACCATACCTGTAGCTTATTTCTTTTGTCAAAGATTGAATATACTCTTTTGCATGACAGGAGGTGATGTCAGGAGGTGATGTCAATGGGGGGTACGAAACTGATAACATTATATTATAAAATACTTAACTGTCTTGTAGCCTTGACTTTCTGTATAAACTGCAGTGCTTGTGGATAGATAATTATAAAAGTATAACATGGAATTTTGGAAAAAATGTACGAAAAATTGAACCTTGTCCTGAACATGCAAAAAAACAGAATATACGTATATGGAAGGAGATAAAAATCATTTAGTTTAGAGAAATTAGATGAAATGAAACGTGTAACGAATATGGATATCTTGGAAGAAATTTGATAAAAGTAGAAGAGATTACAAGAAATGAAATATAAATATATTGATTAATTGAAAATTTAAAGGAATAATTAAAGTGAATGACGAAATATTTAGTTATTTAAGATTTTCTGATGACATTTTTTTCTGGAAAGCTCAGATAAACTTGAATAACGAATTAGAGAAGCAAAGTCAAAACATTGGTCTTATAATAAGCTTTAAAAAAGAGAAATCATGTACAATGAGTTTTCAAGTCAAACCACAATCTAATCAAAAGGAGTAGAAATAGAAATTAAAAATAATATAAAAATTATTTTTAATTGGAAACACATAGTGCTTAACAATAAATATGGCCGTGCTGTAGAAGTATTAGAATTAAGTTTACTTTGATGTACTGGCATTGGCTTTATTTTTTTAATAGCCATCTTTGAATACACACACACACACACATATATATATATATATATAACATTTTGATAACTATGTGTTGAAATCATAATTCAAATATAACTGTTCTTAAAAGATTTTAATAGTTGAGCTATAATGCATTTAAATGTCCAAAAAAATAATAAATGTCTTTAAAATAAAGGCAAACTCGTTATATAAATAATAAAACCAACTGAAAACAAATAAATAAAATATGTTCGTAGCGATGTAATAAATTCAAACGCTCCTTGTGAGAACAGACGTGTTAAAAAAGAATAAAAATGGGTGAAAAAAAGACACGATACATTAGAATAAAAATCGATCGATAGCAATCGAACACACACACACACATACACAAATTACTCATATAAACGATAGTACAAAAAAAAATCTATGTGTGTAATGGACATTCGAGCCACAAATCCATCCCTTAACACCTTATCACGGCATAAATCAAAAGCGTTGTGTAATTAAAAACCGTTCCTTCGGGCAAAATAAAAAGAAGTCTCCTAACTGGCCGCAGTTAGAAAAATTAATTTTTATAATTCGTCGTGTGGAATGTTTACTCGCGTCAGGTTGGTAACCTTGAATAGTATTTTTTTTCTTGGTACGATGAGTTTTATAGGCTGTGTATATTATCTGAGAAACGATGGTTTGAAGTGTTGATACGGTCGGTGAATTTGTAATAAATATATAGTGCCTTGTAAATTGATCGAAACCGGCACTAAATTGTAAAATCTCTACATTATTGCCGAAGATCGATAATAAATGATTTTAAAATAATTGGATGGAATTAACAACTGGAAAATGATTTTTCTTAACAATCAATACTATTGTACAATAATATAACTTGTCCTGCATAATAATATTAATTATATATTTTCATAGAATAATTTTTTAGTTCCTTTTTTTGCATAATCTAGAAATTTAATTAATATAACATATTTCAATCAATATACATATATATATATATATATATATATATATATATATATATATATATATATATAGAGAGAGAGAGAGAGAGAGAGAGAGAGATAATCTATCACATTAGTTCATATTTTTGATAATGTTTTTTCCTGGTCTCTTTTTGTCTTTTAGTCGCCACTCCATAATGATTTTTGCCTATCTATTATCTTCTCTTCTTGATATAATTTCTAATCATGTCTATTTCATAGATTTTATTTATTTTGTTATGTTAATTACTCTTGTTTGTTCTCGAATACAAGTTTTCCAATCACGTTTAAAACTCTTGATATCATACTTTTTTTTATTTCACTGAGTTATCAAAAGTTTTTGTTTCACTTTGACATTCAGTGTACAAATTTTTGATCTATAAATATAAACAGAGAATATACATTGCTTATTGTTTTCTATTTCAGGCTCAATGGTAATTTATTCTTCATTATTTATGCATTTAATCTTTTAAATGTTTTCCAAATTCTCGATTTAATCTCTGGTCATAAATTAACATCATATCATATATTTTTTTCCATGTAATTTATTTCAACCACTTATCCCAAATATTGTTGTTTAACTCTGTAATTTCTTTCTTTATAAATTTATTAAATATTATTTTACAATCTTCCACATTAATTTTTAATCCAACTCTTCAATTGTTTTCTGAAAGCATTTCTGCTAAAAACAAACGATCCATAGTAACTTTATTTTAGCTGATTTAAAAAATATGCAACCATACTAAGCCAAACATGCAAGCAACGTACAAGTTGCCCAACGCCGCGTGTGGCTATATAAATTACTGAAAGCGAGGTGGGAAAACTCAGGTATTATTGAATAAATAAATAATTAAATAAATAACCTGCCTCGTTAGCAGACTGTGTGTTCTTGGTTCATACGATAAAGATGGAAGTAACGAAATTCGACTGTAACTATAAAGGATATATACAGAAGGTGATAAATAAAAACGCCTGTAACTAGACGTCGGTCTTTACCCCCTGAGGTGAGAAACACTAGTGAGGGGCGTGCAGTAACTATACACATATGGACTCTTACGATATCTGTTAGAGATGCGCTGGAATATACATATATAGATTCTAATATATATATGTGTACGATACATGTTTTTTTTATAGATCATAAAATGAGATATTGAACATTTTATGTGACTGACAAAATTTCGAATTTTATTAAAATCGTGCGTTGTTTATGAATCTTAATTATAAATTAATATTGAATTAGTAACAGGAAAGAGCGTAGGATAAAGTTGTTTTTAATAAGCTAGAGAATAAGTTAAATTATTGAGAAATTAGTATGATAATTAAGAAAGAAAATCTGTGATGAATAAATATGAACAATGATTATTATTTTTATAAATGGCTGGTTTCAAGAATGATTTTTATTGAATTAATATACATATATATATATATATATATATATATATATATTCTGTCATTTAAGAAATTTGTAATGAAATGAAAAAAGCTAATAGAAAAAAAATTTTCGAGGCTCTAGAAAAATAAGGGACTACATGCTAAATATCGAATTAAAAAAAAATCTATTAATTATTTTAATAACACTAATGTGTCCCAGTTTCACTGTGATATTAATTTTAGACTTTTCTTTTTTAAGACTATTTCTTTTAGAATTATTTACTCATTATATAAAGTATCTCAAATGAATTTGAAGGGTTTATACACACATTATTATCATTTATTATTCTTTAGTCTCATTTAAGCCACCCTATAATTTTATTTCTTTAAACCAGAAAATACATTAAATAAGATAATTAAAAACTATATTATTTTTTCATTCTAATTTCATTTTTTGATAATTATTTTCCAGTCAAAAATTTTTGTTTAAAGTATTTCAGCTTCATTGTGAACTATTGTACATTTGATCAATATAATGATTCCAAGTATCAGACTAATATAATTCTAAAGTTTTGGTAATACCCAACAATTATTTAAAATCAATTCAATTGAAAATTTGTGGTCAGAACAAGAAAGTCGACTTCAAGCATATGAAATTCAAATGTCCAAAAGCTTGGCTTTCTGTACAAATATGCAAGATGGGTACCAAATGATTTGATTGGTGGGAACAGGCAGGATCGTATAACCGTTTGCTCATCTCCATTTCCATGCAATTAAAATGAATCATTTTTTGAATATCTCATAACTGGAGATGAAAAGTAGATTACATATGAAAATGTAGTAAGGAAAAGAGCATACTGTAAAACTATACAACCATTTATTGGAGAGTAATTCAAAAGCTTCCATCGAGATGAGAAGATTAATGGAAATTATTTTGTTAATTAAATAATGATAAACAATTTAAAAATATATTCTTTTTTATTTAAAAACGGATAGAACTTTTCAATAGATTTATATATATATATATATATATATATATATATATATATATATATATATAAATATGTATCAAATAAGAAGATTGTGTCTATGTACAATTATATATTTAAATATAAGTCTACATTTCTCTATCAAACAAATCAGTTCAGATTATTTCATCTTTTTCACAGTTCGTACACAAATTACTGAAATCATTCTTCATATCTAAAAATAAACATCTTCGAACCTTACTTGTTTGACTTTTTTTCCTCTACGCTTATAACACTAATATTAAACACTCTGAATTAATTATAAGCATATATTATTTATAATATATTAATGATGTATAGAAAACATGTTTGAAGTCACAAAAAACTTTTTAGAGATAAAATCGAATTACGATTATGTATCAAGTATAATTCGAAAAAACGTTCCCACATTATTAGTAAAATACAAACGAAAACTTTCATTGAATTATTTATTGAAATGAAACAATTTGAAAAGCACTATCTGTTTATGTGTACATAAACGTGTAAGAAAAAATATTCTCACATAAAGTATTATTTTGTTCATTATGTAAAATTTAAACTGACAACATTGATTCTCGCTCTAAAAAACATGCAAAATTTTGTCAATACAATTATAAGTACAATCAGTGTAGAATCAATTTGAAACTAATAAAACTAGTTTGTCTTAAACTATAGATATGTGTATAAATAACATTTTTTTTAATATACGTACACGGATAACTCTGTCATTGTCGCACGTACCGGTGTACGTTATCGTCTCTGTCGTCGTGGAATAATGAACGACTTTTGGCTACGGGGGACAAATTTTAAAGATTGTATCTCATGCTTGAGATATGGACTAGTCGTGGTGATAAAACATTGTGTTTGGAATGTTGAATATCCGAGATGGTGTTAAAAAAGGTGGTTAATCTGTGACTTCTATACATATACACATACGTATGTATATAAACGAATTTAAATGTAAATTTTTACATATTTTTCAAATTTTCATATAATGTGAAGATATAAAAATAATTAAAATTTATAGAAGTTGAGACATTATTGCTAATAAATAATGAATAAGTAAATTTTCTAATACATAAATAACTTCATATATATATATATATATATATATATATATATATATATATACAAACACATGCATATATTACCACTGAAAGTATTGGAATAAGCAGTAAATTTTAAGTATTTTTTTAAATTATTATTGATATAAATATATTTAATAATGTTTACAAAATAACAGTTTACATTTCTTAGCCCCTAATTAAATTTACAATATTTTTTATTAGAAGAATTGTAAAAACCATAACATTTTTTTTTGTTTTGATGAAAAAATAAAAATGATTGAATAATTTTATACAATGATGTACTTAACACGAATCATGTCTCCTGATGACGATTTTTACTAAAAAAAAATTGTAACTAACTGCACTACATTTCGAAATCCACCATTTCATATGCAATAATCTAATAATATATTAAACGTTTAAAATTCCATTTCTTTTTTTTATCTACTTTATATTCGGATATGACTTACAGGATCTCTCTCTCTCTCTCTCTCTATATATATATATATATATATATATATATATATATATATATATATATATAATATGCATTTGTATATGGTCATAAAAGAAACATAATCTGCTTAAACATTAACTATTTCTGTTGTGTTTATGTTTGGTTAAATAGTATTAAAAAGATAAAAATAATTGTTGTGTTATATTTAAAATTAGTTAAATACCTGAACGGTGATAACGAAAACAACTAATTTACCAGAAACCATTCGTCGGAACCGAGAAAACTATAGAATAAAATAAAACGACATAACAGAACAACAAAAATAGTTTCTTCGGCAATCAAGACTGAAAACTAAATTGTCGTGGATGTCATGTCTGCTTGCAATAAAAATGAAATAAATCGTTCTCGTTGTAACGACCGCTTTAGTTATGTCTTTTTGGAACTTTTATCGTTTTAAAACTTTCATAATGTCGTCTTTTTGTAACATTTACAAGCATTAAATATGAATGTCTTCATGATTGCTACAGTAAAAAAAGATAATATATGTGCTTAATTTCGTTTCTTATGTTCAGGAACGTCTGACAGTTTTGTTGATGTATACATTTACATAAACGTATGTATGTACATACATACATACATACATACATACTTACATACATACATATTTATATATATATATATATATATATATACATATATATATATATATATAAACAATTTTATTGATCGATATTTCAGGTGAAACTAAGTAATAAATAATTAAATTCTGCAACGTTTTGTTGCAAGTTTTATGACATTAGTCAGGCAGTTATACGGAATATATTTTACATTATACTCTGTTAAAGATAGCTGTTGATCCTGTACTGCAGGTGAAATCATTAATTATTAATCTAAGTACATACTATAAATGTTAAAATTGGTATTTACATCAAAAGGCTGTATTTATCTATGCAAACAGTTAGTATTTAATGAATAATATATTAACCAAGTTTAATGATATACATGTTAACAAGATTTTATTTTATTTTCATATATGCATAGAAAATTTGAATTTATTTTAATCTCATATATATATATTTTGAAATATGTAAAAATTTTCTATAACTTCTAGAAGAGATGTACAAAAATATAATATTATAAATCACAATATAAAAACTTTTCAACAGATTAAAACTGGAGAAAAAGACAAGAAAATAGTTTATTGCTCAAATAATTCAATATAGTTTTAGGAAAAATAATAAGAGAAGCAAACTTTGAAAATAAATGTATAAAGTAAATGAAAAATATATGACAAAAATGTGATTTGTACCACAAGTATTACTTATATAAAAGGAAAACTAGAAAAGTTAAAAATCGATTTAAAACATTTTCAGAGAGAAGTTGGATTTAAAATAAATATGAATAAAACTAAAATCATATTTAATAATTTTTAGAAAAAGAAGATATACATTTTAAGAGAAATATTTGGAACAAATTGAGGAAATAAAATACCTGGGAAAAAATATATATGATGATGAGCTATGATTAGAGATTAAGTCGAAAATTAGGGCCACATGGGCAGCTTTTAGAATAATGAATAATATAATGAAGAATAAAATATAACTGTGTCTGAAATGAAAATCATGTAACCAAAATGTGCTACCTGCTTTTTTTTAAAGAACGCAGAAATGAAACAGAAAATAAAAAAAATTAACTGTAACAATATTTTTCATTATATATATATATATAAGCACACATATGTATATGTAAACAATTTGTACATTTTAGCATATATTTAGTTAGTATTGTATTCAAGTTGAATCAGATATGATAGTGCGCAAGTTCGCTGCATAATAAAACCGAATAAATTCGATTTATCTTGATGGCAATGGTTGTATAATAAGAATTATGTATTATGTACTTACATCATTGACATAATGCCCATTACACGGATTATCTTCTCTTATATGTACGGAAGACGCGTGTACGCCACCCGTCGCCATTATCAACACACACGTGTATAACACGTGCCTATTGTACAGCATTACCTTGTTTACCTGGACGGTGGTTCGAATTTTTAAAAGATTTTCATTCGTTAATGAAATCACGTATTTCGATTTGTAACATTATACATATGTTATTATCATTAATAGTTGTATGCCAATTTAAATGATTCAAATGTGTATGTGTATATAGAGGGTGACTCAAATGAGACTAAAGAATTTAGACATATTTACTATTATTTTTATCCTTAAATCTCATTTTGGTTATCATATAAATGTATGTGTGTACATTATTTTTATATACATAAATTCTATTAAATGTTAAAATAAATTTAAGGAAAATTTATAATCGTCATATTACTCTCCTATATTACATTATCTGTGTTTTTATGTAGATGTTTTTTTTTTAATAAAATGTTTTCTTTCTATCGTGTATTCAAATATACAATTCTTACAATTTATTAATCAGACAGATTTTTATCAAAAAATATTAAAATACGGTATCAAATGTTATTTGTTTTCAATTATTTAAAATATTTGAATATTCTTCTCGTTTCATAACTTTTGTAAATCACTGTATATTTATATGATACATATACATTTATAATAATATGAGTATGAAATATGAATTATTAAATGATCAATACAAAATAATAGTCAAAAATTATTCGCCCGGAGAAAAATTGATCCAATTACGTATATGAAACAACGATACTGTTATTTAAATAATATATTCAATTAATCATATGTTTGAAACTATATTAGAGAATAACATTTTGTCTATTTCTCTATACGATAATTTTAAAACATTATTAGTGCAAATTTCATGAAAGATGATACATCATAAACATATCTGCCCTTTTAATATATTTGACCGCCACATAACCACACAAGTAATTTGTTCTAAGAGATGTAAAAAACATGCATAATGTATTAATGTATAATATAAAAAGTTTATATATATATATATATATATATATATATATTGTGTATAAACTTGGATGATAAAAATCGCCTTATTGTCAGAATTAATTTATTGGGGATACGAGGGTGTAAATATTAAAGGACAATGCTTATCACCTGCTGTGCTAAACAATTCATTGTACTCGTTGTCTTCAAGTTGAATGAAAAATAGAATCATTGCTTTCATTTCAAAAGATTAATTTTTACAATTTTTTTTCTAGAAATGACTTGAAATATATTAATTGTGAATCAAAAAAATACATTAAAAGTAATTGTTATTTTATGAATGTTAATATTTTCATTATAGTGTAGAATAAAAAATGCTTATTTTTAGTAAATAATTGAGGAAGACAAATATAACAAAAATATTACTTCTACTATTTTTAAAAATATTACTTTCTCTATTTTAAAAAATATTAATAGAAGGATTGATTGATAAGTAAGATCTCTAATTCTATAAAATGTATTTGTGATGAAATATTAAAATTGATATAAAAATGAAGTAATTTATTTTACTTCAAAATCACATGTTTATTTTTTTATATAATCATCATTTAATGTCACATTTTTTAAACGATCTATCCATTTATTCATTCCGTCTATGAAGAAATTTTCTGATTTAATTATAATCTAATTTTTGTACAGCGGTTTTGTTATCTTAAATATTCATAATTTTTAAATATTGGTCTAAAAATTTATTGTGCATTATTTTTATTTTACTGATGTTTATCATAAGATATTTTTTTTTTTTTGATTTGTTTTATTTAATATATATATATATATATATATATATATATATATATATATATATATATATATATATATAATATGAATATGTAAAAAAATTTTTATGTATGTGGGTTTGTATGTGTATAAATGGTAATGAAATAAAGAATAGATAATGAATAAATAAACCATTATATCTCATCTCAGATAATTTACGATTCATAAAAACCTAATAAGATACAAACTTTATAATTGTCTACAAACAATCCGTGATAAACGATCAGAAATACATCTTCAATAAAGATAACCACACCGGTAAACAGCGTACAGGTGACTGAGATAACCTATTATCCGAAACGATCTTAAACAAAACGATTCATTGACAAGTAACAATAAATCACATGTAATATGTTCTTGTCCGAGGACGACGGACCTATACGGTATTCGGGACGTACAAGCGAAACAGTCGAAGAGTAAGCATTCCAGTGTTCTTCAGGAGGTGTTACAGTACAAATAGTTTAACAAGATAAACGGTGAGTTGTGACAGCGATGTGTTCTTTGATTCAAAACTAACCAGTCTGTATAGCGAAGACCACCTTGTAGGGGATACACCGTGCGCATATATATTGTATGTCCACGATATGTGTGTGTGTGTGTATGTATGTATGTCCGAATGAGATGTGTGTTGTGTCTGTTTTATGAATTATCGAATTCGCGGCCGTTGGTTCAATGGTTTAGATGCAGTGTACATTTTTTTTTTGTATTTAGTAAAATGATCTTTTAGAATATCTACTAGTCTTGTATTGTTCAAAATGTTGTTTTCAACCTATAAAAACATCAAGTTTACAATTAAGATTTTCATATTTTTGAATTGGGAATGTTGTTTTTTAATACCAATAGAGACATATAAGAACGATTACATCATTCTTCTAATCTTTAATGTGATATATATATATATATATATATATATATATATATATATATATATATATATGTATGTATGTATGTATTAATTAAGTTAGAGATATTATAGTAAAAATGAAAAGTTTAAAATGCATCATATAGCAAGAAGGAAAGATTATCGATGGACAACAGAAATTATTGACTGGTAATCTAAAGATACAGAAAGAAGTCCATGGGTAGATAGAGCAGGACATAAAAAATCGTCGGGGTAGAATTGAAAAAAAGACGTCATCGATCCAAGTTGAAAATTTTTGGAGAGGTTTTTATTCAGTAGTGGATAAAAAGAGGTTGATGATGATGATTTATTATATAACATTAAAATACAACTCAATGAAAAGATATTATGACAAAAATGTATATATCAACAACTTATTGATGCCAGTAATGAAAAATAAAATGACAACTCAAAAAAACATTGTTAGAGTTAATTTATTATTTAATATAAAGTTTTAAAGAACTGAATTTAAATTTTTAAAAATAGCTGAAAATTAAATTAAGTATTTAATAAATATAATGATATTAAAATATCATTTGGTAACAAAAAATGAGTATTTAATATAATTAAAAAAATGTATTAATATAAATTAGTATATCATATTGTATTTGCATGTTTAAAATAACAAAGTGAACAATGGGGGATTATTGAACACTTCATAATATATTGGGAGAAAATTTATTTGTATTAAAATGAGACTGAAGGGTTAAGATATTCATTTACTTATTATCGTTTATTATCTTTTACTAGTTTTTAGTCTCGTTTGGGCCACCCTATATAATTTATAATATACATAAATAGAATTTTGAAAAATATGGACTATAATGTAATATTTTTTCTCATATTATATATATATATATATATATATATATATATATATATATATAATGTGTGTATGCGTGTGTGTGTATATTTACAAATTATACGATTATAATTTAATCAGAATATCAGTTATGTTAAACGAACAATCATCGAAGCAGTAAATAATGTTAACAGATGATCCAGACGGGAAATTCAATTAAAATGTTAAATAAGTAAGTAATAGATCATTATTTTATGCGGAAATAGGTTCGACTTAGGCGAGCAGCTTATTTTTGTAATGTTATGCTAGGATAACCGTAACAGTATAGTATTTTAAGCCAGAGCATAAAATATAGTTGATAGTTTTTTTTATGATTGTATGATAATAGCCTGTATAATGGATGCTTTAGAAATTATATATATACAACATTCTATTTTTATATATGTTTGTATGATTGGTATAGGTGTAAGTTATTGACAAGCCAATCATCTGATTTACATAAATATTGTTATTTTATATCGAGGTCACTAGGAAATTTTTATATATTTCTCCAAAATTATTAAATTTATAGATAGTTCTTGGAAACAGAATATCTGATATGCTTTTATTCTCAATTTATTTATATATAAGTTTCAAATTCTAGATAATTTTCGAATAATTTAGTAATAAATAAATAAATAATATTAAATATGTTTTATGTAATATTTTTTTGTTCACAAGAGTTATAGACTAGAATTTAAATATTAATTGACAAGATAGTACATTTTATATCAAATTGACTTTTTTGTTACTCTAGCACAGTCAATATTGTCTCTATAATAGTTAAAAGTACTTCCACACAAATATTTATTCAGTATGTAGATAAAAAGCAAGTAATTGCTTTTCTGATGAAACATATTGATGATTCCGATGAACAGACAATTTGTCGAAAGGCAATTAACGGTGGCAACATAGTAATTGATATGCATATAACAATAAATATTTTCGAAATTTTATCGGTACGCATTTACGACTACCCGTCCATAAGTTATTCGAAACGTAACGAGTACGAGATCAACGATGAACGATTAGAGATAATCGCGCGCTCTAATTTCGGACATGTTTTCTCTTCTTAGTTATGTATGTATGTAGGTAGGTAGTAGATATATGTTGTTCGGTAAATACGTACGTATAAGAATATCATTAAATATATTAGCTTGTATGGAATCGACGTGCTGTTGTGTTTCTTAACGCGGAACACGGGTGTACCAGGAATAAAGCGGGGCGGCGCATGCGAGTACAGGTGTTAAACTTATCGTAATGGGAATCGCCAAGGAGTGGTGCGATGAGTTATGACCCCTGCCGGGCAACGGGGGGCCACTTTTCTTAGGGCTCTCCCATCGTTCGGTTTAGGCACTTATCGCAACTATGGTAGATATAGACGAATAATAATAAAAATTGTTGTTCTGTCTACACATATTCAAAATAATAAACATTTATTTTTATATGCATATAATATATATATATATATATATATATATATATATATATATACAAGTATATTTATAAAAGACACAAATAAAAATTCATATTTTAGTATTTAAGATTTTATAATATATATTTTTTGCATAAATATGTTTTTCTAAGTTAGTATACACATATGTAATTAAATAAAATATTTTATAAAATGCAAATATGTCAATTTCTACTATCGATTAAAAACTGATTTTTTTCAAATAAGGGTTTACATCTATAAAATGATATAAAAAGGATATCAGCAATAATTTTAACTAAAAACGCAATATTTTTACCATAAATTATCGATGTATAAATAAAATTTTTTAATTTTAAAAAAATTCCATATTTTTTATCAAAAAAAAACACGACTATAGTATGGAAAATTTGTCAAAAAATCGAAAGTTTTAAAAACGAATTATTTTGCACTAAAACCATAAATAATAACGTATCATTGACGAAAACATCAATTAGTCATTGATTATAATACCACACATTTTTTCGGAACGTCAAAAATCCAAAATTTCAAAGTCCGTTTGCGAGCTTAATAAGCGTCGGCGCCCTTTTCTAATGCTTATACACGTACCTACGGACCATAAACAATACGAATATAACAAAAATTAGAAAAAAATTTCGAAATTTTCCCGAAATTTACATAACACCCCCTTTGAAGTTTTTGCGTTTTTCCAAAAAATATTTTTCGAAATCAATAAATCTAATAGTGGATTTCTATAGAGTAGTGCCGGGGTGATAACGAATGGGCGTCGGTTTCGCTCTAACTCGCATATTAGCGACGCAAAACCGTTTTAAAGTTTTACAGATTTGAAATTTTTCAAATGGCAAAAATCCAAAATTTCAAAGTCCGTTTGCGAGCTTAATAAGCGTCGGCGCCCTTTTCTAATGCTTATACACGTACCTACGGACCATAAACAATACGAATATAACAAAAATTAGAAAAAAATTTCGAAATTTTCCCGAAATTTACATAACCCCCCCTTTGAAGTTTTTGCGTTTTTTTCCAAAAATATTTTTTCGAAATCAATAAATCTAATAGTGGATTTCTATAGAGTAGTGCCGGGGTGATAACGAATGGGCGTCGGTTTCGCTCTAACTCGCATATTAGCGACGCAAAACCGTTTTAAAGTTTACAGATTTGAAATTTTTCAAATGGCCAAAAATCCAAAATTTCAAAGTCCGTTTGCGAGCTTAATAAGCGTCGGCGCCCTTTTCTAATGCTTATACATACCTACGGACCATAAACAATACGAATATAACAAAAAATTAGAAAAAAATTCGAAATTTTCCGAAATTTACATAACACCCCCTTTGAAGTTTTTTGTTTTTTTCCAAAAATATTTTTTCGAAATCAATAAATCTAATAGTGGATTTCTATAGAGTAGTGCCGGGGTGATAACGAATGGGCGTCGGTTTCGCTCTAACTCGCATATTAGCGACGCAAAACCGTTTTAAAGTTTTACAGATTTGAAATTTTTCAAATGGCCAAAAATCCAAAATTTCAAAGTCCGTTTGCGAGCTTAATAAGCGTCGGCGCCCTTTCTAATGCTTATACACGTACCTACGGACCATAAACAATACGAATATAACAAAAATTAGAAAAAATTTCGAAATTTTCCCGAAATTTATAAACACCCCTGAACGTTTTTCCAAAATATTTTTTCGAAATCAATAAATCTAAAGTGGTTCAAGAGTAGTGCCGGGGTGATAACGAATGGGCGTCGGTTTCGCTCTAACTCGCATATTAGCGACGCAAAACCGTTTTAAAGTTTACAGATTTGAAATTTTCAAATGGCCAAAAATCCAAAATTTCAAAGTCCGTTTGCGATAATAAGCGTCGGCGCCCTTTTCTAATGCTTATACACGTACCTACGGACCATAAACAATACGATATACAAAAAATTAGAAAAATTTGAAATTTTCCCGAAATTTACATAACACCCCCTTTGAAGTTTTTGCGTTTTTTCCAAAAATATATTTTTCGAAATCAATAAATCTAATAGTGGATTTCTATAGAGTAGTGCCGGGGTGATAACGAATGGGCGTCGGCTCGCTCTAACTCGCATATTAGCGACGCAAAACCGTTTTAAAGTTTTACAGATTTGAAATTTTTCAAATGGCCAAAAATCCAAAATTTCAAAGTCCGTTTGCGAGCTTAATAAGCGTCG
Organism: Neoneuromus ignobilis; assembly: GCA_029203775.1. Taxonomy (NCBI): domain Eukaryota; kingdom Metazoa; phylum Arthropoda; class Insecta; order Megaloptera; family Corydalidae; genus Neoneuromus; species Neoneuromus ignobilis. The sequence continues at coordinate 22,025,220 of CP092095.1, forward strand.
GCGCCCTTTTCTAATGCTTATACACACCTACGGACCAAAACAATACGAATATAACAAAAATTAGAAAAAAATTCGAAATTTTCCCGAAATTTACATAACACCCCTTTGAAGTTTTTGCGGTTTTTTCCAAAAATATTTTTTCGAAATCAATAAATCTAATAGTGGATTTCTATAGAGTAGTGCCGGGGTGATAACGAATGGGCGTCGGTTTCGCTCTAACTCGCATATTAGCGACGCAAAACCGTTTTAAAGTTTTACAGATTTGAAATTTTTAATAATAAAATCCAAAATTTGTCCGTTTGCGAGCTTAATGCGTCGGCGCCCTTTCTAATGCTTATACACGTACCTACGGACCATAAACAATACGAATATAACAAAAAATTAGAAAAAATTGAAATTTTCCCGAAATTTACATAACACCCCCTTTGAAGTTATTGTTTTTTCCAAAAATATTTTTTCGAAATCAATAAATCTATATGGATTTCTATAGAGTAGTGCCGGGGTGATAACGAATGGGCGTCGGTTTCGCTCTAACTCGCATATTAGCGACGCAAAACCGTTTTAAAGTTTTACAGATTTGAAATTTTTCAAATGGCCAAAAATCCAAAATTTCAAAGTCCGTTTGCGAGCTTAATAAGCGTCGGCGCCCTTTTCTAATGCTTATACACGTACCTACGGACCATAAACAATACGAATATAACAAAAATTAGAAAAAATTTCGAAATTTTCCCGAAATTTACATAACACCCCCTTTGAAGTTTTTTTTTTTCCAAAAATATTTTTCGAAATCAATAAATCTAATAGTGGATTTCTATAGAGTAGTGCCGGGGTGATAACGAATGGGCGTCGGTTTCGCTCTAACTCGCATATTAGCGACGCAAAACCGTTTTAAAGTTTTACAGATTTGAAATTTTTCAAATGGCCAAAAATCCAAAATTTCAAAGTCCGTTTGCGAGCTTAATAAGCGTCGGCGCCCTTTTCTAATGCTTATACACGTACCTACGGACCATAAACAATACGAATATAACAAAAATTAGAAAAAAATTCGAAATTTTCCCGAAATTTACATAACACCCCCTTTGAAGTTTTTGCGTTTTTTCCAAAAATATTTTTCGAAATCAATAAATCTAATAGTGGATTTCTATAGAGTAGTGCCGGGGTGATAACGAATGGGCGTCGGTTTCGCTCTAACTCGCATATTAGCGACGCAAAACCGTTTTAAAGTTTTACAGATTTGAAATTTTTCAAATGGCCAAAAATCCAAAATTTCAAAGTCCATTTTAAATAAAAAACGCTGGTAAAGAAAATATAGTGACGTTCAGGTGAAAATTTATTTAGTTAAATTTATTAAGATGGGGCTAGAAGGCGGCACGAGGGGAGAACGAGGGGTAGAAATGGGGTAAGAGGACATTTAAAGAAGAAGCGGTAAAAGAAGGCACGAGGGAAGCAAGAGGGCAAAGAAAAGGGCAAAAAGGGGACAAAAAGGGGGCAAAAAGGTTTAAAAATTTTAAAGGAAACAAAACAAAAAGGGGGGCAAAAAAAGCAAAAAAGGAAACAAAAATTTTCAAAAGAAGGAAAATAGCCAAAAAAGTGGCAAAAAAGGGGGAATAAGGGGGCAATAAGGAAGGCAAAAAGGGTAGCAGAAAGGGCTGGCAGAAAGGGGGGCTGGCAGAAAAAGGGGGCAAAAGGGGAAAAGGCAAATTTGAAGGGGCTAAAGGTACAATTTAATAAATTCAAAATTATAAAGCGTTTGGCATAAAAAGGGGCCAAATAAATAAAGGGGCATTAAATGCATACAATGAGGGGGCAATGAGGGAAAGCACGAGGGGCAAATGGGGCAAATAAAGGAAATGAATAAAACAAAATGGAATGCGAAAAAGGTGCAAAAGGGGCAAGCAAAATGGATTACAAAAGTACAAAAAAGGGGGCAAAATGGACTGCGAAAAAAGGGGGAAAGGCAAAGAGTTCTAGACAGATGTCTAGACGGTTGTTTGGACGGATGTCTGGACGGATATCTGGACGAATGTCTGGACCGATGTCTGACGGATGTCTGGACGGGATCCAGACGGTGGTCTTGAAAGGGCGCTAGGCGTCACGAGGGGCACAGTGTTGAGGGGAGAAAGATAAATAATTAATGAAGATAGATTACAGTCAAAGAATATAGTCAGTATAATCTTAAGAATAATATTTTTCCATTTTTATGAACTAAAATACTTTTTATTGACTCGTTTGTTATTTTTTTTATCTATTTTTCATTAATTTATGGTATATAATGGGAAGTAGAAAATATTTAATTTCAAGTACTTTAAAAAAGTATTTTACTTTAAATTTAATTTTTTAATAAATTTATACATATATATATTAAATTATATATATATATATATATCGATATATATATATATATATATATATATATATATATATATATATATATAGATAGATATATGATTTCTATAGTGCCGGGGTGATAACGAATGGGCGTCGGTTTCGCTCTAACTCGCATATTAGCGACGCAAAACCGTTTTAAAGTTTTACAGATTTGAAATTTTTCAAATGGCCAAAAATCCAAAATTTCAAAGTCCGTTTGCGAGCTTAATAAGCGTCGGCGCCCGTTTCTAATGCTTATACACGTACCTACGGACCATAAACAATACGAATATAACAAAAATTAGAAAAAAATTCGAAATTTTCCCAAATTTAACAACACCCCCTTTGAAGTTTTTGCGTTTTTTCCAAAAATATTTTTTCGAAATCAATAAATCTAATAGTGGATTTCTATAGAGTAGTGCCGGGGTGATAACGAATGGGCGTCGGTTTCGCTCTAACTCGCATATTACGAAAACCGTTTTAAAGTTTTACAGATTTGAAATTTTTCAAATGGCCAAAAATCCAAAATTTCAAAGTCCGTTTAAATAAAAAAGCGTGGTAAAGAAAATATAGTGACGTCAGGTGAAAATTTATTTAGTTAAATTTATTAAGAGGGGGAAAATTTGCAAGGGGAGAACGAGGGGTAGAAATTAAGAGGAGGCACGAAGAAGAAGAAGCAAAATAAGGCAACGAGGAATAAAGGGGAAAAGTGTATGGAAGGCAATGGGTAAAAGGAAAAAAACAAAATAAAAAAATTTAAAAAGAATAAAACGGAAAAAGGAGCAAAAAAGAAGAAAAATAGGTAAAAAGTTTAAAAGGGGGAATAAAGGCAATAAGGAAGGCAAATATAAAGGGGGCAGGAAATGGGCAAGGTTAAGGAGCCAAATAATATAAAAGGGGGCCACAGGGGGGCTAAAGGGGCCATACAAAGGGGGCAAAACTAAATGGGGCTAAAGGGGGCTGGGGGTTGGGGGCACGAGGGGGCACGAGGTCGAGGTAAGGGGGCAAAATGGGGGCAAAATGGGGCAAAATGGGGGAAAATTGGGGGCAAAATGGAATAAAAAGGTGCAAATAAAATGGAATGCAAAAAGGGTGCAAGGCAAATGGACTGCTAAAAAGGGGGAATGGCAAAAGAGTGTCGACAGATGTCTAGACGGTTGTTTGGACGGATGTCTGGACGGATATCTGGACGAATGTCTGGACCGATGTTGGACGGATGTCTGGACGGGAGTCCAGACGGTGGTCTTGAAAGGGCGCTAGGGCGTCACGAGGGGCACAGTGTTGGAGGGGAGAAAGATAAATAATTAATGAAAAGTAATAATTAATAGTCAAATATATAGTCAGTATAATCTTAAGAATAATATTTTTTCCATTTTTTTGAACTAAAATACTTTTTATTGACTCAAATTTTTGTTATTTTTTTATCTATTTTTCATATAATGTAATTTATGGTATATAATGGGAAGTAGAAAATATTTTAATTTCAAGTACTTTGGAAAAAGTATTTTGAACTTTGTAATTTAATTTTTAATAAATTTTATATTATATATATATTAATTATTATATATATATATATATTTATATAAATATATATATATATATATATATATATATATATAGATAATAGATAGATTTCTATAGAGTAGTGCCGGGGTGATAACGAATGGGCGTCGGTTTCGCTCTAACTCGCATATTAGCGACGCAAAACCGTTTTAAAGTTTTACAGATTTGAAATTTTTCAAATGGCCAAAAATCCAAAATTTCAAAGTCCGTTTAGCTTAATAATAAAATTTCACAAAAATTTTCAAAATTTTAAAAATTTCGAATATCAAAATTTAAAAATTTCAAAATTTTTTCGAAATTTCAAAATTCAAAATTTTCAAAATTCAAAATTAACAATTTTTTGAATTTCAAAAATCAAATCTAAAATTTAATTTTGTAATTTTTTAAAAATTTAAAAATTCCAAAAATTTCAAAATCTTAAACTTAAAATTTAGCGACGCAAAATTTCAAAATTTAAAATTTACAATTTTGAAATTTAAAATTTTCAAAATTCAAAAATTCAAAAAATTTCAAAAATTTAACAATTTTCAAAATTTCAAAAATTAAAAATTCAAAAATCGAATTTTTAAAATTTTAAAAATTTTAAAATTCCAAAATTTCTAAATTTAAAAATTTAAAATTTTCTAAAATTTAAAATTTTTAATTTTAAACATTTCTCTAAAGCTAAATTTAAATTGAATATTTCAACAAACTGCAAATTCAAATTCAAATTTTTTTCAAAATTTTCAAAATTTTTCAAATAAAATTCCAAAAATTTTCAAAGTCCGTTTGCGAAATATAATAATAAGGCGCCCTTTTCTAATGCTTATACACGTACCTACGGACCATAAACAATACGAATATAACAAAAATTAGAAAAAAATTCGAAATTTTCCCGAAATTTACATAACACCCCTTTGAAGTTTTTGCGTTTTTTCCAAAAAATATTTTTTCGAAATCAATAAATCTAATAGTGGATTTCTATAGAGTAGTGCCGGGGTGATAACGAATGGGCGTCGGTTTCGCTCTAACTCGCATATTAGCGACGCAAAACCGTTTTAAAGTTTTACAGATTTGAAATTTTTCAAATGGCCAAAAATCCAAAATTTCAAAGTCCGTTTGCGAGCTTAATAAGCGTCGGCGTAATTTTTCACAAAATTTTTCAAAATTTTAAAAAATTTCAAATTTTCAAAATTATACTTCAAAATTTGAAATTTTAATTTGAATTTAAAATTTTAAAATTTTAAAATTGAATTTCAAAAATTCAAAACATTAAAATTTTCAAAATTTTAACAATTTTAAAAAAATTTCAAAAATTCAAAATTCAAAATTTTCAAATTTTTAAAATTTTTAAAATTTAAAAATTCCAAAATTTCAAAAATAATTTCATAAATTTCAAAATTGTCAAATATTTCAACAAAATTCAAAAATCAATTAATTAAATTTTTCAAAATTTTCAAAATTTTCAAAATTTTAAAAATTTAAAATTTTCAAAAATTTTAAAATCAAATTTTTCAAAAATGTTCAAAAATATAGCTTAATAAGCGTCGGCGCCCTTTTCTAATGCTTATACACGTACCTACGGACCATAAACAATACGAATATAACAAAAATTAGAAAAAAATTAAATTTTCCCGAAATTTACATAACACCCCCCTTTGAAGTTTTTGCGTTTTTTTCCAAAAAATTTTCGAAATCAATAAATCTAATAGTGGATTTCTATAGAGTAGTGCCGGGGTGATAACGAATGGGCGTCGGTTTCGCTCTAACTCGCATATTAGCGACGCAAAACCGTTTTAAAGTTTTACAGATTTGAAATTTTTCAAATGGCCAAAAATCCAAAATTTCAAAGTCCGTTTGCGAGCTTAATAAGCGTCGGCGCCCTTTTCTAATGCTTATACACGTACCTACGGACCATAAACAATACGAATATAACAAAAATTAGAAAAAATTTCGAAATTTTCCCGAAATTTACATACACCCCTTTGAAGTTTTTGCGTTTTTTTCCAAAATATTTTTTCGAAATCAATAAATCTAATAGTGGATTTCTATAGAGTAGTGCCGGGGTGATAACGAATGGGCGTCGGTTTCGCTCTAACTCGCATATTAGCGACGCAAAACCGTTTTAAAGTTTTACAGATTTGAAATTTTTCAAATGGCCAAAAATCCAAAATTTCAAAGTCCGTTTGCGAGCTTAATAAGCGTCGGCGCCCTTTTCTAATGCTTATACACGTACCTACGGACCATAAACAATACGAATATAACAAAAATTAGAAAAAAATTCGAAATTTTCCCGAAATTTACATAACACCCCCCTTTGAAGTTTTTTTTTTCCAAAAAATTTTTTCGAAATCAATAAATCTAATAGTGGATTTCTATAGAGTAGTGCCGGGGTGATAACGAATGGGCGTCGGTTTCGCTCTAACTCGCATATTAGCGACGCAAAACCGTTTTAAAGTTTTACAGATTTGAAATTTTTCAAATGGCCAAAAATCCAAAATTTCAAAGTCCGTTTGCGAGCTTAATAAGCGTCGGCGCCCTTTTCTAATGCTTATACACGTACCTACGGACCATAAACAATACGAATATAACAAAAAATTAGAAAAAATTTCGAAATTTTCCCGAAATTTACATAACACCCCCTTTGAAGTTTTTTGTTTTTTTCCAAAAATATTTTTCGAAATCAATAAATCTAATAGTGGATTTCTATAGAGTAGTGCCGGGGTGATAACGAATGGGCGTCGGTTTCGCTCTAACTCGCATATTAGCGACGCAAAACCGTTTTAAAGTTTTACAGATTTGAAATTTTTCAAATGGCCAAAAATCCAAAATTTCAAAGTCCGTTTGCGAGCTTAATAAGCATCGCGCCCTTTTCATAAAATTTTCATAAAATTTTAAATTTAAATTTTCAAAAATTTCAAAATTTTCATAAATTTAAAATTGTCAAATTTTTTTAAAATTAATTTCAAAAATTTTCAAATTTTCAATTTTTCAAAATTTTCAAAAATTTTCTCTAACTCGCATATTAAAAATTTAAAATTTTCAAAATTTAAAATTTTCAAAAATGTTCAAAAATTTAGCTTAATAAGCGTCGGCGCCCTTTTCTAATGCTTATACACGTACCTACGGACCATAAACAATACGAATATAACAAAAATTAGAAAAAAATTCGAAATTTTCCCGAAATTTACATAACCCCCCCTTTGAAGTTTTTGCGTTTTTTTCCAAAAATATTTTTTCGAAATCAATAAATCTAATAGTGGATTTCTATAGAGTAGTGCCGGGGTGATAACGAATGGGCGTCGGTTTCGCTCTAACTCGCATATTAGCGACGCAAAACCGTTTTAAAGTTTTACAGATTTGAAATTTTTCAAATGGCCAAAAATCCAAAATTTCAAAGTCCGTTTGCGAGCTTAATAAGCGTCGGCGCCCTTTTCTAATGCTTATACACGTACCTACGGACCATAAACAATACGAATATAACAAAAAATTAAAAAAATTCGAAATTTTCCCGAAATTTACATAACACCCCCTTTGAAGTTTTTGCGTTTTTTCCAAAAAATATTTTTTCGAAATCAATAAATCTAATAGTGGATTTCTATAGAGTAGTGCCGGGGTGATAACGAATGGGCGTCGGTTTCGCTCTAACTCGCATATTAGCGACGCAAAACCGTTTTAAAGTTTTACAGATTTGAAATTTTTCAAATGGCCAAAAATCCAAAATTTCAAAGTCCGTTTGCGAGCTTAATAAGCATCGTAAAATTTTCACAAAAATTTTCAAAAATTTTAAAAAAAATTTCAAATTTTTAAAAATTTAAAATTAAATTTCAAAATTTTCAAAATTTCAAATTTTCAAAAATTTTAAAATTTTCAAAATTCAAAATTTTTCACCAAAATTTAACAATTTAAAAAATTTCAAAATCAAAAATTTCAAATTATGTTTTTGAAATTAAAATTTTATAAAATAAAATTTCAAAATTCAAAAAAAATTTTTAAAAATTTCAAAAATTTTTAAAAATTTTAAACATTTCAAAAGTTTTTAAATTTCAAAAATTGTCAAATATTTCAACAAAATTCAAAAATTTCAAAAATTTTCAATTAAATTTTTTCAAAAATTTTCAAAATTTTCAAAAATTTATTTCAAAAAATTTTCAAAATTTTCAAAATTTCAAAATTTTCAAAAATTTTCAAAATGTTCAAAATATAGCTTAATAAGCGTCGGCGCCCTTTTCTAATGCTTATACACGTACCTACGGACCATAAACAATACGAATATAACAAAAATTAAAAAAAAATTCGAAATTTTCCCGAAATTTACATAACACCCCCTTTGAAGTTTTTGTTTTTTTCCAAAATATTTTTTCGAAATCAATAAATCTAATAGTGGATTTCTATAGAGTAGTGCCGGGGTGATAACGAATGGGCGTCGGTTTCGCTCTAACTCGCATATTAGCGACGCAAAACCGTTTTAAAGTTTTACAGATTTGAAATTTTTCAAATGGCCAAAAATCCAAAATTTCAAAGTCCGTTTGCGAGCTTAATAAGCGTCGGCGCCCTTTTCTAATGCTTATACACGTACCTACGGACCATAAACAATACGAATATAACAAAAATTAGAAAAAAATCGAAATTTTCCCGAAATTTACATAACACCCCCTTTGAAGTTTTTGCGTTTTTTTCCAAAAAATTTTTTCGAAATCAATAAATCTAATAGTGGATTTCTATAGAGTAGTGCCGGGGTGATAACGAATGGGCGTCGGTTTCGCTCTAACTCGCATATTAGCGACGCAAAACCGTTTTAAAGTTTTACAGATTTGAAATTTTTCAAATGGCCAAAAATCCAAAATTTCAAAGTCCGTTTGCGAGCTTAATAAGCGTCGTTTTTCAAAAAATTTTCAAAAATTTAAATATTTTCAAAAATTTCAAAATTTTCAAAACAGAAAATTACATAAATATTTGAAACATTTTCCAAAATTTCAAAATTTCAATTAAGTGGATTTCAAAAATTCCGGTCAAAAATTCAAAAATTTCAAAAATTTTCAAAATTTTCAAAAATTTCAATTTTCAAAAATTCAAAATTTTCAAAATGTTCAAAATATAATATAAGCGTCGGCGCCCTTTTCTAATGCTTATACACGTACCTACGGACCATAAACAATACGAATATAACAAAAATTAGAAAAAAATTCGAAATTTTCCCGAAATTTACATAACACCCCCTTTGTTTTTTTTTTTTCCAAAAATATTTTTTCGAAATCAATAAATCTAATAGTGGATTTCTATAGAGTAGTGCCGGGGTGATAACGAATGGGCGTCGGTTTCGCTCTAACTCGCATATTAGCGACGCAAAACCGTTTTAAAGTTTTACAGATTTGAAATTTTTCAAATGGCCAAAAATCCAAAATTTCAAAGTCCGTTTGCGAGCTTAATAAGCATCGTAATTTTCACAAAATTTTCAAAATTTTAAAATTTAATTACAAAAATATCAAAAATTTTCAAAATTTAAAATTTTCAAAATTCAAAATTTAAAAATTTTCAAAATTTTAACAATTTCAAAAATTTAAAATTAAAAATTCAAAATTTTCAATTTGAAATTTTTAAAAATTAAAAATCAAAAATTTCAAACTCTATTTCTTCAAAATTTCTAAAATTTCAAAAATTTCAAAATTTTCAAAATTCAAAAATCAAAATTTTCAAAATTGAAATTTTCAAAATTCAAAATTTTCAAAAATTCAAATCATCGATTATTCAAAAATTTCAAAATTAAAATATTTTCTAAAATTTTAAAATTTTAAAATTCCAAAATTTAAAATTTTCAAAATTTTCAAAATTTTTTCAAAATTTTAAAATTTAAACATTTTGAAGTTTTCTAAATTTCAAAATTGTCAAATATTCAAAAAATTCAAAAATTTGGATTTTCAAATTTTCAAATTTTTCAAAAATTTCAAAATTTCATGGCCAAAAATTTCAAAAATTTTCAAAAATGTTTAAAAATATAGCTTAATGCGTCGGCGCCCTTTTCTAATGCTTATACACGTACCTACGGACCATAAACAATACGAATATAACAAAAATTAGAAAAAAATCGAAATTTTCCCGAAATTTAACAACCCCCCCTTTGAAGTTTTTGCGTTTTTTCCAAAAATATTTTCGAAATCAATAAATCTAATAGTGGATTTCTATAGAGTAGTGCCGGGGTGATAACGAATGGGCGTCGGTTTCTCTAACTCGCATATTAGCGACGCAAAACCGTTTTAAAGTTTTACAGATTTGAAATTTTTCAAATGGCCAAAAATCCAAAATTTCAAAGTCCGTTTGCGAGCTTAATAAGCATCGTAAAATTTTCACAAAAATTTTCAAAATTTTAAAAAATTTCAAATTTTCAAAAATTTCAAAAATTTTCAAAATTTCAAAAATTTTTTCAATTTCAAAAATTTTCAAAATTTAAAATTTTCAAAAATTCAAAATTTTCAAAATTTCATTAATAATTTTCAAAATTTCAAAAATCCAAAAAAATCAAAAATTTTCAATTTTATAAAATTTAAAAATTTAAAAATCCAAAAATTTCAAAATTTCAAAAATTTCAAAAATTTAAAATTTCAAAATTTTAAAAATTTTAAACATTTTCAAAATTTTCATAAATTTCAAAAATTGTCAAATATTTCAACAAAACTAAAATTTCAAAATTTAAATTTTCAAATTTTTTTCAAAATTTTCAAAATTTTCAAAATTTCAAAATTTCAAAATTTTCAAAATTTTCAATTAAAATTTCAAAAATTTTCAAAAATGTTCAAAATATAGCTTAATAAGCGTCGGCGCCCTTTTCTAATGCTTATACACGTACCTACGGACCATAAACAATACGAATATAACAAAAATTAAAAAAATCGAAAATTTCCCGAAATTTACATAACACCCCCTTTGAAGTTTTTGCGTTTTTCCAAAAATATTTTTTCGAAATCAATAAATCTAATAGTGGATTTCTATAGAGTAGTGCCGGGGTGATAACGAATGGGCGTCGTTTCGCTCTAACTCGCATATTAGCGACGCAAAACCGTTTTAAAGTTTTACAGATTTGAAATTTTTCAAATGGCCAAAAATCCAAAATTTCAAAGTCCGTTTGCGAGCTTAATAAGCGTCGGCGCCCTTTTCTAATGCTTATACACGTACCTACGGACCATAAACAATACGAATATAACAAAAATTAGAAAAAAATTCGAAATTTTCCCGAAATTTACATAACACCCCCCCTTTGAAGTTTTTGCGTTTTTCCAAAAATATTTTTTCGAAATCAATAAATCTAATAGTGGATTTCTATAGAGTAGTGCCGGGGTGATAACGAATGGGCGTCGGTTTCGCTCTAACTCGCATATTAGCGACGCAAAACCGTTTTAAAGTTTTACAGATTTGAAATTTTTCAAATGGCCAAAAATCCAAAATTTCAAAGTCCGTTTGCGAGCTTAATAAGCATCGTAAAATTTTCACAAAATTTTCAAAATTTTAAAATTTCAAATTATCAAAATTTCAAAATTTTCAAAATTTCAAAAATTTTCAAAAATTCAAAATTTCAAAATTTTGCAATTTTTAACATTTTCAAAAATTTCAAAATTCAAAATTAAAAATTTTCAAATTTTGCAAAATTTTTAAAATTTTAAAATTCCAAAATTTCAAAATTTTCAAAATTTCAAAATTTTTAAAATTCAAAAATTTCAAAATTTTCAAAAATTCAAAATTTTCAAAATTTTAAAATTTTCAAAAATTCAAAATTCAAAAATTTTCAAATTTTAACAATTTTCAAAAATTTCAAAAATTAAAAATTCAAAAATTTTAATTTTCAAAATTTTAAAAATTTTAAAATTCAAAAATTTCAATTAAAATTTCAAACTTAAAATTTCAAAATTTTTAAAATTTCAAACATTTTCAAAAGTTTCATAAATTTAAAATTGTCAAATATTTCATCAAAATTCAAAAATTTCAAAATTTTCAAATTTTCAAATTTTTCAAAATTTTCAAAATTTTCAAAAATAATTTCAAAATTTTCAAAAATTTCAAAATTTAGCTTAATAAGCGTCGGCGCCCTTTTCTAATGCTTATACACGTACCTACGGACCATAAACAATACGAATATAACAAAAAATTAGAAAAAAATCGAAATTTTCCCGAAATTTACATAACACCCCCTTTGAAGTTTTTGCGTTTTTTCCAAAAATATTTTTCGAAATCAATAAATCTAATAGTGGATTTCTATAGAGTAGTGCCGGGGTGATAACGAATGGGCGTCGGTTTCGCTCTAACTCGCATATTAGCGACGCAAAACCGTTTTAAAGTTTTACAGATTTGAAATTTTTCAAATGGCCAAAAATCCAAAATTTCAAAGTCCGTTTGCGAGCTTAATAAGCGTCGGCGCCCTTTTCTAATGCTTATACACGTACCTACGGACCATAAACAATACGAACATAACAAAAAATTAGAAAAAAAATCGAAATTTTCCCGAAATTTACATAACACCCCAAAGTCCGTTTTTGCGAGCTTAATAAGCATCGTAAATTTTCACAAAATTTTCAAAAATTTTAAAATTTCAAATTTTCAAAATTTCAAAAGTTTTTATAATTTAAAATTTCAAATATTTCAACAAAAATTCAAAAATTTCAAAATTTTCAAATTTTCAAAATTTTTCAAAATTTTCAAAATTTTCAAAAATTTCAAAATTTAAAATTTAAAATTTTCAAAAATTTTAAAATTTTCAAAAATCAAAATTTTCAAAAATGTTCAAAAATATAGCTTAATAAGCGTCGGCGCCCTTTTCTAATGCTTATACACGTACCTACGGACCATAAACAATACGAATATAACAAAAAATTAGAAAAAAATTCGAAATTTTCCCGAAATTTACATAACACCCCTTGAAGTTTTTGCGTTTTTTTCCAAAAATATTTTTTCGAAATCAATAAATCTAATAGTGGATTTCTATAGAGTAGTGCCGGGGTGATAACGAATGGGCGTCGGTTTCGCTCTAACTCGCATATTAGCGACGCAAAACCGTTTTAAAGTTTTACAGATTTGAAATTTTTCAAATGGCCAAAAATCCAAAATTTCAAAGTCCATTTTAAATAAAAAAAACGCTGGTAAAGAAAATATAGTGACGTTCAGGTGAAAATTTATTTAGTTAAATTTATTAAGAGTGGGGCTAGAAGGCGGCACGAGGGGAGAACGAGGGGTAGAAATGGGGTAAGAGGAGGCACGAAGAAGAAGAAGCGGTAAAAGAAGGCACGAGGGAAGCAAGAGGGGGCAAGGGGCTCGCAAAAAATGGGCAAAATAAACAAAACAAAAGGCAAAAAAAACAAAAAAGGAAACAAAAACGGGAAAAGGAGCAAAAAAGGGACAAAAGAAGGAAAATAGGTGGCCAAAAAAGTGGCAAAAAAGGGGGAATAAAGGCAATAAGGAAGGCAAAAAGGGTAAGAAAGGGGGGCTGGAAGGGTTAATAAGAAATTTAGCCATAAAGGGGCCATTTGAAAGGGGGCTAAAATAAAATAAATTTTTAAAATAAATAAACTAAATAGTAAATTTTAGAAGCGGGGCAATGGGGCACGAGGGGTCGGAGGGGGCACGAGGGCAAATGGGGGCAAAATGGGGGCAAAAGGGGGGCAAAATTGGGGCAAAATGGAATGCGAAAAAAAGGCAAAAGGGGGCAATGGAATGCGAAAAAGGGTGCAAAAAATGGATCAAAAAAGGGGGCAAAAGAGTGTCTAGACAGATGTCTAGACGGTTGTTTGGACGGATGTCTGGACGGATATCTGGACGAATGTCTGGACCGATGTCTGGACGGATGTCTGGACGGGAGTCCAGACGGTGGTCTTGAAAGGGGGCGCTAGGGCGTCACGAGGGGGCACAGTGTTGGAGGGGAGAAAGATAAATAATTAATGAAGAGTAGATTACATAGTCAAAGAATATAGTCAGTATAATCTTAAGAATAATATTTTTTCCATTTTTGGTGAACTAAAATACTTTTTATTGACTCAAATGTTATTTTTTTATCTATTTTTCATATAATGTAATTTATGGTATATAATGGGAAGTAGAAAATATTTTAATTTCAAGTACTTTAAAAAAGTATTTTGAACTTTGTAATTTAATTTTTAATAAATTTTATATTATATATATATTAAATTATATATATATATATCGATATATATATATATATATATATATATATATATATATATATAGATAGATAGATAGATTTCTATAGAGTAGTGCCGGGGTGATAACGAATGGGCGTCGGTTTCGCTCTAACTCGCATATTAGCGACGCAAAACCGTTTTAAAGTTTTACAGATTTGAAATTTTTCAAATGGCCAAAAATCCAAAATTTCAAAGTCCGTTTGCGAGCTTAATAAGCGTCGGCGCCCTTTTCTAATGCTTATACACGTACCTACGGACCATAAACAATACGAATATAACAAAAATTAGAAAAAAATTCGAAATTTTCCCGAAATTTACATAACACCCCCCTTTGAAGTTTTTGCGTTTTTTTCCAAAAATATTTTTTCGAAATCAATAAATCTAATAGTGGATTTCTATAGAGTAGTGCCGGGGTGATAACGAATGGGCGTCGGTTTCGCTCTAACTCGCATATTAGCGACGCAAAACCGTTTTAAAGTTTTACAGATTTGAAATTTTTCAAATGGCCAAAAATCCAAAATTTCAAAGTCCGTTTGCGAGCTTAATAAGCGTCGGCGCCTTTTCTAATGCTTATACACGTACCTACGGACCATAAACAATACGAATATAAAAATTAGAAAAAAATTCGAAATTTTCCCGAAATTTACATAACACCCCCTTTGAAGTTTTTGCGTTTTCCAAAAATATTTTTCGAAATCAATAAATCTAATAGTGGATTTCTATAGAGTAGTGCCGGGGTGATAACGAATGGGCGTCGGTTTCGCTCTAACTCGCATATTAGCGACGCAAAACCGTTTTAAAGTTTTACAGATTTGAAATTTTTCAAATGGCCAAAAATCCAAAATTTCAAAGTCCGTTTGCGAGCTTAATAAGCGTCGGCGCCTTTTTCTAATGCTTATACACGTACCTACGGACCATAAACAATACGAATATAACAAAAATTAGAAAAAAATCGAAATTTTCCAAAATTTACATAACACCCCCCTTTGAAGTTTTTGCGTTTTTTTCCAAAAAATATTTTTTCGAAATCAATAAATCTAATAGTGGATTTCTATAGAGTAGTGCCGGGGTGATAACGAATGGGCGTCGGTTTCGCTCTAACTCGCATATTAGCGACGCAAAACCAAGTTTTACAGATTTGAAATTTTTCAAATGGCCAAAAAAAAATTTCAAAGTCCGTTTGCGAGCTTAATAAGCGTCGGCGCCCTTTTCTAATGCTTATACACGTACCTACGGACCATAAACAATACGAATATAACAAAAATTAGAAAAAAATTCGAAATTTTCCCGAAATTTACATAACACCTTTGAAGTTTTTGCGTTTTTTTCCAAAAATATTTTTTCGAAATCAATAAATCTAATAGTGGATTTCTATAGAGTAGTGCCGGGGTGATAACGAATGGGCGTCGGTTTCGCTCTAACTCGCATATTAGCGACGCAAAACCGTTTTAAAGTTTTACAGATTTGAAATTTTTCAAATGGCCAAAAATCCAAAATTTCAAAGTCCGTTTGCGAGCTTAATAAGCATCGTAAAATTTTTCAAAAATTTTAAAAATTTTAAATTTCAAATTTCAAAATTTTCAAAATTTTTTTCAAAATTTCAAAATTTTCAAAATTTTAAAATTTTCAAAAATTCAAAATTTTCAAAAATTTTCAAAATTTAACAATTTTTTAATTTATTTTCAAAATTCAAAATTAAATTTTGCAAAATTTTAAAATTTTAAAATCCAAAATTCAAAATTTTCAAAATTTCAAAATTTTCAAAAATTTCATTTAAAAATTTAAACATTTTCAAAGGTTTAAATTTAAAATTTGTCAAATATTTCAACAAATTAAAATTTTAAAATTTTAAATTTTCAAATAAAAATTTTCAAAATTTTCAAAAATTTCAAAATTTTCAAATTTTCAAAAATGTTCAAAAATATAGCTTAAAGCGTCGGCGCCCTTTTCTAATGCTTATACACGTACCTACGGACCATAAACAATACGAATATAACAAAAAATTGGAAAAAAATTCGAAATTTTCCCCATAACACCCCCCTTTGAAGTTTTTGCGTTTTTTCCAAAAATATTTTTCGAAATCAATAAATCTAATAGTGGATTTCTATAGAGTAGTGCCGGGGTGATAACGAATGGGCGTCGGTTTCGCTCTAACTCGCATATTAGCGACGCAAAACCGTTTTAAAGTTTTACAGATTTGAAATTTTTCAAATGGCCAAAAATCCAAAATTTCAAAGTCCGTTTTTAATAAGCGTCGGCGCCCTTTTCTAATGCTTATACACGTACCTACGGACCATAAACAATACGAATATAACAAAAAATTAGAAAAAAATCGAAATTTTCCCGAAATTTACATAACACCCCTTTGAAGTTTTTTTTTTTTTTAAAAAATATTTTTTCGAAATCAATAAATCTAATAGTGGATTTCTATAGAGTAGTGCCGGGGTGATAACGAATGGGCGTCGGTTTCGCTCTAACTCGCATATTAGCGACGCAAAACCGTTTTAAAGTTTTACAGATTTGAAATTTTTCAAATGGCCAAAAATCCAAAATTTCAAAGTCCGTTTGCGAGCTTAATAAGCGTCGGCGCTTTTCTAATGCTTATACACGTACCTACGGACCATAAACAATACGAATATAACAAAAAATAGAAAATATCGAAATTTTCCCGAAATTTACATAACACCCCCTAAGTTTTTGCGTTTTTTCCAAAAATATTTTTCGAAATCAATAAATCTAATAGTGGATTTCTATAGAGTAGTGCCGGGGTGATAACGAATGGGCGTCGGTTTCGCTCTAACTCGCATATTAGCGACGCAAAACCGTTTTAAAGTTTTACAGATTTGAAATTTTTCAAATGGCGAAAAATCCAAAATTTCAAAGTCCGTTTGCGAGCTTAATAAGCGTCGGCGCCCTTTTCTAATGCTTATACACGTACCTACGGACCATAAACAATACGAATATAACAAAAATTAGAAAAAAATCGAAATTTTCCCGAAATTTACATAACCCCCCTTTGAAGTTTTTGCGTTTTTTCCAAAAATATTATTTTCGAAATCAATAAATCTAATAGTGGATTTCTATAGAGTAGTGCCGGGGTGATAACGAATGGGCGTCGGTTTCGCTCTAACTCGCATATTAGCGACGCAAAACCGTTTTAAAGTTTTACAGATTTGAAATTTTTCAAAAATCAAAAAAAGTCCGTTTGCGAGCTTAATAAGCGTCGGCGCCCTTTTCTAATGCTTATACACGTACCTACGGACCATAAACAATACGAATATAACAAAAATTAGAAAAAAATTTCGAAATTTTCCCGAAATTTACATAACACCCCCTTTGAAGTTTTTGCGTTTTTTTCCAAATAATATTTTTTCGAAATCAATAAATCTAATAGTGGATTTCTATAGAGTAGTGCCGGGGTGATAACGAATGGGCGTCGGTTTCGCTCTAACTCGCATATTAGCGACGCAAAACCGTTTTAAAGTTTTACAGATTTGTTCAAATGGCCAAAAATCCAAAATTTCAAAGTCCGTTTGCGAGCTTAATAAGCGTCGGCGCCCTTTTCTAATGCTTATACACGTACCTACGGACCATAAACAATACGAATATAACAAAAATTAGAAAAAAATTTCGAAATTTTCCCGAAATTTACATAACACCCCTTTGAAGTTTTTGCTTTTTTTCCAAATATATTTTTCGAAATCAATAAATCTAATAGTGGATTTCTATAGAGTAGTGCCGGGGTGAAACGAATGGGCGTCGGTTTCGCTCTAACTCGCATATTAGCGACGCAAAACCGTTTTAAAGTTTTACAGATTTGAAATTTTTCAAATGGCCAAAAATCCAAAATTTCAAAGTCCGTTTGCGAGCTTAATAATCGTCGGCTCAAATTTTCTTCAAAAAATTTCAAAATTTAAAATTTCAAATTTTCAAAAATTTCAAAAATTTTCAAAATTTCAAAAATTTTCAAAAATTCCAAAAATTTTCAACAAAATCAAATTATTTAAATTTAAACGTTTTTTTCAAATTTTCAAAAATTCAAAATAAATCAAAATTTTCAAAATTTCAAAATTTTTTTAAAAATTCCAAAATTTTTAAAATTTTAAACATTTTCAAAAGTTTTCATAAATTTCAAAAATTTCAAAATTTCAACAAAAATCAAAAATTTCAAAAATTTTAACAAAATTAAAAATAATTTAAATTTCAAATTTTTCCTTTAAATAAAATTTTAAATTTTAATTTTAAAATTTTTAAAAATTTCTTTTTAAAAAAATTATTTAAAATTTAAATTTCTAAAATTTCAATTTCTAAAAATTTTTAATTTAAAAATTTTTTACAATTTCAAAAATTTTATTTTCGATTAATTTTTAAAAATTCTTTATAAAAATATAAATTCAAAAACAAAAACAACAAAATATTAAAAATATAAAAATTTTTCAAAACAAAATTTTAAAAAAATTTTCAAAATAAACCAAAAATTAAAAAAATAATTAATTTCAAAAATATTTAAACAAAAAGTTAATAAAAAAACAATACGAAAAGTGATAATGAATCTAAAGAAAAATCCAATGAGAACGTGAATATATTAAGCTGTACGAAAAATCAAATACTATAAGTTCTGACTTCATTCGAATGTACAAGAGCTATGGTACCACGTGATAATCAGGATTATATTTTATTAAAAATATTGTAATTTAAGTTAATTGTTTTTTTAATAAAATTACAAATAAACACATCGAAGTAAATACATTTTAAACAATATAATTGCAAATCAGTAAAAATGTTGATAAATTAAATTGCTTCTCTATTATTGTACATGTTAAATAAATACTACAATTACATTTTTTTTTATGAAATTAAAATTTATGTGTTCGACTGTCTATATTTTCCGATAATTACTTATTCTATAATAGGTTTTTTTTAACATGATAGTGTTTATTATTTGAAAATTATTTCGTATAGTAGTCACAAGTTTATATTCAATTTGTTTATAAGTTCGAACACTTCTATTTATCAGATTCTCTTTGGGAGCATAGGTTCAAATCCTATTAATTGCAATCTTTTATTGTATTTATATCTATATATATATATATATATATATATATATATATATATATATATATATATATATATATATATACATATAATACGAATATAACAAAAATTACAAAAAATTTTCGAAATTTTCCCGAAATTTACATAACACCCCCCCCCTTTGAAGTTTTTGCGTTTTTTTCCAAATAATATTTTTTCGAAATCAATAAATCTAATAGTGGATTTCTATAGAGTAGTGCCGGGGTGATAACGAATGGGCGTCGGTTTCGCTCTAACTCGCATATTAGCGACGCAAAACCGTTTTAAAGTTTTACAGATTTGAAATTTTTCAAATGGCCAAAAATCCAAAATTTCAAAGTCCGTTTGCGAGCTTAATAAGCGTCGGCGCCCTTTTCTAATGCTTATACACGTACCTACGGACCATAAACAATACGAATATAACAAAAATTTAAAAAAAGAATATGTGTACTTATGTACATGCCAGAAGTGAAACTTCTTATCAATAAATAATCAAAGGTACATGGACAAGCGTATGCTAAAACTCGTAGATGAACAAATTTTCAGAATAAAGCAAGTAACAAAATGCAGAAATGTAGTAGGAAGAGAAGATAAACGGGATAAAAATTTAAGTAGAAAATGATCAATGTTTTAATTAAATTAAATTTTTACAATTATTTCATATTAACACATTGTATGCGGACAACACGTCTCGATGATGATCTTTCGCACTGTAGTAATAGTATGTCGTCGAGACTTTGTCCGCATACAATGTGTTAAGTAAGATTAACAATTATTTTCAAATTAAAACTTTTATAAAATTATGAATTATGAAAATTTATTCGTTTTCGTTTGGAATTTCTTCGATTTCCATTGTCCCTCCGATGGTGACTGAGTAGGTATAAACGATACAATTAGTTTTTGATAAGTAAAATTTTTTGCAATAGACTTTACCATCTTAAAGCCTGTAAAAACATTTTTTAATTACTATTATATTACTGTTGTATAATATATTATACAATTAGATCAATGTTTTAAAAATTAAACAATTAAAGGAAATACTCACAAATAATATCTACCTGCAATAAATAGCATCTATTTAGATACTATTTATAGATAATTGATAATTTTATAACACCACATAAAATTCAATAAATCTTCAAAATGACACCTGAGAATAAAGAATTCATAGTTATTGTGAGAAATTGTTACAAATAAAACAATAGATAACATCAAAACTGTAATAGGTTTCGATAATTTTTAAATACCATGTGTTTTAATTGTATTTTTTTATTTGATAAATAGATCAAATGTATATACCATAACGTTATAAAATACTATATTTATGTTTTGTATACATGTACATAACCTCATTTTCGCGTTGATTTGATAAATTTTTAATACCACATGGATGTAATTTAGTATTATTTAGCTTATTATTATAATATGAGATTATATAAATTAATATACTTACCAAAATATCAATGTAATTACATTAAATAACACTCTTATTTAAACACAATTCACGTAATGACGCGCTCAGCTATTTACTTAGCTTAACTTATAAAAGCGACGCGCATACGGCTTCATACGTCTTTCTCTGTCTATAAGCATCTTATGGAAATTCAAATAAAATTTATTGATCTAAAGTATATATATATTATATATATATACATAAATTTTACAGTAAATGAGATAATAAGTCGATGAGGTCTGTTATCTGTTAAGATATTTTACCAGTATCCAGTGAAGGTAGGTGTTTGTGTTTTGATATAGACCAAGGAAATATTTTCAAAATATTTTCAAAAACGCGGTAATGGTGTGGTGCATCAAGGGTTCCGCATCCGAAAAAGAGACAATAGCAGTTCCGCCTCCGAAAAATGCGACAATAGAAGTTTCACTTCAAAAATTCGAAATTTTCCCGAAATTTACATAACACCCCCTTTTTTGCGTTTTTTTCCAATAATATTTTTTCGAAATCAATAAATCTAATAGTGGATTTCTATAGAGTAGTGCCGGGGTGTTAGCGAACAGGCGTCGGTTTCACCCTAATACGAAATTATTAATCTTTTTTCGATTTTTTACTTCCAACCTATGAAAAATATAATTTTTTTAAATTTCATTGTAGTCGAAGGAAAAATTTATAGCAAGTAAAAATTTTTTTTTTCAATACGAATACATGTTTTTGTAAATTATAATATACATATATAGTTAACTGAAATATTTTTTAATGTTGAAATAAGTTTATTTTCACAATAAATTAAAACAAGATTTTTCTAAAATACATTTTATCGTCTATAAAATGATATATAATAAATAATAGCAATAAATTTTACTAGAAATACAATAATTTTATCATAAATAATCGCTGTATTAACAAAATTTTCAATTATTTTCAGTTTAAAAAAATCGAAAATTCTTACCAAAAAAACCACGATCTGTAGTCTGGACCTATAGTATGGAAAATTTGTCAAAAAATCAAAATTACAAAATAGATTTCTTTTGTTATAAAATCATAAATAATGATATATTATCAACAGAAATAGTTTTTATTTTTCGGAACATTCGTTTTTATCGAAGAAAATACATTTTTTTGAATTTTCAATTTACTAGATTTTCATTAAATCATACTTTTGAAACTTTTAAAAAAAATTGATTTAAGAAAATCACAACATATAAAAATAAGACTTATTTAACATTTCTAACAAAAGTACAGATCTCAATTAATTACACGAAAAAAATGTTTTTTTCATATTACGATTTTAAATTTATAAAATAAATATATATGCAAGATACAGCTTCATTAAAAGTTGAATATTTTTTTTAATCGGACATTTGTTAATCATAAATATTAAATTAATTGTTTTATATTGATTCGTTGAATGTAAACAAATCGTTTCACAGTTTCATATTTGGATCGTGTTAAACTGGACCGTGTATATCAATCATAAATTGTGCCCACCTCTTGAGCTATAACGCAGAGATCGTTATAATTGCTTGTCACTACATGGTTAGGGCATTGTTTATGGGACCACATTAGCATAACGCTATACCTCACACAGTCGCTATCACCTCGGCCGTCGTAACTCGACTTCACATCGACTATGCATCTGATTAACTAACGAATAAACTATATTTTCATATTAAACGGAATTGAATTTCAATACCAAATACAGCCGATTCGCTAATTGATTATTTAAATATAGAGTAGACACACGTATAAAACAATTTCAAAAGAACGACATCCGTTGCGGACGACACAAGGAATACCGAAACGTTGCAAGATGATTTTTTTCAACGAAGGCGTGTAATTTTACAACAATAAATTATGTAACGATACATTATATTTCTGCAGATATGGAACGTATAGAATGATACGTACGATAGTACATGATGAATTGAACAATTTATGCGCATATTTAATTAATTCGCATTTCTTAAACGTAAATTTACATATTTTATAAATATAAATTATAAATATGTATCGATATCATTTTACATGTTAATGCAATGTAAATCTTATTTTGTTTTAATTAATATGAGCTACTTCTCTGTACAAGGTCTTGTACGATCGAGTAAAATTGACATTTGATATTTCTTGCACGAAATCAGGGATCGCGTTTTTTTTTCAAAGGGGAGAGAAAAAACCGGCAAGTGAACGATGAAACGAATGCAGTGACGATAGTTGACGAGATTAATTTTAGGATTATTTTTTGTACACTGAAAGTGTTCGTTCTAAACAGGTGTACGTTTATCAGTATGTATATTTGTACACATATCTAATTAGAAATAAACAACAAAATATTGACAGTAAATTTTGTAGTTTAAAATAAGAAAAATTTTACACAAATGTATATTCGAAATTAATTATTTTAATATCATATAACATTAGTTTTCTTTTACAATAATTCTTCGAAATCTAATGTTACAGGTATATGATTTTGACATTTACAACTGAATTGATTTTAATCTGACATAACTACAATTAAAAACAAATACTTATGTATGTGTATGTATTGATAGAGTGAACTAAATAAGACTGAACAATTCAAGTAGTAAAAGAAATTGTTAGTCGATGCAAATACCAAATACTATTCTATCTTCAATTTAAAGGTTATGAAAAAGTCTTCAACTTAAAAGGGGTTATACGCAGTTAGAAATTTCAAAAAATCGATTTTTTTTTGCATTTTCGGAATGCACATATATTTGAGTATATTCTCTGAAAATTTGAAGTAAATCCGATAAATATTTTCGGACATACACCTGAATTTTTACCAAATTTTTAACTATGTGTAAACTACTTCCGAAACTTCAAACGCGTTTATCTCAAAACGGTGTTTTCATAGTCGGTAATCTCGATATCTCAGAAATGGCTGAACCGATCGGTCTCAAATTTTCACACAATCTTCTCAAATATATTCCTCAAGTATTGAACGAAGGAATAAGGTTTACACAAATTATTACTATTTTTTTTAAACAATTTGGAGCGAAAATTTTAGTAAAAAACGAAAAATTTTTTTCAAGTAGACGCCATTTTGTCAAAAATGAAAATTTTTATTATTCCTTCGTTCAATACCTGCATTAATCTATCTTTTAAAAGAATTGACCATATTTTTTGATTTCAAATAATCCAAACCGCCGATATGGAGATCACCGCCAAGCGCCTTTTTTTGGAGGTCGTTCGGGACATCGTCTGCAGGAGCGGTGCACTTCAATATTTTTTATGATCGACATGTTATTTTATTCTTGAAAGTAGGATCTATTCAAATAACCATAATTTGTAATTGCAAAATAAATACTGTTTCTAAAAAAAATTCCTAAAAAAAACGTCGTTTTTGCGCCTCGCAAGTGCGTATAACCCCTTAACACATCAATGAATTGAAGAATCAAAAAGTTGACCACACACATATTGAACTTTTAAAAAATATCTATAGAAATACTAAATTATATGTATAAGTATATGAAGAAACAAACACATTTTCATTTAAAAAAGAAATTATTTTTCTAAATAAAACTCCAATGATTTTTATTTTTTTTAATCAAATAAAAAAACGTATTATTTATTGACATTTTCAGTTGTGATATACAATAATTTATGAAATAAAAAATAATAATAAAAATGAATGATTATATGTGATATAATATTTAATTTGATAAGATTTTTTTCATCGAAAAACGAAAAACAGTACATGAATAAGACTTCAACATTTTTAAACATTTAAAAGACTTTCATTAACATAATTTTATATCAGAAATTTGATTATTCTTTAACATTTACAACTTATTTATTATTATTATTCAATGAACAGAAATTCAATACTAGTCTATAGCCACCTGCTTAAGTAATATAAGAATAGGAGCTGTCGTTTTACAAAATATTGATTTGGGTTAAGTTGCAAAATTGAAATTTATACATACATACACACACACACACACACACATATATATATATATATAAAAGTATGTATGTAAGTATGTGTGGTCTATCTATGTTGATTATATCTATCTTGTGATTATGTCATGAATGTTTGATTTAAAATGATTAATTTGCGATAAAAATAATTAGTGTTAATTTTATTCTAATTTATTTACATACATATAAAATCAAAATAATATACCATTATAAATAATTACACTTGATAAAAACGAATACATAATTTATTAAAAATTTTTCATAAATATCATCATCTTGAAATTAATAAATAAAGAACAATTTATAGTATGTGAATTAAAGAAAAAATATATTAATTAATTTGCTGTTTCATATTATAATAATTTGTTGATTATGTAAACAATTTAAAGTACATCAGTTCAGTTTTCCATTTAATTGACTATTTTATTCAGTATATAATGAATATAATAATCTTCGCTGAAACTAAGAGCATACTAACTGCAAGAAATATATAACCATTAAACAAAACAGATTAACGCCAAGTGAGAATACATGACTCTAAAACTCTACAGAAACTTAATTTAAAAATCAGGAATATTTTACTTCAATCAAAAATGACGAAAAACCAAATAGAACATTAATTTTTAATACCGATGATGATGATGATAATTGGCGATTGATTGTTATAAGAAGTTACAGAAGAAATAGGAAAATAATCCAAAAAATGGATCTTAACTTAACCAATACAAGCTTAAATTTCTACCAGCTTAAGTTTCTTTTCTGAGTCAGTAATTTTTGACAGAAAACAAGTCACCATACTTATCTGTTTTGAATATATAAAACTTTTTGATTCAAAAACTCAAAATTTTCTTTAAAAATATATAATTTTTAAAAATTGAAGAGATAAAAGAACATTCGAGGATTGATCTAAAAGTCATTCCTAAATGTGTCTACAAGGAGAGATTTTAGTAGTATAAAAGCATTGGTATCACTATGTAACTATCGTAGAAGAACATTTAGAAGAAAACAATTTGAATTTAGAATAATCTTTAATTAATAAAATGTTATGATGAGTGGATAATTTTTGATCACACCTTATAGTTTTGATTATTATTATTTCTAGATATCTTTACACAGTTAATCTCTAATTAACTTTTAATTTATCTCTAATTCTAGCATATTTAGTTCTGATAAATATTCTTATCGAAATATATATAAACTGACTCTCGTATTACTGAACATTCTAAAAAAAATATAGTATTTGAAATAAATATTAATTTGTTAAAATTAATTTAACTACAAGAATATAATAAAATTAAGAAATAATTATATATTTAAACCATAATTTTTCAGTTTTTATTAATATAAATTAACATCCTAATATATATATATATATATATATATATATATATATATATATATATATATATATTGATTATCAATTTATTACATTATTTAACTTGACTCATGATTTTCTACTGACTTAGTCTTTGATCTTTTTATTGTAGATATACGTTTACATATAAAGATTATGAATGCTTATATATATATATATATATATATATATATATATATATATATATATATATATAGTTCACAGAAATGTAATTAAATCAGTGACGTGCATCAAACACTGTCTGTTATTCATATTATGATCAACCGGTTGGATACCACTGTATCCAACAGCGCTCGTTCGAGTATTGCGTGTGATGAAAGTCATTAAAAAATCAATTTGAAATTCTCTTCAGGTGCTGATATACCAACAAATTTTATTTATGGATGTATTAATTTATATGAAACTTCACTTACTTGCCCGACGGCTATGTAACAACGTCGTTTTATGGCATCCATAAAATTAATTTATCGTCTCTGTAAATATTTGGATAATGACTTAAATTCGTTAAAATTGATTTATCTAATTCTCTCTCTCTCTCTCAACTTATATATATATATATATATATATATATATATATATATATCACATTATAACAATTAGAAATATGCAAAAAGGTACATAGCGTGATGTAATTTCAATTCGGAATCAATAAAAGGTACTAATAAGAAATAATTGTTTGTGATTATTATTACATAAAGAAAAAATAATAATTCTTCGTTCGATTTTATTCCTTACAGCTGTAGGTTAATTATAGACAATTTCAATCGTCCAGTAAGTGTTCATTTTTTTTAAAGAATATATGTACTGATTATATTATAATTTACACCTATTTATCTATACATATATGAGCCTAAAAAGATTTTTATACTTGAAATTTAGGTTATTTTAGAATGTTCTCCAAACTGATAATTATTAATAAATACAATATTTATCATCTGAGTAACATTAATAGTGAAATATTAATATGTACATTTTGAAATCGAAATTATATATATATACTATATAAATTTCAAGACTGATTCAGTACAACTTTTTAGATATTTATTAAAAATAATTGATTTTACTTATATAAGATCACCATTTTTATAACAAAACTTATAAATCATTATTCAATATAAATCTTACAATTCCTATTCTGTTATAAATTACATTCATGTAGTAAAACGAAAAATATCTGGAATTTACTAATAGGAAAAGTGTTATATTCAACTACAACATCAAACCTTATGTTTGTTCATATAACCATTTTCAAAAAAATTTGCAATTTAGATGGAATATCTTACCCCATACATCGTATTCATCTAACCATACACTCTCAGATTATCTTTGATTCAGAAAAACATCCATGGAAAAATGGAACAGAGACATTAGATTTTTTTCCGAATGGAATGGAAAAGAAAAACATTAATTCAGCTGAAGTGGATTGTTTTGAAAGAAACCTACATCCCTCAATGAATAAAAAAGGCTTATTTTAATGCTGATGATGAGCTAGATACTGAATATCAATCGAAACCTTTGTAATATGATATCAATCTAAGATTTCTACAAAAGAATTAATATCAGTAATACCAAGAAGCATCTTCCAGTAGTTATAATATTTGTATAGAAACCTGAGAAATTCTTCAAAGATAATATTGAGAAGCTGTCAGCACGATAAGAAAAGATAATCAAAAAAATAATGGAAATTGTACAGGATTATCCAAATGTGACGCCTAGATTTGTGTTTTAATAAAAAAAAAATTAAAGAAACTATACACATGTTTCTCTATATACCACCCTATACACATGTTTCTTTTTAATAAAAATCTAGGCGTCACATTTGGATGACCTTATATATATATATATAATTTTCGGATGACTTAAAAATTATTTTCAATAAAATAATAAAACAAGCCTTTTTACAACAAAAACAATCATCACTTTTTCACTCGATGCTTATATTCAAGAAATATAATGATCGCTTTCAGTTTATTATATTACGGTATTTATATAAAGTTCAATCATACAATAAGAACATTAGAAGACAAACTGTATTGTTATTAAGACTAAACATAGATTACAACAGAAATGAGTTCTTCCCAACATCAGTTAATATTGATTTAATTCAGTATAACTCGTCGAATTAAAGAAATGGAAAATAATAGTAATAAGAAAAAAAAACTACAATGAATATATTAATGAAATAGGCGAAAATATTCGTGTACGTATTGAATGTAGCGAACGAATATTATCTCCGGTTATAAAACAACGCCGGAGCATTTTTAACAGTCGGTAATGAGTAGCCGGCGTCTCGCCCGATATATTGAATGTTATTAATAGATGGCGCGGTACTCTTTTTATCGCTGCTATCAATTTGACGCGATCGCGCTGCGCGCGTCCTCCGCTCGATCCGTTTCCTCCACTTCATCATCATCATCATCATCGTCGAACATCATCGTAAATATCATCGTATTGAAAATCACGTCTGCCTCATTATACGCCAACGGTTTTTGGACTCGGAGTTCGGCGAGAGAAACGAAACGATATATTATATACACACATATAACACAACATATATTTTAAGATACTCGGTTTGTCTCAAAAGTATGTGTACTTTGATTGCAAAACAATTTTTGATTTGATATTTTTGTTATTGATTATTCAAAAGATGGTCCTTCCAAAAAAATACAATCTTCGATATGATTACACAACTTTGTAAAACAAGTCTATTCTTCTTCTTTTGGAATTGCTGCAATAACAATTTTTGATTTGATATTTTTGTTATTGATTATTCAAAAGATGGTCCTTCCAAAAAAATACAATCTTCGATATGATTACACAACTTTGTAAAACAAGTCTATTCTTCTTCTTTTGGAATTGCTGCAATAACACTGGTCAAAACCTTTTAAAACTTTGAAATCTGTTAACTTAATTTTAAGTTTTGTCATAGAATATCAAATCAAGCAAATGATTAATGACTAAACACTATGACTTTTGGATGTTAAAAAGATGCATACAACAGTTGATCTATGCACAAAAAATCGCGTTACAATTTTTTTATTGTAAATCTTTGGTCAAAATGAGATAAAAATATAATTTACTAATATCAATGATATCCTCAATTCATCTTATAGACATATAACGATTTTTTTAAAAATTAATTCTTATATTTTTTCATAATTTTCTTTTTTTTGACTAGTTGAAGTAATTTCAATTTTTTCTAAATTTGAAAGAAGAATGAAGTCTGATATTCCTCTATGTTTCAAAAAAATAATTTTTGATTATTACATTTACTTATTTATGGCAATGATACACAGGTATTTATTGTAAATCTTTGGTCAAAATGAGATAAAAATATAATTTACTAATATCAATGATATCTTCAATTCATCTTATAGACATATAACGATTTTTTTAAAAATTAATTACATTTTTTCATAATTTTCTTTTTTTACCAGTTGAAGTATTTTCTATCTTTTCTAAATTTGAAAGAAGAATGAAGTATGATATTCCTCTATGTTTCAAAAAAATAATTTTTGATTACTACATTTTACTTATTTATGGCAATGATACATAGGTCTTAAATGCCAGAATAATTCAGTGATTTCAGATAATGGAAATAAATATGGAATGTCTGTTAGAAGTAACTTGTAAAGATAGAAAGAGAACCGAGTAGATTAAAAAAAAAACAGTTAAAGATATTATAGCAAAAGTGAAGAGTGTGAAATAGAAATAAGTCGGTCATATAGTAAAAAAAAAATATTATCGATGACAAGAGAAATTATTGAGAAACTAGATGTATAAAAAGGTACAGAAAAAACCTATGAATAGACGAAAGAGAGAGATAAAAAAAATCATCATCTTTAAATATCGTTTCAGTGTTAATTAGTTGTCCCAGATTCACAATTTACAAATACTTCCATTTCTTTTAGTTTTAATTTTCTCTGATTTGAAAATATATTGGATATTATTTTTGTCTTGCCAAAATTTATCATAAGACCAATTTTTTGATTCGTTTTATTCAATTCTCCTATTCTTTTTTCGAATTCATCTAGCTTTATTGAGAAAATAATATTGTCATCCACGAATCTTCAGTGAATAAACACCTCTTCATTTACTTTTATTCCCAATAGAAATATGTAAAAAAATTTGATCTATTGCATCGCCCTGTCTCACTTCTTTTATAATAATAAACTTTCTTGTAACTTCATGTACTTGTATGGAAAATGTAGCATTCTCTCTCTCTCTCTCTCTCTCTCTCTCTATATATATATATATATATATATATATATATATATATATATATATATATATACATATACAAGACAAGGTTAAAAAGCAATTTTAGCAAAGTTCTCATTTATAAAAACATGATTGAAATATAGAGTTAAATTGCAATACAAATATTTTTTCCTATGAAAGATTAATGTGATTCCAATCCATAATAACAATCAATATAAACTATCGTATCGCTCACTCATTCAAATTAAGTACACTTATAGCTTATTAAAGATATATTGATGGATAACACGTCTGAAGTTAAGTATATTTGATACATAGCCCTAATAGATGGTTATAAGGTCGTTCAGGTGTGTGAAATTATTTATTATGATTCGATATTCACGACTGTGATACGATATGCCTGTAAATATTTTTTTTATTCGCTCGAAATTGATTTAGTCAGATATATTATACATGTGTATACTTCATACACGTACATGTGTACGTGTGTGTGCGTGTAGATAGTAGACTAGTGAATGAACGTGGGTGTCAGATTTTAAAAAAATCACATAAAATTACGGCCATAAAATATTTTAAAGATGCAAAGATTATGTCGGATATTCTAGTTTTCTGAATTATGTATAAATAACCAGTACGTGTGTACGTATATTTATATCTCTAGCTCTCACTTTTTTACACAATATGCAATTAATTGTATGATTTTGAAAATTATTTTGATTATCGGATGCGGTAATCGTTAATAGCCATTTCTTAGAATTTCATATAATGTTCTGATATATTTAAAAAAATTGGAAATATAAGCAAAAAGTTTATTATATATATATAGATTCACAAAAATCATGAGATGTATATATTAATAAAATATTTTAAACATTTAAAAATAGTATTGAACAATAATTGAAATACGATAGTTTTTTAGTAGTATATAATGAGATATACATATTTATTGACATCAGTTTCCTTTAAAATATTTCAGTAAGAACTAAAAGCACAGATATTAATATTATGTAAAAATGAAACTCAGAAATGTTAAGGGGCAAAAAATAAAATGAGGACATTTCAATAAAACATTTAAAATTTTTAAAAAAATAGTATTAAACAATAATTAAAATACAATAAAGTTTCTTTGGTAGTATTTTATTAGAAGTATTTAGTTAAGTGATTTTATTCTATTTTATTTTTAATATAAATTCCTTTTTTAAATATTACTTTTAAAAGTAACAGAACTTTCTTAGTTACTTAAAATCAAAAACAGAAAAATTTAATCAAGTGAATTTATTCAATTTTATTGGTAATATAAATTCCTTCTTTTATATATTATCCTAAGTACATTCGATATTTCCACAACATTTATGAAAAATCTACATTTATAAATTTTATTATAGAGAGTTTAATCTTAACACTAGAACTACCAAGAGCGTCATTTTGACGATTTTCAAATTTCGTGCTTAAAAATTTCGATATGATTTATGTATTGTTCTAGAATTTTATGACGACTTTTAATGAAATATAAGAACAATTAAATATTCCTATTCAATTTCCACTTAGCTACTTTAACTTCCATAATTAGTATGCGCTATACCTATTTATACCAAGACACGTCAAATTGACGACATTAGCAATCTCAAAATTATTAATAATAATTTATATTCAAGTGAATGTAAATACGTATTGATGTCCATCCTTGCATACACATATATCGCTTTCAGACATTTCCTGGAAAAATTTTAGGTACATTTTTCATATGAAAAATAGGTTGCAATCATTATCAGTTGTACTTCTAATGTGATAAAGTTCTTGGTGCAAAGTGTAATCTGTGAAAAGTCTAATCTGGGGAAAAAGTATGAACATATTTTTATTAAAAATTCAAATTTATTTCTTGTAAATCCTAGACAACAATGAAACGATTTACAGGAAGCAAAAAAATATTCGAAGAATTCAAAGAATTCACTGGTATAAATGAAGACAGTTCGGATACTAATTCAAGTAATAATGATTTAGACATATCTTGTGTGGAAAATAAAACTGATTTTTCAGACTCTGAAGAAGCTGAAGATGAAATTGAAGTACGAGATATTGAACAAAGTGAAGAAGATCAATATGAAAGTGAAGATTCAAGGAGTGAAGATGAAATTCCCCAAAACAGCCACAAACGCAGTAAGCGATTGCGAATATGTTCAGATACTGAATCGGATAGTCAAACGGAAACCGAACCAAGATAGCAAAAAGACATTGCTGTCGACGGTACTGAATGGGAAGAATTAGGGAATGGTTGTGTTGGTAGATTGCCATTACATACTATATTCAAGGATACTTCGGGCCCAACTAGTTATATTTTTTATTATATTTTTTCTTAATAGTCAAATATCGGTTTTAAACTATTAATTAGTCATCCGAATATGATAATACATTTGTAAATAATCAGATAAATAATTAAAATATTTTTTTAGTTATTTCTTCCAGTTTCACAGTCTATATTTTTAACTTCAAAAAATAATCTCACTAAATACAATTTAATTTAAAAAAAATAATGGTATGTTCGTATCTCTAATCTTTAGAATCTTTATTATTTACCATTAAAGATTCAATCAGTTGTTCTAACCCTTTTTCGATCTAAATTAATGTTGATTTTTAATAGAATACCTCATTTGAAATTTCTATTAAGCATTTAACTTAATCGTTATATTTCGTTATTTTATTCTATTCTGTTCTGTTCTATTATATATATATTATATATATATATATATATATATATATATATATATATATATATATATATATGTATGTATGTATATGAATTTAAGATTGCACACAAAGATGAATAACCTTACAAATTAGGTGTATAGAAATTAAGAACTAATTTCAAATCATTAGAATAATAATAAGGAATGAATTCAGAATCTATCAATATAAATTAGTTGGACTGTTAAAAGAGATTTGTTTACGATTTAATCATCGTCGTAACAAGCACTGAAAAACTATTTGATAGGAAAAAACACCGTCTTGAAGAATTAATTAAGATTACTCGATAATGAAGTTCGTTTCGTCATAAAAACGGAACGTTACAACACGTGAAAGATTAATTATTTAAATCATGCGTTGAATAAGAGTCGAGTTACAATCAATTAATCGAAATTAATGTTTGGTCGGGTTCTAAAAATAACGAGCCGCGACAAAACGTCCGATTAACACGGTTTAATCTTATTTTTTTTTGGGATTTTATTTTATATTATTTATACGTCTATTTATACAATCATTGAGAACAGACTCTGTATTAACTGTAATATATTAATGATTAATAAGTTTTTGAATTATTTTTTTACTTACGATTCTTGACTTTTATTGATTTAATATCGATACAATTTTGAATATGTAATTGATATTCATATTCTCAGTCAATTTTAAAAACTGAATTATTATATTTATATAAAATCGATTTTTTTCTGTATACGAGAAATTGATTATCGAGAGAACACAAACAAGCATGATAAAAAAATTAATCGAAACGATTTTCATTTCGCGATTAATTAAAAAGGAGTGTTTGCTATCTGAATCCAGTTTATAATTGACTCTTTTTATGCTCCTATTAACTGTTTGATTTATTACTTTTTTATATAAATATTTATGTAAGGTGGTTTTAATAAGAAATAAAACTGTTGTAGGGATGAATTTAAAAATATATACTCTTGATTTATACAACTTGAATAGAATCGATATATGATATCAAAAAAAACATGATTTACTAGACTTAAAATCTAATATCTTGTTTATATTTGATTATAACTGCTCTTTCTTATGTGGTATAATTTTTTTTGTAACTTTAGCAGTGTTAAAATCAAATTTAAATTCGTATAATAAACATACCTGTATTACACTATTTTGTATAGACATTTTGAAAAACTGAAATTATATTTTAAATTAAATTGAACATATACGAGGTCGTTTGATAAGTCCGTGTAAATTCCGAAAGATGGCACCACTGGTGCATATCGAGGTTATTTTTAATTAGTAGCACCTCTTGGAAGAACACACATCAAGTTTCAGCCATATCGGTCTATTCCTTTGTGTTTGACAATCGTTGGAATCAAGGAAATCAAGTGAATGGACGAAAAAGAATTTCGCGTGTTGATTAAAAACTACTTCATTAAAGGCAAAACGCCTCAGGAGACTAAACAGAAGCTTGATTAAACATTATGGTGACTCTGCACCTTCGATTAGTGCGGTTTATAAGTGGTTTCAAAATTTTCGGAGTGGCCATATGAGCACAAGAGACGCTGAACGTTCTGGACGCCCTGTTGAGGTCACCACTCCAGAAATCATTGATAAAATCCATGATATGGTGATGGATGACAGAAGAGTGAAAGTGCGTGAGATTACTAGTGCTGTAGGCATCTCGTGTGAACGGGTACATAATATTTTGCACCAACATTTGGACATGAAAAAGCTATCCGCCAGGTGGGTGCCGCGATTGCTCACGATCGACCAAAAACGAGGTCGTGTGAAGTGTTGCAAGAACGGTTTGCAGCTGTTTCAGCGAAATCCGCAGGACTTTAAGCGTCGTTTCATCACTGTAGATGAAACATGGATACATCACTACACTCCTGAGACCAAAGAGCAGTCTAAACAATGGGTTATCAAGGGGGAATCTGCTCCGAAAAAGGCGAAGACAATTCCTTCGGCCGGGAAGGTTATGGCGACTGTCTTTTGGGATTCGCGAGGAATAATCTTTATCGACTATTTGGAAAAGGGTAAAACCATTACAGGTGCATATTATTCATTGTTATTGGATCGTTTGAAAACCGAGTTGCAAGAAAAACGTCCCCGATTAGCCCACAAAAAAGTTCTCTTTCATCACGACAACGCACCAGCTCACACCTCAGCAGTTGTGACCGCAAAACTAATGGAAATAGGGTTCCAAATCGTTTCACATCCCCCCTATTCTCCAGACTTGGCTCCATCGGACTATTATTTGTTCCCTAATATGAAGAAATGGCTCGCGGGAAAAAGATTTTATTCGAACGAGGAGGTGATTGCAGGAACGAATGACTATTTTACAGACTTGGACAAATCCTATTATTCGGAAGGGATCAACAAACTAGAGCAGCGTTGGATGAAGTGTATAAGCCTAAAAGGAGACTATGTTGAAAAATAAAAACGATTTATTCAAAAAAATGAAGCAGTTTTTATTTTTACACGGACTTACCAAACAACCTCGTATAAATGAAACAAGGTTTATACTTTGTTATTCAATTAATGTACCTGGCATAATAAGTCATTATACAATAAGAGTAATATTTTCTCAAAATCTTTTACTAAAATATATCTAAAATTTAGTTTACTCACATTTGACTGATCAAAAATGTTGGATTTTAAGAATCCAATAGAAATATTTGACAAAAAATTTAAAAATAAAATGCAATTGACATTTATTTCATTGCGAAACAAAAATATATAAAAAAACACAACGTTCGAATTTCAACATCAAACCCAAAGATTTGATTAAAATGAATTTTCGATCTTGTTTACTTATTTCTGAGAGAATGTGCATATGCTTCAACCTAACACATATTTAGTTACGATTAATTTAATTTAAAGATGTTCGGACATTGCTGTTTTTTTATCGTCTCTAATAATACAGTAATTTATTGATTGCTGATGGATAATTAGATCGCGAATTAACGCAACAAGGCCTTGACGTCATTCGACACCGATAGAACGTATAAAAAAAGTACATAAAACGATCAGAAACAAACTAACACATTTCGGAATCAGTTTGCGAGCGCGGCATGATGATGTAGTGTCGGGCGCAGATGGTAGATACGCTATTTAACCGACTAAAAACCTATCGTTTAGTCATAATTTACGAGATAGTGTTGCCTCGAACGTATTATTAGGTTCGCGATGTGCCGTCGGGGGCGGAGCGTTACCAACACCCATGACTGTATAATTATTTCTTATGTAATCACACGGTGGATTGCTATGCGCGAGATAAGACAAGACGTGGAACCGAACTGAGCCGTATATCTTTGCCTGTGTACGCTCACTCCTCGGCATGAAAACGGTAGAAGATTATTTGTTGTTGTTGTTGTTGCGCGCCGTCAAAAAGATAAATGGACGGATTATGCAGAAAATTTAATTTCGGTTTTCATCCGTGCGTTACCTTCGCTCTATTCGTCGTCGTTGAATAAAATTATACATTGTTTGAACTAGTTTGTAAATTCATTAAAATTAACACACGCAATTAAACAAACGTATTCAAAAATACCTAAGTTTCTATACAGTAGCTCTATGTCATATCATTTTGAAATGTTTTATAAATCTTGTTATTAACTAAAAAGTTTTTTAATCGAAAATACATTTCTGATCTTGACTATTTCATTCGTTAATAATCAATTCATTTTTTTGTAAATCAAATAATTTACAAAAATAATCACCGAGATTCGATATACAATAATGATTGATCTTTTTGACATCCAGCAATCCAGAATAGTCCTGATATATGATTATAGCAGGATAGAGCCAATAAGAGTGACAATAGAACTTTTTCGTCAACCACTTTCAAATAATTTTGATTTTGTGTAGCATCCCTATTCATCAAATTTAACAATCCCTAACTTCTCCTTGTAGAGATACTTAAAGGAGCAGATATATGTCAACAAACACCAAACAATTCAGTAACTCGACAATAATATTCATGGCAAAATAAGAAATTGGAAGTCCAAAACTTTGCGATTAATAACGAAAAATGCTTTGAAAAGAGCCAATATTTATCAGCAAGGAAATTGAGGGCATTTGAGAGAGATATTTCATACATAGTTCAAAAAATAACCATGAAATATATTTTCTAACAAAATTTAAAAAAAAATATATTTCACATCTTCAGTCTCATTAGGGTCACCTGTATATGTAATGAGATATTAATTTTTTTATTTAAAAATACTTCAAATAAATGATACTATCTCGTTAATTAATAAAAAATTGAAATCTTCCATACATTAATTACAGTAATTATCTTTTTTTATTTAATATTAATAATAGATTTTTTTCCTATATTTACTTATATCGATTGATTTATCAGAATAAAAAAATATCTTGAAAACAAAATCATTCTAATGATTGATTTGAAGATTCGATGAACTTTTTACATTTGTATAACTAGTAATTTGTACATTGTCTTATCAGTTTTTTTATATATAAAATATAATATTTGTTATTAATACATCATCACTTCAATATAAATTTTTGAACACGTATATTTTTTTATTACGTATATGAATAATATTTTGTGAAAAAAATGTACTAGTAATCTATAGATTTCTCAGAAACAATAATAGCAAATACATTTTTATTAATAAAAAAATATTTTCATTCAATATTATTTCTGAGTATTTCTCCCTATAGGATATATTATTTTGTTATCAATATTGATTAAATGGTATGTTATTTATATAAAAAAATATATATTACACGTATAGATTGAAAATATTAAGGATAATGTTGAAAATAAACGAACACATGATAGTGATATGAATTAAATATTTATTTTTCTTCAGAAAATGTTTTCGATTTATAACACTAAATATCTTACATAAAATAAAATTGCATGTCATTCTTGCAAAATTATTTTAACACTTCAAGTGTATGAATATTTGTTTGTCTGTCAAAATTATAATATTGTTCATTTTTAATAGAGTAAAAAAAATATCTTTCGAGAAAAAAATAAAAAATTATCAAAAAAAATACAAGGTGTATGAATACTTTTTACCCACTGTATATTTTTATTTTGAGAATTGAAATACATTTATATAAATATTCATTGAAAAGCGTTACAAGCAACATTATATATAGTTTTATTTATTTTTTAATAAAAAAAATAGTTAAATGAAATGAAATTATAACTACATATTTCCTTTTATAAAAAATATGTTAAATAACCGAATAAGCTAACGAATAATTTCAACAACCTTGCATTTTCCCGTACTTGACTTATTTAGAAGACACCGGTATATAAATAGATAATATTGACCAGATATAAATAAATAGAATATGATAAGATAAAATTATAAGAATGAGGTATAATAATACATAATCCATTCCTTTATTTCAAATATTTACGTTTGACGTTTATCTCAATTTAATCAATCAATGGATTAATTAAAGAGATTAGAAGTTAAAAAAATTAATGTAAACACTTAGTATATGTCAATAGTGAATTCATAGTTAAATGAATAACATATTCTAATAAAAGAAATTATTTCAAAATAATACAATTACGATATTTAAAAATACTTTAGCTTAAAACATCTAGTGTAGTTTATAAAACATTATTTTAATTATATCAAATTTCTATTTTAAATAATACTGTATTTTGGTATTGATTATACAGATTGATTTTTTAATATCAAAATGAATAATCTATGTTATATCTACTGTTACAAAATATTTAAATGTCAAATCAAATAAAAGTTCAGTGATCAAATAATTGCGAAAATCATGTTTTGTATAAGGACAATATGCTGTAAGCCGAAAGTAAGTGGGTATCAAATAAATAATAACAATTAAATATTATGAAAGATGTTTAGAACTGATATAGTCGAATAAATTAAAAATCAAATTATATATTATGGAAGATGTATCAAATTATATATCGTGGAAGTGATATCAAATTCATTATAATAAATATGATTTTTTATTAATTGAATTCTGTCTTTTATGTATTTAAATAATATACTGATTTTTTATTAATTTATTTTTATTCCTTAAAAACATTATAAAAAGTTAGAGGTTAGGAAAAAATATTATATTGTGTATAAAACAATGTTGATTTTTAAGACTTGTTAAATGATTGTGAATGTTATTTATAACCAAATTAATAGTGTTATTATCATATATTTATATAATTAGAAGAAAAGTTCAAAAATTGATGTTTTTTTATAAAAATTACATTTTTTCATAAAAATAACACCTCATTATATATATATATATATATATATATATATGCATATATAAAATTAAAATCAGTATTTTATTTTTAGCTGGCAAGACCGGTAACACCTGTGGATAAAATCGAAGAAACCGAAGACGATATAGAAATCATTACATACGAGAAAGATGATAGGTTGTTTAATAATTTTCATTTTATCAAGAATTATGATATATTTATCAAACTCTGTTGAAAACATCTGACAATAATATATTTTATTCGAAAAGGAAAAAAAATGAATTAAAATTCTATTTATGTATTATAGATCTTTATCTTGGCATAATTGTGTACAGGACTTCGGCGTAAAAAAAGACATTTCTAATAAAAAATATGTTATGTAAATTATCCAGCTATATTTATGAATAAATAAATAATTTTGTAAATGCGACTAATATTTTAG
Source organism: Neoneuromus ignobilis (assembly GCA_029203775.1). Classification (NCBI taxonomy): domain Eukaryota; kingdom Metazoa; phylum Arthropoda; class Insecta; order Megaloptera; family Corydalidae; genus Neoneuromus; species Neoneuromus ignobilis. Next base: position 22,064,754 of record CP092095.1, read on the forward strand.
GAATCATAATATTGCATCTATACATACACACACACAAATATATATATATATAATCAAACTGATGATATAGTGGTATTAGTATTAGTGCCTGTCATGGGGAGATTGTGTTCGATCCTCAGTCAAAGAGTCCCTCAAAAGTTGTTGATGGTTGAGGGTGGAATTTACAACTTTGCCTTGTAAAAAGATAACGTCATAAAAATTCGATATAAAAAGTTCTATTGGGTTAACATTGTCATAGAGACTAAGGCCCTATAAAGGTCATAAGTTCCAAAGAGTGTTTATTTGTGTGTGTGTATATATATATATTTATATATATATATATATATATATATATATATATATATATATATGGGGTGTTCCAAATAAGATTGAATAATTTAGAAATACTTTTACTTCTTTATCATCCTTCAGTCACATTTAGGTCACCTATATAATATTACGTAAAACTAAGAATACAAAGGAATGAACAAATATACGTTCAATAATCCACTGAATATTTAATCTAGAATAATAAATGAACAAAAATCTTCAATTTATTTGTTGTAAAATATAAAAAAATATATTTATATTTCAGCACACGAGAATTTATAGCCAAAATATTAATGTCTAACGATTTTTTACGTATATTTATGGACAATCAACCACTGCAATTAGCAATTGATTCAATGTATATGTTAGAATATGGGGAAAACGAATGTATTATTAAAGAAGGAGAAATAGGTAATGTTAAATTAAAAAATATATAAAAATATAGATAATTTTAAGGGAATATACGCAGTTGCGAGGCGCAAAAACGACGTTTTTTTAGGATTTTTTTTTAGAAACAGTATTTATTTTGCAATTACAAATTATGGTTATTTGAATAGATCCTACTTTCAAGAATAAAATAACATGTCGATCATAAAAAAATATTGAAGTAAACCGCTCCTGCAGATGATGTCCCGAACGACCTCCAAAAAAAGGCGCTTGGCGGTGTTCTCCATATCGGCGGTTTGGATTATCTGAAATCAAAAAATATGGTCAATTCTTTTAAAGGATAGATTAATGCAGGTATTGAACGAAGGAATAATAAAAATTTTAATTTTTGACAAAATGGCGTCTACTTGAAAATTTTTTTTCGTTTTTTACTAAAATTTTCGCTCCAAATTGTTTAAAAAAAATAGTAATAATTTTTGTAAACCTTATTCCTTCGTTCAGTACCTGAGGAATATATTTGAGAAGATTGTGTGAAAATTTGAGACCGATCGGTTCAGCCATTTCTGAGATATCGAGATCACCGACTATGAAAACACCGTTTTGAGATAAACGCGTTTGATGTTTCGGAAGTAGTTTACACATAGTTAAAATTTTTTTTTTTCAACTTACATGGTATAATAAATATTTATCGAATTTACTTCAAATTTTCAGAGAATATACTCAAATATATGTGCATTCCGAAAATGCAAAAAAAAAATCGATTTTTTGAAATTTCTAACTGCGTATAACCCCTTAAAACTAGAAAAGATTTGTTCATAAATCAAACACATCCATGAACTATAAATTATATGTAATAATTAAAAAAATATTAATTCGCAAATAAAATTACAGGCTCGCATATATTCGTATCAATTGAAGGAATTTTCGAAGTTATTAAAGGAGGAATCACAGTAAAGAAGTTTACTGGAAGAGAAGTTTTTGGAGAATTAGCTATTTTGTATAATGATAAACGAGCAGCTACTATTAAAAGTAAATATTGATTTCAAATATAAATTACAATTGTTCAATAAATCTACAAACTGAAGATATAAAAAATAAACTAAAACATTTTCAACAAAATACAACAATCTTAACTGTGTCAATAATTTTTTACTCTCTCTCTCTCTCTCTCTCTCTCTATATATATATATATATATATATATATATATATATATAATTGTATATAATCCTTGAAATATAAAATAATACAACTTTAAAAAAAATAACAATGTAATTTTAGCGGTGACATCAGCTAAAGTGTGGGTGCTGGATCGAATAGTATTCAATCATATACTCAATACATGGAACAAAAAAGAAGAAGAGGAGAATTTTCGTTTTTTAGAATCTGTTCCACATTTACAAGGACTCCATTCATCTGTTCTAATTAGAATATGTGATTTATTGAAAAAGGTAAACTTTATATATATACACGTATGTATGTATGTAGACAACAGAGAAGATTAAACAATTTTCTTGTTCCCTTTTAGGAATTTTTCTCGACAGGTACTGTAATAGTACGACAAGGTGAAAACGGAGATAAGTTTTATATAATACGTGTTGGTACAGTGACAATTAGTAGGCACGTCGAGGGTGAAACAGAAGAACGAGTTGTGGGTAGTTTGAGTTGTGGTCAGTTCTTTGGAGAGCTCGCTTTATTACGAGAAGATAAACGACAAGCAACAATAACAGCACAAGCACCGGGCGTTGAATGTCTTACATTAGACATAAGGTATTGGCATTTTGTAAAGTTGAATTTTATTAATCAAAGCACATGTATTGGAATATATTATAAAAATGATATAAATGATTTTAAATTATTATTTATTATTCTAAAATTAACGTTTAATGTCGATAAAATTCTAATTTAATATACACACATACACGCTTATAAACATATATATATATATATATATATATATATATATATATATATATATATAATCAATTTTTGATTTTTATCCACTGCCGGAAAAAGTCTCTTTCAAAATTTTTCACTTCGACCGATAGTGCATTTATCCTCCAGACATGTATTTGTATGTATGTATAATACGAACATATTATTTTAGAGCATTTAAAGCGTACCTTGGAAATATATTAAGAAATAAAGTTTATGAAGAAAATGATTACTTCAAGAGTTCATTACAAATAAACAGAGGTGAATCTAAATAAATATATAAGTTAGTGAATACAGTCGGATTTTATTTGTCCACGAGCAGTATTTTATTCTTGTTTGTATTATTATAAAAAATATATATTACAAAAAAATAGACTTATAGATATTTTATACGAGTTATGAGCATGTTAAGTAATATAATTTATTGTAATTTGAATTATCTATAATTTGGACAATTATAGTGAATAAAATTATTGAAACTTAATCAAAGAATTCAATTAAATATCATAAAAAACAATACGAGAATCTAACAATGTCCTCAGAGACAAAATTAATCATAAAATAAAACATAAAATCAACCAGAAAGTTTATATGATGGACAACTGAGTTTGTGATAAGTCTTTTAGCAATTGAGATAGTTGATTATTTTAGAGAAATTCGACTGTAATTACAAAACTAATTATTTGATACATTTATAGTCCTGTCTTAATAAATATTTTTGTCTTAATAATATTTTTTACAGAATTTTCACATATTCGATTAAAAGACTTAGAAGTTGTAAATACAATCGGTATGAATGAATTCGGTTACATAGATTTAGTTCAATATAAATTAGATCGTAGTTTAACATTCGCACTGAAAACACTCAAAAAGCATGTAGCTGTGCAACATAAAATGCAAACTCATATTTTTAATGAAAAAAATATACTGTTCAGTTGTAATAACGGATTTATATGCAGGTTGGTATTCAATTGTACAATAAACAGAATCAGTGTTTGAATTATAATTAGTAATTTCATTTTTTTAAAAACCAAACAATATTTTTATTTATAGACATTTTACAAATCTATTTCTAAACACGTTAATCCATTAAAACTCAAAGTGCATTCATTTTAAAGCCATTCAATATTTCTATGTTCTTACAATATTCTTAAATTGTTCAATATTTTTTATAGAAAATATACTTTTAAATATATAACAATCTTTATTTCAGGCTTTATAAAACATTTCGAGATGACAAATATGTTTATTTTATGACAGAAGCCTGTTTGGGCGGAAATATAAGATGTATTTTGGATAAAAGGGACTTGAATGAAAATGAGGCTAAGTTTATAACAGCTTGTGTAATTGAAGCGTTTGAATATTTGCACAAACGTGGAATAATTTATAGAAATCTTACACCCGAAGGTGTTTTACTCGATTACAGAGGATATGCTAAATTGGTAATAACATTTTAATTTATATACATATAAATATAAACACATTTTTACTCATTTTGTTTGTTTATAACAACAAAAAGCTAATGTACAATTTCGATAGTTATGCCTAAGAAGATCTGAGATATACATTTTTTTCTATAACCATTAATGTTTGATAATATCTGGAAAATATACCTATATATAAAGTTACATAGCACTGAAAGGATTAAAGTACAATAATATTTCTGAACATATTATGAATCATTCAGTAATTCAGCGAATAATCTAAAATACTTCAGTTTTTTATATGTTTTAAATTATTATATATTTGAATTCATTAGATATCTCTATTTTAATTTAAAATTAGATTTTTATTTATTAAAATACTATAAAAACGAAAGACAAAATTAGCAAGTAAATAAATAACTTTTATTAGTATGGTTTTTATTTTTATTATCATGAATATTTTTTTATGAATTTAGGAAAATTCCTTTCATCTTATATAATAAAAAAAGTGTTGTCTGTTAAGGGATAATAAATTTTATTGTCAATGAGAGATTCCATTCTAACAGAAAAAATACACCACACTGTCATCTATGAATCAGTTGATAAATTTTTGTATGTTATATACATTTTGCTATAGATTTTAATTTATAAAAAAATAATACTCTATATTTTTATTAACATATTTTAAATATAAATAGTTTTCTAATATTATATACTATAATACCAGTTTAAATTTAATATATCAATAACAAAATTTCAGAATATTTATTTTGTAAATGGTTTAGTTCTGTGTTAGTGTAAATAGAGTTGCTAGTGAACATGGAAAGTTATGGATATAAATATATATATACACCATGCAGACAAATTCTCAATACACTAATGCAATGCTTAACTTGGTTAAGTTATGAAAATCTCATCAGTTTTTTAATATTTTTTTTAATAAATATATTCTTATAATATCACAAAAATATTTATATAGTAAGATTAAGTCTTAGAATGATAAAAAATGACATAAGAAAAAGAATTAAACACATTACAAAAAATTGACCAGAAAAACTCTCCTGTATAAGATATCAGATATCCTTTCCTTTTGATGACCTTTTAACAAAAATAAATGTTGCATTAACTAGTGTACGGAGACTTCTTCTACCTTGTGTATATATCAATATAAAATCAATTCCATAAAATTAAATCATTTCTTTCACATAATGGACTAAGTTACCAAAACTTCACATTTTTTTTTTAAATTTTCAATAATTACTTTGACAATATTTTAATTCAATTATATTTTTTGAAAGTTCTTTAAAAATATATAACTTTCTATAAACAATTTTTTTCAAATAGATAAATTTTTAAAAAAATATTATACTTTTAGTCAGATTTCAATTATGCAAAACGTATTATCAATGATAAAACTACGACATTTATTAAAAATGGATCGTACTTAGCACCAGAAATGATTATTCATAAAGGAAAAGGGTATGATAAAGCAGTTGATTATTGGAACCTTGGAATATTTATCTACGAACTATTGTCTGGCGAACAACCGTTTACAGACCTAAATCAATCTGAAGTATATAAAAAGATTTTATTAGGTATAGGCAAAGTTAATTTTCCATCTTCAGTAAATGGAGCAAAAGAGAGTATTGTTAAAAAGTTATGTAAAAATGAACCGATCGAACGATTAGGGTGCCAAAAAGAGGGTGTCATTGGTATCAAGATGCACAGGTAAATTATCATAGAAATAATTAAAAAAATTTAAAGAAAATATGTTAGACTTCTCTTAATTTTTCTATTAATTTTTTATAGATGGTTTAATAAATTTGATTGGGAAGGATTGAAAAATGGTGAATTAACAGCACCATATATTAGACCTATAAAAGGACCAACTGACACATCGAATTTCACAACTTATCAGAAAAGTAATGTTTCACCGCCAGATGAGAAATCGGGTTGGGACAGGTATTTTTGAAGAAGTTGTATCTTTATTTTCATTTTAAATAAAATTTCTTATTTCAAGATTCAAATATTAATGATATACTCTATTCTAAAATATATTTTGTTTAATTACAACAATTTAATATAAAAATAGAATATTTAAGAATGCAATTTTTTTTAATAAATTTATACATAATATAAATATTTATACATAAATACTTTCTCATTATATATATATATAAACATGTAAACCAAATAATAACATCAATTTATAAAATATTTTCAACAAAGAAAAATTCATTGATAATTACAAAAACTAAATGATTTGGAATATTTTAAAAAAAATTATAAAATAAAAAACTTACCATAATTAACACTAAACCTACCACGAGGGGTCAAATGACCCTTTTTAAACTTTTTTTCAAAATTTCTCACATAAAGCGTTATCACATCGCTAGTTGACTTTATGACTTTTAATATAATTTACATACAATGCATTTTTCAATATTTACTCCTCTCTTGTTATTTTTTTACCGAGATATATATGTAATCTGCCTTAACTACCGCAACGGGTCATTTGACCCCTGCAAAGATTCATATGATATCATGAAGATTTGTATGTGTGGTTGTGATACAAAACCATTGCATTATACATTTTTGCTATTCCATCATATATTTTGCTGTATTGCGTTATATTTGTTGTTGGCTGACGAATGAATAGCGAATTTCACTCTACTCCAAGCGAGCGATAAAGAAGTCAACGAAGCCAGCGTTTACAAACAGATAAATTGGATTTAATCTCTGAAGTATGGTACAAATTCATCGAGAATAGCCAAAATTGTTACAAGCCTGGGGAACGTGTAACTATCGATGAACAGCTTTTCCCAACCAAAGAGAGGTGTAGGTTTACGCAATATATGCCGAACAAACCGGATAAGTTTGGTATCAAATTCTGGCTAGCATCTGACGTCAGCACCAAATACATTATAAATGGATTTCCATATTTAGGAAAGGATGAAAACAGAGGAGCTTCATCTCCGCTTGGGGAATTCGTTAGCCAAATAAAAAAGTGCTTCTACTAAGCTCAAAGCATAAATCTATAAGCATCGAAAAAAACGGTAAGCGTATACCTGAAACGATTAGATTCTACAATAATACTAAATACGGTGTAGATATGACGGATAAAATGACAAGAAAATACTCCGTGAAATCGAAATCACAAAGATGGCCTGCGCAGATTTTCTTCAATATTCTTGACCTGGCTGGAATCAACTCGTGGGTTTTATACAAAGAAACAACCGGCGAAAAAATTTCTAGACAATAATTTTTATTCCAATTAGTTGAAGAACTTGCCGAAGATTTTCAACATGAGTAACAGGAAGAAAAAGAAATTATACAGAAAACGTCAACAAATTCAAGTTCGGATTCTCGTGTGCAAATGCGAAAAAGGTGCCAAATAGGTTTTATAAATAAATAAATAAACAATTTTGAATCGTTATTTGAAAAAAATTGTTTTATTCATGTACCAAATTGTGCTAAATGATATATTTTTCACTATACATAATAATATATATAACATTTTAAAGAGGGGTCATTTGACCCCGCTGTGGTAGGAATAGGTATACATGAAGTATCGGTAGGTTTAGTGTTAAATATCGTTGTGAAGTACATTCTTCTTCATATTTGTAATTCCTTTATTCTCAGTTGAAAATCTTTTTCAAATCACAATATTGAGCACATTTCAATGTTAAGCACTAATAATTTTTCATGTCAAGTATCACTTAAAATCCGAAAAAAACTTTTACAATAAAGGTAATTATCAATGCAAAAAGATAAAATCATCAGATATTTCTTTATTAGAATCGCTTAATTTAGATACAGCATAATGGTAGTACATAATACTATAAATGACATATTTTGACTTTGTACATGTTTTGGCGCGTAAATTTTACCAGCCGAAAACCGTCTCCACGAGCATGATTATTACTATAGAGCGACCATGTCGCGCTTACACAAAGTTTCTGTAAACGAATCTCACATTTACACCGGCTTCAACTTAATAATCTTACAGTTCACCGATCGAATATATTTATAAGATTTACATCCTCGGTGTCATATTCACCACATAATTTTATTTTGTGCAGTGCATCGACTCACGTTATTTTTTTTTACAATTTATGTCAAACGGAAGACAACTTTACCTTAAAATGTAAATCATTGTTTGTTTCCGTTTCTACTAAATTCATTAAACCTTTCAATTCTACTGATATACTGACAATTTTCAATTTACACTTTAATGGTTTTTATTTTATAAAGTTATATACAAAATAATAAATTTTTACTTTTTCTTATAAAAATGGTTCTTCAAGATAAGAAATTTATTTTCATTTTAAATGTAGAATCACAATAAAAACTATGAATAACTTTGAATGATTATTAAATTTCTAAAAATAACTTTTAACCTAAACAATTTTCACTCTATTTCACTTACACAAAAACATGACATATGTATTATATAAACCAAGCTATATAATTATTGAAAGCAATGATGAATAAATCTGTTTTGTAAGATTGAGAAAAATATTTAACTGCATGTTTTGGATACAAATTAGATCATTTATTTCATATACATCTGTATGTGTGTATATATAAATGTATATATATATAAATTTTGTTACTTAAAAAAATATTAATGAAATGACAATTTTAAAAATTTATTAGCTATGAAGCGATACAAACAAACTATAAATTAAATTTCTCACTATGACACATTTATATACCAGTTAAAATGTTCAATATTAATTTCAGTAGAACGAAAGGTTTAAATTCCAGTCTCTATTATCTATACCATATATTGTGCAAATAGTATTTCTGTTTTTAAGCACTGTGTAAAATAATAAACATTATCTCTTAAGCACATTTTCTCTTAGGATTTTTTGAGAAAATAAAACATCCCAATTTTTTATATTCACTGAAACCAATTTAAATGTTAAATCGATTGATTCACACATTTAAAATTCAACAAATCTCTTTAACAGTATTTATAAAGAAATATTCAAGTTTGAGCATTAAAAATACTGATATTAGTTTAAGGTATATAAATATGATTTTATGAACATAATTTATGAACAAAGTGTTTATTTTCATTTTAACAGATTCGATTATTTTTTTTATTAAAATCAAATGAAATATATTTATTTTATATTTTTTATTTGTAAATGTATGTTTTTTTTTTGTATTTGATATGCTAGTAATTTATATTTGTTTAATCAGTGATACATATAATGAGCCAAACACATTTTGTATTATGAAAAACTAAAAAAAATTAATTTATTATTGTTAGGCATTCGAGTGTGTGTATGTGTGTAAACACATTACAAAAACTAAAACAAGATTGATTCTTCAGTTATAAATATAACAACTTTTTGTTAACAATATCAAATTTATATACCGAATAGGGCAAATTTCTATATACTGCGATTCTGTACAGAAATTAAAACATTTTTAATTTTGATAATATATTATTACAAAAAAAAAAAAAACATTATATTCCATGATTTACTTAAAATCTAGTAATTTTTTTACAATGATTACTGATCGATTAAAGAGATATTTTACAAAGTGTGTATGAAAAAGAATACAGAAACAATAAACGACATTTACTGTACTTGTTTATATTCTTGTAAAATAATGTCGTCATTAAGCATATTTCACATTAGCTTCTAAATGATTGTACCATTTTCACTACTTACAGTCGCACACTACTGTTTTGTTATTCTACATTTTTATAAAAAAAGATATTTAAACAAGTACAGTAATCACAAAGAAATACACTGTAATTTTTAAAATTATCGATATATTTTATAGTAACAAACTACTAATAAACATAAAAAGAAATACAATTATGGAAACGAAAGTTAATGATTTGAAAATTTTTGTCATAGAAATTGACTCACTACATAGAACTGTTCATATTTAGCATTAATATTTATAGCTATTTTATCATTTAAATTCACTTATATATAGAACTTTTTTATATAACATTCGCAACTCGCAAAATTGTATTTTTGAAAACACACATTCGACAACATCCGTACATACACATAGAGAGCAATTAAATGAGAAATGACTTATTTGTAGTGGTGGGATAGGAGGAGCTTCGGGGAAAAAGGGGACATATTTAATCGGTAACCACTAACCTATTGGGTTTTCATTATATAGCCGATATGTTACTTTAAAATCTATGTATTTATAGTTTTTGTCGTATTAAACTACGATCATTGCTAAACACTAGTTTTTTTTTGTTAATAATCTAATAAAAACTTATTCAAAAGATTTAATTTTTCCGTCGAATGGTCGTAGAGATGTCGGTTAAAATGTTTTAAAGTTATGTGCACTACGACGTGCACGTTCTTTGGAAGTTCGACAGCATGACTATTTATTACGAGATAAAACGAACGCTTCACGTTCCGTCCAAGCAGTGACTGAATAATAAAATGTACGTAGCTACCGTTTATTTTTTTATTTACGCAGACTTCGAAAAAATTATTTACTCGGTCTTTTTGAAGACGTTAAATTTTAATTTGGTCAATGTCGCGTCTGCCTATATAAAGTAATTACGATAATAAAACTACATTTATTTACAATGAGTAGAAACAGCACTGTGTATAGAAAATAATAGAACCAAACATAGCATTGTCATTACAATTTTTCTTATAATCGCTTGAGTATTATTAATATTATTATTGTTATGTGATTTCAGTAAAATCTTTAAAAATAAAAGAGATTTTATAAAACATTATACACAAATATATAACACGTACGAAATAAAATTATAATTATAATACTAGTATTTTACTATGAATACCATAATATACATATACACGCATAATAATGTGTATGCACACGTGGAGAAGAAATTCACGGCGGAGAGATGTAAAAAGTTAAACAAAGTACTTAATAAAAACAATTTTAATAATCGATGTATCGGTAATTATCTTACGAATTTATTATCATCATGAACATATTTTTTTTTATTTTCTTACAAGTGTTTTCAATTAAAGACCAGTTAGATGTAAAATTGTACTAGATTTTTAATAATTTAAAATGAGAAAAAGAAAAACAACATTAAATACAATAATCATTGAAATAATTATGAAAGTAAAAAGTTTTTTTAAATAATAAAATTAACACTCTGATTGTAGATATAATAATAAAATTAAAATAGTAAAAATTTAAATGTCAACATTAGGTGATAATATTATTCATTCATTTAAAAAGACTTTACTGAATTAATTCACTTAAAACACATTCGATATTAATACATTATAAATGAGGACAAATAAATTCTAAGCAACTTAACTATAGTGGAGATAAACATTAAAAACAAACCTACTATCTACAGTGGCATGTATTTAGATCATGTCAAAGATTAATTTTGTTTCATGTAATATTTATTTGTTCTGAGCAAAAGAAATATTTTTAGATCATTACTAATTTGATAACGATACATCAATATTATTCTATAAGGTAATAAAGACAAAATAGAACTTATTTTAGAAACAAAAGTCTAAAAGAAATAAAATTATATGAAAAGACTGTAGACTTTCAACAAAACAGTTTATTAAAAGTTCATAAGTGTCATGGAAATATAGGTACAGTTGAGTATTTAAAACTTGTTAAACAAAATGAGATATTATTTATTAAAAAAGTATATAGACTTGTGCATTCGATTACCTGTACAAAGGTAAACGTTAAAGGTATGCAGAAAAAATCTGCAAGTTTCTATTCTATTCACAAAACTTCAACATTTTACATGCTTTGTGCGTGTTTATAAAGCAAATGTTTCAGGTAAAATACATTTTGTTCATTGTGCATCGTTCAGTTCTAATTATTTGTTGAAATTTGTAATTACTGAATATAATATATATATGAAACTGTCAACTAAAATATCTTTGAAAATAAGACTAAAACAAACACAATATCAAAAAAAGAACTAGTAGCACGTCATAATAAACAATTATTGTATATAACTTATAATATTTAATCCATTAATAACAAAAACTTAAACTAAAAAGCCATTAGATTACATAATAATATTTTTACTGGCTTTTCATATAATTATCTACTTAAAGTAACATTAAACCTACGTATATTACTTTTGTATATAATATTTAATCTCTTGAGTATTTCTTACAAACTACTAACTAAAGAAAATGTTATATTCATACCACTGTAGATGTCAAGCTGCCCTGATTATTACAAAAAAAACGAAACAACCGATTACGACATTAACTACAATGTCGGATTTTACGTATTTCAGAAATTTCAGCAGCGATCACAGAGATCTAAGAAATACAGGTATTTCATGGTACTGGTGTGTTCAACAAACCATTTATTGCAGTTGATGTGGCGATGAAAAAATATGATGAGTAAAGTTGATATTAGAAAGGTTGTTTATTTACTGTGGAAGTAGTATTTAACTTTTCTTTAGTGTTAATTAGTAAGGAGCGAATCTATTGTAACTGCTTCGATATACTGCGGCCTGAAAAAGAAATTATTTCTTTAAATATCGATCTCGAATATTTATTCACAATATATTGTTTTGTAGAATGAATCGAATATTTTGTTTCATGAATATTGATATATTATAATATGTAGAAAATTATAAACATAAATCTTTTCTTAATCCTAATAAATATATTCATTTGTAAGAAAATAATACATGCAGATTATTATTTTTTTAAAATACTCATATTGCAATGTATATCATTCACATTCTTTTATACACTATGTGAACTAGAATTTTAATGCAAACAGTAAACATATTTCAATGACTTAAAAACATATGCTGTAAGTCGAATTCTTTCTCTTACCCCATATCCAGCCATTGGTCCAATACCGTGCCCCAAATATGGATCCGCATATTCACGACCGTAACTATAAAATAAATACATATTAATAAATTTGTCTCGGTTTAACTAGGAATCTAACTGAAACGAACGTAATTTACTGGAAACAGGAAAGCAGGATGTAGTCTGGATTAGGATTTTAGATTAGGCTGAAATAGAAACAGGCAATTAATTACTTGTAAATGACACAATAAATAAATTAGATAATATGTAAAAATATCAGAAAAGAATAATTTTCATTTTTTATATGAATTACTTAAAGTGTTTGACTATGAATGAATTACTAATCCAACACCATAAGATATTATAAAGGTGTTCAATAATCATTTAATTATTTAAGCTTATGGGATTTTAGATTTTATAATACAGACTTTGACAATAAGGGCTTGGTAATTGAAATGGGCATTAGTTTCTAAACAAATCATCTAAACAATAAATGATTATTGAATATTTTTATATTTTATAGTGTTAGGATAAAAATTCATTTGTACTAAAATATTTGACTAAATTAGATCAAATAAAAAGATGTATTTAATAAAATAAAAAAAATTGAATAAAATTTACCATATCGTAATTAATTATTTTTAATAGTAATTAAATAATAAAAAAATGACATTTTTTTAAAAAATCAGATAAATTACTGTCAGTCTGTTTAGTTGATCATTTTTAATTGTTCAACATGTAAAAAATATTAATATTTCATTAATAAACAAATACTTGTATAAAATAAAAAAACGTCATTGGAGACTAATGAGAATGGATTATGGTAATTATGTAAAATAATAATAATTTAATTGAAAATGTCGGACAACACTGTTAAGGTTGTTTAGGATAAGAGACAAGAATTTGAGGAAAAGAAGAACATAGATCGAACTTGAGGAACGAAACTCGGAATAGAGTATCTGGACGAATCTCGTGTATTTTTCTAACTCACCCGGCGACTGCGGCCGCATAGCCGGCGACAGGCTGTGCTGCTGCGGCTGCCGCACCCGCGTAACGCGCCGCGACGGCCGTATACGTGGCGGCCGCCGCGTAACTCGCCTGTTGGGCAGTGGACAGAGGTGTTTTTAGTAGTGGTGTTGTGGCGGCCGCTGCGGCGGCGGCGGCCTGTGAACAACAAACGAGGAGCATGCAGAGCGGGCGTAGGCACGCACGGCAGCAGAAAAAGAACAACGACGAAGACGACGACGCCAGAGCAGCGCACATTGACACTACTCAGCGGTATAGGTGGTGTGTGTGTGTGTATGTATGTATGTATACATATATGTATACAAATATACATACATACATATGTATACATTGTACAGTTTCAAATGTAATTAACACTAAGAGCTTCGATTGAAAAGATGCAGATTATAGATGAAAATTCCATAAGTACAACTTGTTTCAATCGTTTTTGTAAAAGATTTAACATTTATAAAAGTGTGTATTATATATATATATATATATATATATATATATATATATATATATATATATATATATATATATATATATATATATATCTTCTATAAAAATTAAACATTAACATCCCAACAAACACAATTACATATATTAACTATTCTAATTTATTACACACAATTATATTTGAAACTGAATATATATATATACATATATGCACATACATACATACACGTACAAATCGAGGCGTCGCGTATTGACAAACATTAAACAGCAATAAAATTGTTTAATTCATTAATTTTATACTCAACATTTAATTAGTGTTAACTCTGCAATAATCCACAATACAATATACAATTCAAATATGTTTTTTATTTCTTTATTCAATATAGTAAAAATATTCCATAATTAGTAAACGTTATTGAAAAATGTTTGTATATAATCATAGGACAATATTCTGTATACACTTCATTAAAATATCCAAATAATGGTTTTCATTAATTATTAACCTATTACTCCAATATTTAAAAAATAAAAATTAAACTTAGCTCAATCATATGACAAAATTAGTTTACAATATATTGTAATAAATTGTTTGTACTGTTTACATTTTCAATTTTATTGCTGTTTAAAAGATTTTTTGCGATCTCTTGTGTACTTTAAAATATTTGAAAACGAGCTAGATTTTTGCATAAAATCCTAATGCATACTTATGAATCCAATTAGCTATTTTCCTTATTCTAATATAAAAGTCGTTTTTTCTATTTTAATTAAATAGACATTCTACAAAATCTTGTACAGTTACAAAAAGTTTCAAATATTAAATATCGCTTGGATTTTATTTTTTTTAACCAATAAATGTAATTTGATAAAAACTTCATGTTTGATGTTTTTTCAGCTTTATAAATATATATATATATATATATATATATATATATATATATATATATATATATATATATATATATATACATATATGTGTGTGTATTAATAATACAACATTAAATCATTGAATAATATAAATATATTTCATTCATATGAATTTAACGAACCGTTTTCAAAGTAAATTTCAAATAATACACGTTTCGGTTTGTTGACTGTAATATTTCAAAAAGCTCGATTTTCATAACGCGTATACATCGATTCGTAGGTTGTTAATTCAATTTCGAGTTTTGTAAGTGAAATGTTTGATATTTGATATTTATGAACATCGTTCTTGTTGTTATTGATGTGATCTTGCATTTCACATTTTATACGATTGTTTTAGACAATGGTTGTTACTGTTTTCTATATATATGAGCTTAATTCTGAATAAAGAATAAATAGTAACTAAAACAATGATTCTTTTTTGATAAATTAATTTACATACATACAAATATATATATATATATATATATATATATATATATATATATATATATGTATAAATGTATGTATGTATGTGTGTGAATGTCAAGTTATTTTAAGACAAAAAATTCCAGGGATATAACTCAACAACAAAGTAAAAGACAGGAATATCAAAAATTCATTTCATTGATTTTAATTTCTTGGAAAAATCTTCTATTTAAAAAGATCCAAAAGAATTAACTTTAAAATACTTGATTAAAGACAATTTGTTACGATTATTACTGAAAGTATATATTAGCCTTTATATTTTTTTTGGCTAAGGGTACGTGACAGAAAGTAGGCTATCAACAATTTAGTCTGTCTCAATATGTACTGAAGATTATAAATGACAAAATAAACGATAGAATGGTAAAATATAGAACAAATTTAATTTATGTGTACAAAAAAATGAAATAAAGTAGATATTTTTTTATATCCAAACCAATATCCTTTCATAAGTTCAAAATAAACAAATTCTTAAAATATGAAACACAGTAATGAGAAATAATGGAAATTATATATTGTATACGAAAATAAAATAAAATAAACGTTTTTATTTTATATATCAACACCGAAAAGATTTTCCCAGCAACTTAATACCCGTGTACATATATTTCATTAATATTGAGATTTTTCTTTCTCTTCAAGTGCCATCCATTTTTTTCGCACTTCAATATTATTGATGTTATTAAATTCAAAAACATTCAAAAACATCATATTTTTTTGATAAAATATACTTTTATTCAAACTTATAGCTTAGAAAATATAAACTAACTTTCCATTTGTAGATATAATATAAAAATAACACGATTCAAACTTGTTGTAACTGTATAATCGACAAAATCCAAAGAAAAAGAATAAAATACCTATAAGCTCAGTGAAATAAGCAAGAGAATAGCTCTGAAAAGCTACACACCAAGAGATCACTATTTTATAATATACATAACCTCTATAATGTACGAAATTATCTTTATTCTGACGTCTATTTGCATATAAAATACTTGTGCATTCGGAATATTAAGTTGTTTTACTCAAATTGGATTCAAATATTTACATATATATATATATATATATATATATATATATATATATATATATATATATAACGAGAGGATAAGGGCAGAAATAAATGTATTAAAAAGGAAACAAAAGTTAAGGATATTGTGAAAAAGAGAAAAGTTGAAAATGGATCAGTCATTAGCAAGGAGAGAGGACTATCGATAAACACGGTAAATTATTAATTGGGAACCTAGATATATGGCCCAGCAAAAGACCCATGGATAGTTGGGACAGAGAAATAAAGAAATTCGTTGGAAAGGAATTCAAGAAAAGGTACAGGATCCGAAGTTGAACATTTTACGAGAAGCCTTAATTTAGTAGAGGAATTAGAGGGATTGATGATTATGACTATTTTATATATATATATATATATATATATATATATATATATATATATATATATATATATATATAAATATATTGGAAAGGTTATGAGGAAATTTAATACTGATATAAAATATAAAAATAACTTTTTCTATTCAAACGTACAAAATTTTCTAATTTTATAAATATGTATATAAAGTTTTATGATTTCCTTTAAACATTTCAACAAAATTCAATAAAATGAAATTAGAATATCAATAACCCTTTTTGATGTTATATAATTAATTTACATAAAATTAAAAGCAATATTTACTAATTAATAAAGTTTTAAACTATGTTTTAAGTAGATAAATAATAAATAGCTTTATATCTAAAATGGAATTTCAACAAATGTTTATATTTAATTCAATTAAGAAAAAATACAATTTAGTTATTAAAATCTCCTTATATTAATTGAATAATTACTAATATGTTTTTATGTTAATTAAATATTTTATTCTCAATTACATATAATGGAACAGTTCAAAATACTAGTGATATTTATGAAATAAAACAACTCTATACAAATGGTTGGATGTGAATTTTAACTAAAATTATTGCAATGAAGTGAATTAATATTAAATTTAGATACTTATTATAAGTACAGAATATAAGAGCTGAATTAATACTCTAATTGAATTTGATGTGAGAGTAATAAATTATAAATTGATCAGAGGAATAATTTCGAATGTCAATATAGTTGAAAGTTTGTTTGAATTTAATTTAGTCTATTCTAAATTAAATTCCAAATTATCATCATAAACATATGAAATCATCATATTATTATAATAAATATGATTTTTTTCTCTTTATAATAAAATATAAAATCAAATATTGGATCATCCAATAAATAATTTGGTATTTTATGTTGGTACATTATACGAGTAAAATTCTAGTTTAATTGTGGAAGAATTAGTCGTACAGTTTCAATCAACCTATTCACAACCCATAATTATAAATTCTTGAGAATTTAATTCAAAATACATTAAAATAATAACTCGAATTATGATATTTACGTTTCTTAACGACACAAGATCAATATCACAAATATAACAGTGATCTTCTGAGAATTTAATCAATAATATATAAAGTTTTAACACGAATTTTAAAATATTACTGTCTCTTAACGATACAAAACATTTTGATATTAAACTGTGACACAACTAAAAATAAATCAATGTTATAAAAACGATATTTTTTTTAAAAAATACTACTAACCATTTGAATAAAATTACAGTTATTTTTATTACTTTGAACACGAATTATTATATTAATTTCAACTATATTTCAACATGCGGATTTGTGATTTTATTTAAACACAATCTCATATTCCGAAAGCACAATCTAATATTACTATTGAAAATATTGCACATTGTTAAAGCACAAATATTATATGATGATGAATACATTTTATGGATATGAAATTTGTATACAAATATATATATATATATATATATATATATATATATATATATATATATATATATATATTTGTAACTATGTACGTGAATATAAATATTAAATATTATATTATGTGAATTTTATTTATTATGTGATATGATTCAGATATTTTATTTATTTCATGACTAGACAATTATTTATATATATATATATATATATATATATATATATATATATATATATATATATATATATATACATTTTCAAATAAATACATAGTATGATACAAGTGATAATCATAAATGGATTTTAAGTTATAATAAAATGTATTACTCGATTTTACCAGAAGTAGTCAATTATAATAAAACATAATAAAATAATTATAAAGATTTTTTTGGAAATAATAATTGAAAATGGTATCTTATCATGATAAAACTGATAATAATAATCATATAATAAAATCAGACTGAATAGTAATTTGATATAAAAATACTTAGATGATATTTCAGTCCGTCAATTCCAGTCATAAATAAAATGAACAAATATCCAAGATTCGCACAAAAATGAAATGATTACAACAACCAATCAAAGTACTAAAAACCAAAAAAAAAAAAAAAATGATATCAATACGTCCCGGTGAAATTTATTCACTGATGAATATGTATCTCCATGCTAAATACAAAATGCATTAAAATACGAAATAAATTACATGTAAATAGAACCTCAAACAGTGGAAAAAAAAATTAGATCGTGTCAATGTTAATTAACTAGAAAACGTCTAAAACTGAAATATTAAATCAACGTGATATAGAATTATTAACATTAAATAAAATATTCACAAAATAAAATTCATGTATAGCAACCGCTAAAAACCGTAACAAATATGAGACTATTAAGAAGGAAAAAAAATGAAACGAATAAGACATTCATAAGTAAGATGTGATGTACAAAATACCATAACCATTTTGTTCAGTTTTTATTGATAATTGTGAAACCAATACTACGAAAATTATAAAATTAATAGAGAAAAAAACTTAGGGAAATCAAAATAGCGCACACTCTTTACCTCAGCTGTAGGATGAACAGTCTGGAAAAAGAAATTACCACTCAAAACATACATAAAAATAATAGAAAATATATCACAAAATTAACGTATTTCAATTCGTTCTCATAAAGTTATTTCGTAAAAACTACTTGTAATTAATTAAAATTAATTCTATTTGTATATATACAATTTTTATTTCGTTTTAATTTACTGTTTGAAATGTAAAAAAATCGTACAAAAATAATATACATTGAAAATAAAACAAATTCTGATATCTTATTTCTTGGAAATCAAAATCATTTTTTTTTTAAATCTTTTTATAAAATATTAACAAAATACCAATGTTATTAACTGAAATAATTTGTTAGAATATTAACAAATTTCTAATAATTCTAATATATATATATTTATTGCACAGATTATTTTTTAATTAAATAACTTTTGTTCATTTCAAACATAAATTCTTAAAAATACGAAAGCCATATGTATATTATTTTGAAAGCAATTGAACAATGCAAATTAATTAGCTTCGCTTTTAGTAGTTATCGCGTATTGAGCTTTTCAAGCTATAATTAAAATTAATAATAAAGCTTCATTAAAGAAAAATATTACAAACGATACAAATATTTTAGAAAAAGAAAAAAAAACGAACAAATTAATAAATTGAAATAAAATATCGCATAAATTTGATTAATATGAAGACAAATGCACCTGAGAAACGAATGAAGATAAAAAAGTTTTATTAATAAAATAAGTACATGCGATTTATTATAGACATAGAGTTAACAGATGAAGAAATCGATAGAACATCGATATAAAATATAAAATAGAATACGGTTAAAGCGAAAGCGACATTTTCAAAAATGCAAAAGATTACAGAATTGTAAATAAATTACCAGATGTTTCATATTAACACATTTCATCTAAAATAGAAGAATGTTAAAAAACATTTAAAGCTTAACACAAAGATATGCACGAATTTCTAGACACAATATTTGTTGATAAATATGTATATTCACAATCTGTTTTTAAAATTTTATTTTTCAATTCAGTAATGGAAATGTTTGAACAGGATATGAATGAATCATATATATGGTATGTTTTTATTTGACGAAATCTATAATTGGTCAGTCGATTAATCGTTTGAAATTGAATATTAGACTATATACTATATACATATGTACACACACACATACATCCATACACATTTTTCATATATTTTTATCCCCCATGGTTTGAAAATATAACAAAAAATAACTGTATATTACAGAAAATTACAAACACAATAAATCTTATATGAAGTCAAAATTAAATTCAAGTTACTCGAAAGTAATTTATAGTTTAATATGTAAGATAACGGTCCACTGATTTTATTATTGGATACAATTTTGAAAAAAATAAAGAATTGAAATTATTAATATATGATTAAATTTTTAAATATATTCATAAGAAAATAATTAATATTTAACGTATTCTTGGCACAGAAAATTATTGGTAACAAATATTTCATGCTATATAGATGAAATATATTTCAATAATAGTTTTTTTTATAACAAATATTTTAGTATTTATAAAATTATAAAAATAATTATTCTTAACAAAAATATGTTATTCTCAAAAAGGGCTATAAAAGAAACGATTTTTTTTTTGTTTATATACAGTGGCCTAAATGAGAATGGAGAATAGTAAATGATAGTATGTAAGTAAATGTAGATCTTGGGGCAACTTATATTAGGGGTATGTACTAAAAGTAAAATTGCAAATAAATGGCAATAGAATATATTAAACATTTCGTTCTTTCAATGAATATTTTCTTTAAATTTATATATAAAAAAAATTATATATATAATTTTTTATATAAATTTATATTTATAAAAAAATGCCATGCTATTCTATTAAAATTAACGCTGTTTCAGTATGATGAACTGAGTGTATTAAAGAGTATACTCAATACGTTTGAGTAAACGAAACGTGCTGTAGAAATTCATAAAACAATTTATGTATCTATTAGTACTTGTAAATTTTTCAAACTGGTAATTTTGAAAGACACAAAATGTTTTGAACTGGAAAAAATTTGTAAATGTATTGTAAGTATTATTGGATGAAAATTTAGCTTGAGCAATTGGGGTTTAATCAACCTATCGTTTTTTCATGTTTATTAGTCATGACAAAATATATGAAGAAATAAAATTGGTCTACATGAATTAATAGATGGGAATATATATATATATATATATATATATATATATATATATATATATATATATATATAATTATTTGTAAGACAAATGTAAATAAGGTGAATATACATATTTAAATATACAAATAACTTGTTTACACATGTAATACATTTCGAATAAAACATACATAACTAATAACAATACGACTAACAAATATTTTTTTCTCAAAAAAAAGTTTACTGACATGAAAAATTATAATTGACTATAGAACATGTATCAATAAATAAATAAATATATAATTAAATAAATAAATAAACATTTAGCACTTGTAAGCAGAGCAGAAGCGATTATCACTTCTTGATATTACCATAAAATTTGAACATACCTGTAGTCTGTAGTTGGGGTCAGCTGTTGCAGCGTGGGCTGCTAAGAATGGGTCATAGTAGACGCTGTGGAAAATAAACAAACCAATAAATAAATGTGTATATGAATTGATGAAAATAAGATTAATGATATGTCTGTACAATATTTTAATTCGGCACTTATTCAATATCACACGTTTGTATATATAAAAAAAAGCGTGAGTGAGAATTGTATTAAACGGCCATTTTGTACAAATAGTATAGAATTGCACGCAATACAGACGCTATAACATAAAATCCATGCATTGTAGTGGTGCAACAACACTCTAGAAGTCATACATTGTTAATTATAAATCTGTAAACGATTAAAAAACAGCCTTTAAGATAGAAACTCAAGCGGTCAGTTACGAATTGTGCTTGGTCTATGGATGAATATACAATTGGTTCAAAATTGAAAATGTAGCAATGAGTTATGGATCTATACAAATCATTCAATATTTTATATATATATTGAGATAAAAAGAAAGTCTTTTCGGTTTTATCCACATCAGGGATTGACTGGTATAACATTCTTCTTAAGCATTACTCATAAAATAAGTATTGTAATATGGTGAATTTAGCTAACAAAATAAAGATATGGCGTTTAATAAAATGTATTTTTAGTCCATAATATTCAATGAGTTTAAAAACGAAGTAAGTACGATAAATTGGCCAAGAAATATCTAAGTACTATTTATAAACGATTCAGTTACTCAAAGAATATGAAAATTTTAATTCAAAAAATTCCATTTTGGTGAATTTTACTGATAAATCCTATCTTGGAAGACATTCAACAGTTGACTATGATATATGTATATTTTGAAGAAAGTGGTAACTAAAATATATAAGAAAATTTCATCATACGAGTTTTGGATCATTGAAAAATACTCAAGAGTTTCAAAACTTAATGTTTGATTACTGTATGAATTAATGGAAGTAATTTAATATAGACTTATAACTGTTTTTTTGTCAAATTTGTAAACCATTTTTGAAACAAGTGTAATAAGATACTAAAAATTGGTATTACACAGTAATGAAGTAAGAAAAAAATAATGGCCATGAAAAGAAGGAACTATATTATTTGAAAAGACTAAAATATATCAAAAATTAACTGCAATACACTTGGTAGGATTATATGAGAGTGATTTATTTTGATTTGCACACAAATGAATTACCATCCTCAACACCACAAAATGTTATAGTTTTCAGGCTCTGATAATGATTGCATTCAATTTAAATGTACTATAGTCTATTCTTGCTATAAATAACAAAGTGAACAATAAGTGATTATTGAACACTTTATAACATATTGTGATTTTGAGGATTGAAAATTCATCTGTGTGAAAATAAATTTGACACAGTTTCAGAAGTGTATTTTGAATTTGTAAAACCGGATGAAACCATTAATCCAGATCACTGTCAAGAATTGATTGAACTGAATAAAATACTGCATATCAAAAAAAGACAGACTTGGTAAAAAGAGAGAGCGTTATCTTTCATCAAGTTAATGCAAAAGAAAAAAAAGATATGATTATGAATAGGCAAAGAAAATTGACGGATTTTGGATAAGAAATTCCTACATATTCTTCACATTTACCAGATCTGGTATTTTTAGATTTCCAGTCTTTATAAAAGTGCATTATTAAGCAAATTAAATTCATATGAAAAAAATGAAATCATGTATCAAGGACTTTTTTGTATCTAAATCAATATTTATTTATGAGGATGGAATAAAAAAAACTTTCTAAAAGATGAACACAGTAATAAGATAAGTTGAAATTATACAATTGACTGAACAAAGTAAAAGAAAAAATTAATCAATTGAATAGCAAAAAGTTTTTGTATCATATTAATCGAAAAGACTTTTCTATTATTTCAATACATATACATATACATATATATATATATATATATATATATATATATATATATATATATATATATATATATATAACATTGAAGTAAATATAAAAATATTGGGTTAAAATAATATTTTCTTATATAAGAATATAAGAAATAAAAGTTTACACCGTTATTATTATATTTAACTATTGACTATATGAAATAAAAATGTAACAATGATTATAAACTGCTTATTTTTTCGTTTCCCCTATTTTCATAAATCATTAACAAATATTATTTATATAAATTTGGGTATATTTTATGTTTTATTGTATATTTAAAATCGATTAATTTTTCTTGTATAACACACATTAATATTTGATTAAATATGATATAAATAATTTAAATTTGATTAAAATATCGTGTTTTAAATCTGTTTTAATATTAATTTTTTATTAAAAGCACGAGGGACCGATTTATTCAAATTTTGATTCGATTTGGTTAAATGTTTTTACATTTATTTACCTTTAGAAATGAATAACGAAGTATGATCGATCTGTAGATAATACATTTTAAAAAAGTAACTTTTATATTCGAACATATGTAGATGTTACTGGAAAATGATTGATTACGAGTCTGGTAATTTTTTTTTATATACAGATTCACTAAAATTCCACGTATTGAATATTGAATTTACAAATTGTTTACGCGATACAAGTAGAAAAGTATTTAAAAATCTATTACGGATTATATTTACAAATTTTCATTTATATTAAATTGTTATGTTTTTTATACTTTTCTAATTACAATACTGACTCTTTTATTTGATATAATATTTATATTTTTAGTTTACTAAATTGAAAATTATTTAAATAATATTTTAACACATACATACATATTTAAATGTACTAAAAAGTTCTGTCCATTTAGTATAGAATTATTTTAAGCACGAAGGAAAGAGTTTTAATTCATTTTTTTTATCGTTATATTTTAATATTAATTCTCAACATACATTGCAACAAATATTTTATCATTAGTATTTATTAAGAAATAGTGAAAGAAAGATGTCTGTCGATAAAGTTCATTTACAGAGCTTTAAATTTATGAATATTAACTAGAAAAGAATGCTATATAAATATTAGAAATTTCTTAAAAGTTTTTGAAGCAAATGCAGTATCAAAAAGAAACTAAAGAAGATTGTTCAATAAATTTAAAAATGGAGACTTTAAACTTAAAGACGAACCACACTTTGGAAGAACTTTTGTGACAGATGATGTTTTCAACTTTCAAGGACGAGTCATTTTATTAAATAGGAATTTAAGGCATAGAAATAAATTGTTAATATTAATGGCAGCTAGATTGTTAATTAAATACTAATAAACAGTATACAGAATTATTTTATTTTACTTAAAAAAGAACATAACTTTTCAGTAGGTTTAATATACATATATTGGAATTTAATTGTTAAAATTTAAGAAATTTTATTTGTTAAAATATTTGAATATGGTCGATATAATGAATTAGACTGTAGTAGTAGTTAATAAGTTAAATGAATTACAATCAGATTATTTTAAATATATTCAAAAGATAAAAAAAATAATTTAATAATCTGTTTAAACATAAATTTTACGCATGTACGTTTTATATCTTTTTAATTAGTTTCTTCATGTACAAACTGTCGATCATCGTCGATGATTTACCCACTTATTTTGTTCTTGTTTCAGATAAATACTCACGGCGTGTATCCGTGTAACGCAGAGGCCGCTGCTGCGGTCAATGGCGTCGGATGACGTGCGAATGCAGCTGCAGCAGCCGCGGCTGCCGGAAAAGCGGCACGCGCGCGGCCCCTTTGAATCGCTACACCGCGAAGTGCTGCCGCGGCTATAGGAAACAATCAAACATGGCACGTGCCAATACTAACCAACGTACTTTCTTTTTAATCTTTAAGCATCGGTAACGGCGTGACGTTCTCGTACAGCGAATAACTAGTCCGATATACGCGATTTTTATTAACAACGAACCGGCGTAACGCTCTCACCACTCAAAATCTCGTCGGTTTAAAAACGAAACAGGGAAAAAAATATCCGACAAACACGTATACATACGTAAACGGTCGATGAATATTTCCAGAAGATAATGACATTAATGGTGAAATAATAGTTGGTTTAATACATGTCGATGTTGTAAATGAAATTGATCCGTTGGCATTTTGGCAATTTGTTGTAATATATGTATTTTGTAGATAATACGTATTTTACAATTTCATATTTTTAATCGGAAAACATATTCATCATCTTCATGTTGAATTATCTTTACTACTGAATAATAGTATGTTTAGATTGAAAAATATTAACTTTATTTCAAATTAGTATCAATTATGAACGTTATAATTTTAATCTGAATATTATATATATATATATATATATATATATATATAAACATTGATTTCAAGAAAACAGGCACAAGACTAGAGTTATTTTTAGAATAATTCAATACATAATCATTATTTTACAAATTTAAATAAATAATTTATCAATAGTAACGATTTAATAATATTCTTTATATTACAGAACAAAAAAAAAATTAATATGTTTTCATCAATAATAAAATTGATTGATTCTCTATTTTTCGTCCTTAATAGTTATTTATGCTTTTATAGTTAAATCTATTTATAATAATGAACTATAATTAAAATAACAAATAACTTTTTGTTTAATATTTAGTCTTTTAGTACTAAGTAATAAGGAAGTGAAATATGTTTATTTTATTTAAAATAGCGATTTCATAATATTATTGTAATATTTTATATAGAAGGTAAGTAATTTAAATTTTACATGACTGAATTATATATAGTTAATCAAAAATATATGTTAAAAATGACT
The DNA here is from genome assembly GCA_029203775.1 of Neoneuromus ignobilis. Lineage (NCBI taxonomy): Eukaryota > Metazoa > Arthropoda > Insecta > Megaloptera > Corydalidae > Neoneuromus > Neoneuromus ignobilis. The sequence continues at coordinate 22,091,616 of CP092095.1, forward strand.
GAATACAAATGAATTTGAAATTCGATGTATAATAATTCAATATTGAACAGTTGATATGAATTGTAATTACACTAAGCTATTAAGCTCAAAATAATGGGATATATATAACACATACAAATGTTATTGATTGGGAATCTAGATAAATGACAAAACCCAGGAAGAGACTGTTGGAGAGATAGCATAGAGATTAAGGACATTCGAAGAAATGGACTGGAAGTCTGAATGGAATACTGGAAAAACATTAGATTGATTCAAGTGGAAAATCGTTCTTATTTATTTGAAAAAGAACAGTAAGATTGTCAAATTAATAACGTTTAACATTTTAACATATCTTCAATTATTGAAAGATCAAGAAAAAATAACGTAAAAATTAATTTAACTCTGATATTATTTCTATTTACCAAATATGAAGAATAGGTAAATGAAATTGACCGAAATGTATATTTTTTAAAAAAGTAAATGTAATCAGTATGATTTGAAAACAGTTTTTAAAAAAGAAAAATATATTTTAAATACTAAAGTTGAAAAATCTATCTACTGAATTGATTAAAAATGTATTATTCACTGCTAATTCCACAATAGTTTAGATAAGTGTCCAATATTAATGCTTTTTCTTGCTGATACGCATTTTAATGGTTATGCCATTATTGTCTGGGGGTTGAATTATAGAATAATCTTATAATACAATACTCTGATAATATGTGAACACTTAAAAAAATATTTTGATGTTGAGGGTGAATGATTTATGTTAAAAAACTGCTAGAATATTAAATCAGTACTGACTATCAATTGGTATTTTGAAATATAATTTACACAATAAAATACATATAAAATATTATTTAATTTTCAATTCAATACTTAATTTTTATACTTAAAATAAATTAGAAATGTTGAAATTTTTTTTATTGAAAAAAATTATATACATATATATAGACATACATATATATATATATATATATATATATATATATATATATATATATATATGAAATTTAAAATTTGTTTAAATAATTAAAAATAACTATCATTTTGTGGGAGGGTCATATGCACGGATTAAAGAGATATGAACAATATATAATGGCATTATTTCTGAAACGAAAATTCCTATATTTGTACAAGAATTATTTCAAAGAAAAACTGTAAACTCCTCTTTGATGAAATTATTTTAATACAGATACTGATATAAAGAAATATTACAAGAATTTATATGATTAATTTAAAATTTGTTGCTCTAGAAAGAACAGATTCCAAAATGTATACATACTACCAGATTATATGAATATACTTTCTATAAATAGCGTCCGAATAAATTTATTTTATTTTATTATAAAAAAAGGATATTACATTAGACATACTCAATGCATTATTAATGAGAACGTGATCAGCTGAAAATTTCTGAGAAGTTCAATTAATTACAGTCGATGTTTATCTTTATTCGCTGTCATGTAATAATTAAATTTCCATTATTTATATACTGAAATGGAAATTATATTGAAGATATAATTTATATTGAATATAGCTTAGTTAAAGATAATTAAAAAAGGTAATAGATAAAGTAGGCAAGTATAAATACAATACAACTATATAATCAAACACATTGTACTAATATTTATATATATATAGATATATATATATATATATATATATATATATATATATATATATATATATATGAGACAAAAAAAGCGAAATTCTAGTTATGCGAACAAATAACAAAATATATCAAGTTCTTAACAGTGCGAATGTGAAAATAAAACGAAAAAAAATGGGAATCTACAGTGATATGTCAAGGATACAAAATACTTCACAACAAGTAAGACGAAACTGAGAATGTTAAAATCATGAACGTAGAAAGCACATGAAATGTTTATTTATATAAGATCAAACATATCAAATAATAAGACAGAAACTTATTGAAGACATTTGCAGATTAATTAAAACACTCTATATAAAATGTGGCACAAAAAACATTTTTAAGTTAAAGCTTTTTAAATTCAGATTGAAATATTTACTTACCAATCCAATAAATTAAAAAGGATAGGTGGAAATCATCTATACAGATTCAATTGGCGATTAGATTAGTAAATAGTACATTTGATACAATTGAATTTTCAAATAAATTCTTTATTTGAAATTTCTATTATTTTATATATATATATATATATATATATATATATATATATATATATATATATATATATATATAAATTATAATAATTAAATGCATATTTCATAGATGTAAAAAACAATTATTTTTATTTACTTTACAGACGATTAAAAAGAAAATTGTTTTATTAAATAAATTAAATAAAACATTTACATATATATATATATATATATATATATATATATATATATATATATATATATATATATATATATAATAGTAATATTAACTCAAGAGGAAGATTTAGGTATTTAATTAAAAGTGTACTAAATTTATTAAGTAAAAAAAATAATAAAAGAACTCAAATTTTAGCAACCATTGTTTTAATTGATAATTAATAACATATTAAGTAAAGTCATTAATATATCATTAAATTGTCTTTAGACAAAAAATAAATAGATAATTCTATATAACATCAAGATATGAAAAGTTACAATAAGTTCTAAGATATTTAAATATTAAATGAAAAAAATGGGCTAAAAACTTAGATACATAGAAAGGTCTAAGAAAATATTTATGGACATATGGGACAGAGATATAAGAAAATTTGTCAGAATGGACTGGTAAAAAGGTATTGGATCTATCGAGTGGAAAGTTTCTGAGAGAGGACTACATCTAGCAGTGGGTAGAGAAAAGTTAACAAATTGAATAATACGACTTAAATAGTTTATAGTTACAACCTGAAGAATTACAAGTATTTTTTTTAAATACTGCATAATTCTATGGTCTTCATAACAAAGAATTTGAAAGTTATTTTGTAAACAGTTGTATATACATATAAACATACATACACACACACACATTATATATATATATATATATATATATATATATATATAGGGTGGTCGTCCAAATGAAACTGAAGGATATACCCTTCAGTCCCGGTGTACATTTTTCAGTTTTATTTGGGTCAATCTGTATTTATATAAGTATGTGTGCGTATGTGTCATATATATATATATATATATATATATATATATATATATATATATATGTGTATGTGTGTGTGTGCATATAAACACATACATACATATAAAGTCGTATTGAAAAAAATAGAAGTGAGTAATGAACTGATGAAAATATTTCTTCCGCATTATTTGAAAAGAAACGAGTCATCATCATCAATTAATGTCCATATTTCATCTATATATCAATTAAAGTTCATATGTAAAAAAAATAAATAAATGCCTTATTAATATGTCTTGTATATTTGATTCGTTCGATAAATTATAGATCGACTTAGAAAAACAATTTAGGATAGGGATATTAACGTTGCACGATAGGAGAGGATTAACAAATATTCTTAAAATATCAAATAGATCTGTTTAAGACCATCTGTAAAAGAGTGGTTCTATAAATCGTTTTGATGTGAGTGCCTGCTGTATGATTTAAGAGAAAAAATTGTTAAACGCATTGAAAACGAATCATTTTTGAAAAAAATAATTGAAAATGAAAAATGGTTTAAAATATTTTTGAGAATAGAAGATCGTGAGGAAACCGAGATGAGCAACTATTAACAATATCAAAGGTCGATTTTTATTCAAAGAAAATTATGTGTTCGATGGAATTGTAAATATATTCTGTATTATGAGTTAATTCAGAATAATGAAATCATTTATTCATACAAATATTGTTTCCAATTCGACCGATTAAAAACAGTAGATTAGGATTTTGTCTGGAATTAGTCAATAAAAAAGACGTTTTCAATCATAATAATAATGCCAGGCTATGTTTCTTTAATGATTTGACAAAAATTGTTGGAGATAGGATAGAATGTTTTACCGTTTGCTAATTCACCGTCTTTGTAGCACTCATTTCAATAGGAAGTTTTCATTCTTTAGCGGTTTGCAAAAATCACTTGGAACTGTTTTTCAATCAGAAAAGTATCAAATTTTACGAAGATGGAATTTGTTCGAAAAATATCCAAAGGCTATCGATAAAAACAATTTATATACTGATTAAGTTATATAAATGTTTTTTTGAATAAAATTTTAAATTTAAATTAATTTAAAAAAATACTAAACGAATTATCCAATAAAAAATCTATAAAAACAGTAAATTATTTTTACGAAATTATTTTTCTAAAGGCAAATATAAATTCAAATTATATATATATATATATATATATATATATATATATATATATATATATATATATATAAATAGAGAGCATAAAAATTCAGACAATCATAAAAACACTACTACTACTAACATTACAGCAAGAAAATCAAGAATTTAAATTGCAAGCGAGTTAAAACTCTCTACTACACTTTCATAATAAAAATTAAACTAATTGAAACTAAATTGAAAATACGAATACACATAATTAAAATAAAAAAAATCAAATATAACCGAAATGGATATATTTCTTACTTTTTATAACAGAAAGAGAGGGAATTAAATACAATTTTTATTTTTTTTTTCTATTATACTTATTTTAATTTTCTTATCATACAAAGAAGGTATAAAAAATATAAAGAATAGAGCAAAAAAGTAAATATTATCTTCTAAATAAATGTTATTCATTTTATAAATTTTTAAAATATTTTTTTAATGGTGAAAATATTAATTTTTGTTTAAAAAAATTAAATTGGAAAAAAAATAAAAAAGTACAGAATGTCTACTATGTCAAGTTTTATTTTTTTATGAGAAGTACTTACATTTATCTGATTAAATACACCTTGAACATAGAAATGTTCGTACTACAAGAGGTGCAATTAATGATCAGTTAAATCGTCTACAATAACACTATTTCACAAATGAAGGTTTCCGGTTCAACTAAACCCAATTAGAGTCATTAGTAACCAAATGTTCACTCTAATCTATTTTATAAACGTTTTGTTTCCTAAAGATAAGTGTTACACACACAAATATATATATATGTATGTATAAAAGATAGCAAATAGTGAAATAAAAAAAATTAATATCAAATTTCTATTGTGATAAGAAAATTATGAACAAATTTTGGTTTTTTGAAATTTGATTAGTGAATTATATATATATATATATATATATATACACACATATATAAACACACATTTTAATAGTCACACCCATAAAACACATTTTAATATACAAATATACTGATTAAGATTTACAATGGACGAAAAACACTTTACGAACGAAGAATGTCGATATATTATATATTTAAAGCGTTTCACTTAGAAGGATATTTACGTAAATTCTAAAATACGTTCTTTATGAAGCATAAAACTTGACATGACAACAAAATTTTCATTATAATACCGTGGGATACTGAATTCATTATGTAAATTTTTTCTGAAACAAATTAAAATGTGATTATACAATAATGTACTGGCATCTAAATGGAAAACATCCTACACACACACACATATATATATATATATATATATATATATATATATATATATATATATATATATATATATATATATATATATATATATATATATATATGGAGTAAGTGGGGAATTGTGTGTATATGGAAAAATATTCGAAACTAAGTTTTGTTTTCGAACTAAATAAAAAGAATATGGTGTCATATACTGTATTTTAAATTAGTTTTTATCAAAAGGGACTTTACATTCACGTTGTTGCAGTACCGAAAAAATAAATTAAAAATGGTGGATATTTCAATAAAAAACGAATTAAAAATAAATATTGACACTTTTGTTACATTTGTTTATTAATAAAAGATTATCAATGTCACTATTACATACTAGAGTAAAAATAAGCCCTCTAACAGCTATTTTTTCTGGTAATGTAACAAATTCACTTTAATATGAATGAATAATTCACTTCAAAAAGCAATTGTAGGACATTTAGTACGAAGAGAAGATAATAGATGAATGTAACTCATTATGGAATGATGACTAATAGACAAAAAGAGACTAGGGAAGAGACCATATCAAAGTGGAACGAATGAAATTATTAAGTGTAGAGGAAGTGACGGTTGAATGAGATTAATTGTGAAGAGAAAACAATAGAAGAATCATGAGAAAACACTTAAGAAGAGTCAGTAATATCTGATGAAGCTTTAGCCCAATTTTGGGCTAGTTAAGCTCTTATGAGATATATATATATATATATATATATATATATATATATATATATATTATAAAGTCTATATTAGCTAATTGCTGAACAAAACCCTCATCAAACATCGTTAGGTACTCTTAAATATTTTTTCAAGATTTTTTCTTTGTTTCCTGTCCGCAGTTAATATCATTCAACCCTCACCTCCATAATACTTTACAATATCATCCCTCCATCTCTGATAGTGTCTTTTTCTGAATCTATTTTGTCTCCCGGTCGTCACTTCATAATTATTCTTATCTATCTATTGTCTTTTCTCGATATTATATATAATAAATTTATTAAATTTCTATATAGAATCAACGCATAACTTTTGGAAGCTCACTAGTGAGCTTTAAATTTTTTTCGAACAATAGTTATTTAATACTGTGGAATTTAGTCCTTTTATATATATATATATATATATATATATATATATATATATATATATATATATATGACTTTTAAATTTAAAATTAAACTTTAATTGTAAATATAAAGTAAATTTAAGGTAAAATGGGTAAATGTAACTGAGAATTGAAAATTGTTCATAGAAAATAAGTACAATGATCTAAAGAAATATTAATAAAAGATCAAATCAAAATAAACAAATTAAAAGACTATTAGGAATTCGAAAGTCTATAAAATAAAATAATTATAATGATAATATGTTCAGTTTTAACTGTTACAATGGAATGCCTAATTGGTGAGAATTAATGATAAAAAAAAATAAATAAACTTTTTTAAATAAGTAAAAATATTTAATTATATGGTTAACAAACACATTTTCAATTAAATGTTATAAATAATTAACTTTCCAGAATAAAAAATTCAAATATAGGTTAAAGAATACAAATATATATACTTAATAACTCCTAATAATGTTGTAAGGACTGTTTCTCATTTCGTGTTTAGAATAAAAATGTTCGACACAAAAACTATCTATGACGAATAAAAAGTGTTGTCGATCGTTAATCTGTTAGGGATGAACATAAAATACTTGAAACACTCTAGAGAATAGTGAAACTTTACGTTCTGCTGTTTGGAAAATACACTCCGGGACACTAAATTGTATCGTTCTTGTTTTTCGTTGCTTTGTGTTTTAGTAGTTTCTGTTATCACTAATATATTGTAGATTACGTATATGCTTTCAATAATTTATTATCAGATACTCGTTATCAACGAATCGAATTAAAAATGAAACATTTTCACACATATATTACTTGATAATATTTATTAGCACACCGAACAATTTCAACTTTTCTTAAATTTCAATTATATTATTTTAAGTTTTACTATTTTTAATTATCAGTAAAAAAATACAATATTTATATAAATAAAAAAATAATTTAGATTCTATATTTTCTTCTGGACACTATTTATATATATATATATATATATATATATATATATATATATATATATATATATATATATAATACAGATATAGTTGATACAGTTATGAGAGAGAAACACAAGAAAACAATAATGTATATATGTATTCATAAAAGGCATTGTGAGTAATTAAAAAACCATATTCCAAAATACGCAAACTATTAATATATATATATATATATATATATATATATATATATATATATTTATAAGTATATAAATGTAATATAAATCGGATGCTACTTGCATACATTCATAGCTTGTTATTAAATATTTACAATGAAAATCAACAGAGACAAAAATCAGAAGAATCTTGCGGGAAAATTGTCAAAATCTGTGTGATAAAAAATACAACATGCTTCATACAAATGTCTACTTCGTGTGTTGATCTGATTCATTTCAATCAATATATAATATGTAATAATAATAATAAATACGTAAACAGCAAATCGCGTGAGAATACAACCAAAAAACATAAGTATTAAAAAGTGTACGTGAGACTGTTCCAAACGAACAGTCATATCAAACATACGTATATAATAAATATATTGTAATTAAGGTATGATGTTTTCAATCTCAAGTAAAAAAACTCTACACACATTTACCAAAAAGTGTTAAAAGCCAAAATGCCAACGGGTTAAGTTAAAAATAAAAAAACTGTCATTCCATAGCGCAAAAATGTTAGTCACACTATCAATAATTGTCATTATCAATATCATCACCATTTATATGTAATAATCGTTTAGCAACGTTTCACTGGCCATATTCACCATAACTAGTCGGATTGTTCACTACATACAACGTGCATTGAATTTATAAAACATTCAACATCGAGTTCTTTGTTCGATTTATTTTACGCGTGTCGTAGTTTTCTTCTTAACGACGATTATTTTCAAAATTCCACATATAGAAAAATCCTACACATTTTATTACTATAAAGCAGTATTCTTATAAATCAATAATATTGATTTAATAGGAATAAAAAAAAAATAAAACTGTTAAAATAAAGCAATATTTTTTTTAAAAAAAATATGTAATTATTAATCATATATGAGATGATTAACGAATTTGTTTATGGTTATTTATTATACAATTTATTATCATTTTTTGTAAGATCTTTTCAATTTTAAACGATCAGATAATTTTTCTACATATCTGCCTAATTGTCGTTGGTGACAGAATTTACATATTCCCAGGACCTACTGGCAAAATTCTCAAGTTGGACAAATCGAAGGGTACGAATCAGATTAAGAAATACTCCAAATAGAGTAGAAAGTGTTTTTAGTTGAGATAAAAGAAATCTGTTGAAGGGAATAAATCCTGAATGAAAAATCCTCACCAACTTGCTTAATCAGCATGGTAAACCAATTACTATTAATTTACATGGATTTTGAAAAAAATTAGGAGGATCTAATAACATTTGGTCTTCACTCAGTAATGGAATAATAAAGTTTTTATGATGATGATTATTATTATTATAGATAGAGATTTACAAAAATGAAAATAAACCTTTAATTTAAATTTTATAAAGAAAAAATAGAATACAATCCCTGATGTAAAGAAATACAAGTATTAACTTTAATTATTATAAGTGAAAATATAAGGTAACCCATATATTACACACACCCACACACAAACTAATGAAGATAAAAATAAAAACGTTTTATTAAATTTCACAATTTGTCTTTCATTTATAGTAAAACTATCATTAAGTTGTCAATGTAAACATTTCTAGAAAATCTCAAGAGAGTCGAGAAAAAAATGTTAGTGACGATAATTTGTAGACGGTACGAAACTCGATTGACGGATCTATCGTTAAAAACATTTTACACGTTCGCCGCCAAATATTGACACATGTACATATGAATAAGTTATAAACGTTCTCTGCTGAATGATTTGTCGATATAAATTCATTTCAAAAAAAAAAAACTGACAACGTGCACGTAGCTGTTGGTTCGAACATGTTCAGTGGTAAAAGTACGAGTAACTTGTGTCGAAAAATAATCTACACGCGTTCACTGTCAACGTTTAATAAAACTGGATGATGTTTTACGTCGATTGCCAACATTGACGGTTTTATTTACTTCATTACAATGTTATCAATGGATTTACGTACGGCGGTATATTGAATTTTTAAAGAGATTAAACGATTTACTCAACATTGTTTTTTTTAATACTATTGTGTATTTGCAAGACTATGGTGTTTTTAAACATCACCAACGTATAATGTAGACATATGTATTCAAATATACACGTACATTTTTCAATAGAATTCAAAAGAGATCTCTTTTATAACACACGTCACAAAGAAAACAAGGATTTCGTTTCATATCAGTTTTAAATAACATTATGTGTTTTAATTCATTAGTATTTTAAAATATACACACAAAGAACAAATCCATTGAATTTTTGTTACGTTATCTCAAAAATGATATTTTTATATTCAATAAATATTCTAAATCATTTTTTCTTGAAAAAAATTTAAACTAATTATAAAAACATATTTAAAACATTTAATATGTTAAGTAAACATGTTTACAAACTATGTACTATTGTAGAGTGAACATATATAAAAAATATAATAAATTCAAACAGTAACTTTTAGATAGATAGATAAATATAAATGTTGAATTAAAGTTGCACGGAAATGGGATTTTTTTTATATCGACAACAAATTCAGAGTTTTATTTGAAACTGTAAAATTTGTTTACATTTCAACAGATTTACGATAGTTGTGTAACTGTCGACGTGAGAAAAGAATAAAACTAAACAGTGACCCAATCAGTAACAAACACCTGAGACAGTTCGATAGTATTGAACATATGTCTAACATGACTGTTATAATAGAAGTGAATACTATTGTATTTTTGTAAATGGATTTTTTTTAATAATCTGGTACAAGAAAATGTTTGTAGAATGAAAAATGAACTTTTGAAATGACAATTAAGAGAAAAAGATGAGTAAATTGTCAGAGAAATAAGTAAACAATTTTAGAATTAGCAATTAAATTTATAAAGAAAAATAACGAACGATTAAAATAAACTAACTCATAAGCCAGTAAAAGAAATTAATTTTTTAATGAAAACATGACAAAAATATAAAAATAGAACTTGTAAAGATTATGTATTCTATTAAAAAAATATTTTGTAGAGGTTAAAAATACATCTTTTAGAGTGTATTTTTGTAAAAGAGTTTTCAATCGTAACCTATAATTGAGAATAAGAATATGACTACAAAGTATTCTCTAGTTTAAGAATAAAAGTACAGTGGACAATTTTATTTCATGAAAAAATTAAATAATTCAACATCAACTTTCATTTGACCGAGTTTAAACAAAAACTGAATTTTATATGGAATTTCAATAAAATTTTATACAATAATTTGTATAAATTGTAATTAATAGTATTTTTACAGATTTCAATTTTTATTTTACTAGTGTACACACACACAGTAAGTAAAGAAAACAACTTATAATCAAAGATGTTGAAAAAAAAAATAGAAACTAATATATTTTTTTAATAAATGTCTAACGTGTAAAATATTTAATTATAAACAGGATCGTTCAATTCGTATATAAATAACCATAAACATATTTAAGTATTGCTTTTTATATTCACACCGAGCCAATAAAACGTATCGTGTAAATCTAGTTAATAGAAGAGTTATTGTTGTAAAGTGAAATGACCCTATGAAAAAAAGCAACTGCGAATACATTGATACACCAACTACGTTTCTTTCTTCATTATCTGTCGCTTAAATTTTAATCAAACAGTCAAATCTACCATTTAGACCAGTAATGGTGAATACGGCCGTCGACGTGTTAACGATTGTGTGTTTGTGTAATACCTTCGTCGCGTGGTTCTCGGCGTTAACACTAGAGGTGCTGCTGCTGCCGCCGCCGCGGCGGCCGTGGGTGCAGCAGGGGCGGCTGCGGCCGTCGCCGGAGCCGCGCCTACCGCCCACGGCCACGGTACGGCGGGTAATCTGTAGCCGGGCATCGAACACAGGTTCGCTGATAAGTCTGAATGTCACGCCGTTATTAATTAAATAGTATATGGAATACGTTTAAAACATCAATTTTTATCTTAAAGGAAAAAAAATCAAATCCGAAAAACCAATTAGGTTTATATTCAAAAATAACACAACAAAATATTTAACACGTATTAATTTTCAAGAAATCGTATTTATTTACAAACGAACGTTTAATAAGAAACGGATTTTTAATAATTACATTTTTGATATTGAATGAAAAGATTGATGTTTTAATTACTTGAACGTATTGAATTTTCTTATAATATAAATATTAATATTACGAAAATACCATCTAAAAGTGGATAAAATAATTATGTTCAGTTAGTAAGCCTTATTTAAACTCTAAATAAAGCACACGTACGTGAAATAATTAAAATACATACAGAGTGTCAAACGTTGAATGGAAATATTTAAGTAAAAATTATTGTGTAAATATGAATTTTTTTACTTATATATATATAATTATAAATAGAATTTATAATTTTTTTAATTAAAAAACCAGACATTAAAATTATTATTTTTGATTAAAATTTTTTTTTAAATGAATTTGGAAAGTATTCTTGTTAAAATATTAAAAATATTTATTTATATAGAATCTTTATTTGTATATAATTTTATATATAAATGAAGAGAGTTCAAGTGTAAGTGCTTCAGAAATTTATATATATATTGATTGTTATGAAAATTGTTTTCCTTTAAAAGAAATTTATTTTGAATTAACAATCAAAAATTAAATATTTAATCAAAAATATGTTTATTAATCAAAGTTCATTTGGGACAGCTGTGTATATACAAAATAGGAAATTATTATAATCTTAAATTTGACGATAAAATATTTTCTTATTAATTAATAATAAAAATTAAAAATAAAGCCATTTTTAATAGTATTTCAGAAATTCAAAAAGATTCTACCAATATTATTACAGCTGTTCCAAAAAAAGAATACAAGTTTTCAAAAATTGTATCTTCTCATTGTCGTTGAAATATTGTATATTTTTTTAGAAAAAATGAGTTTTGAATTATTAATAATAAAACAATCAAATCAAAAAATTGTTTTTGTAAAAAAATCAAAGTTCAGTTACCTTTGAGACAAATCATGTATAAAAAAATGATTGAAAATTATTATACCCTTATAATTCGATACAAAACTAATTTATACTTTTGTATTTTATTGCATACATACACATAACACACACACAAATATATATATATATATATATATATATATATATATATATATATATATTTGAAAACAGATTAAAGATTTCTTATTAATCTTGATAAAAGGGCGTGTGAAATGTATGTAGACAACTTTCAATTACTCTGATTGATTTTTTTTTATTTCAACGAGAACTGAAACTTGAAACCTGACACTTGAACATAAAACACATGTATAAAATGCATCACATTAACGATCATATATAAACACTATTTTTAATCAATTTTATTGAAAATATTTTTTTTTAAAAAAAGTTTTTACGATGATACTCTGTATAATCTACTGACAAACACTTCGTAAGGCTTAATCACAAATCTATACTTTACGTTACAGTGATATATATAAATGATAATAATTAAACACAAAGAAAATACTGATTCCATGATAAACACTAACAAACTACTCGAGTAATCAATTAGAAAATAAAACTAGTGTGTAAAAATATACATCTATCAGTAAAAAAAGGAAATATGATCACCTACCCTCTGGCCACTGAACGCACACTGCAACAACAAAAACAGAACAAAAGCGAAATTAGCATTAATTTATAGAAAAAATCATGTAGAGTAATGACTAAAAACTATGCATTAAAATATACAGGAACACTTATTTATTTCTAAAGCACCATCAATGCAATACTAATGAAATTAAAACGAACGAAAAGAAAAACATGTCGGCTTATATAATATATTCAATGATTTTAGAGTGATTAAATAACGAATTTATAATAAAAGAAAATATATTGAGTTTAATAGTACAGTGAAAAAAAATGTTATATAAAATTTTATATATATCCACAACTATATATATATATATATATATATATATATATATATATATATATATAAATAACATTAAAATAATAAATTTGTTTTTATAAAAAATCAAGATATATATTTAACAATAAAATTCCAGATATAGTTTATATCTATTTTGGAGCAATATTATATAAATAATTAATTTCCTGAACTTATAACAAACTTCAATACAAAAATAATAACAGATAAGAAAAATATATAATTGAAAATAAATTAAAAAAATAATACACATATTTAAGAAAATTCATTAAGTCAAAAAGAACATTGATAGGTGAATTGAAGAAGAGAATAAAAATGAGATGTTAGTTTGAAAAAAAATATTATATTTTGGATAAGAATATTTTCTGTTTGAAAAAAAATTTCGATCAATGTATCTAATGACTTAGTAGTGAAATATGGGTGTTAAATGTCAGAAAATTCTTTGAATTTAGACAATATAGAAATATGCATGTTAGGAATAATAAATGGAGATATGGAGAAAAATAAGTGCATAAGAAATAAAACTAGTTATTCATATTATAATAACATTGAAAAATTTAAAAGTTAGGAAATACTGGAAGAATCTTGATAATGATATTAGATAAGGCTTTCATCTAATAGTGGATTGATATATAATGATATACGAGTATATACAGATAAATGAAAGAACTTCACAGTTTAAAATAGAAAATTATGAAAATTCTAATAGACATATAATTGTAATATGTATAAATGCATTCATTGAACCAATAAAGAATTACTGACGATTTTGATAAAGAAATTCCTGTGGTTTTTAGAACAATTACATGTGAAATAAATGTAGTTAATGTTACAAGTTATAATTATAAATTTAATGTTTGTCGTATAAATTACTTTCTGGAATATTATTGTTAAATTTCATACAAATTAAACATATAAATACATGAAATTAACAATTATTTTCTTTAATGAAAATAGAGATTTTTTGATAACAATTTCATTTATATATTATTAAAATTAAACTTTAACTTTCGTTATAAAAACTTGGAATTATTCATTTCAAAAATTAAAAAATAAATATATTTGATATAATTGTAAGAAATATGAAAATGATACAAACAATAAACATTGAATATTATTTTTTTTTTGGAAATATTTATGTTTGTATGTACGTGCTTGTACAGGTAGTCCAAATGAGACTGAAGGATGGAATATGTAATTGTCTTAACTTTTCAATCTCATTTAGGCTATCCTATATATGAGATATAAATATGATAGTAGTTGACAAAAAAATATAATAAAAAATTATTAATTTTATTAACAATTGGATAAAAAAAATTATGTAAATATTTTCTGTTTATGAAAAGTGATTTTAAAAAATGATGAAGAGTAAATGTTTAATAAATGAATAAGAATTGAGAATTAATTTAATATATATATATATATATATATATATATATATATATATATATATATATAGAGAGAGAGAGAGAGAGAGAGAGAGAGAGAGACTAAATCATACAAAAATAAAAAGTATACACAGATTTACTTTATAAATTTCGAAGAAAATATTTCAATTAATTTTTAATATTGTTTAGAAAACAGTTCTTTTATAGAGTAGATTGATAAATATTATTAAATTTGCAAAAAAAATTATTAACAAAAAAAAACATTTTACTAATAATACATACTAAGCATATAGAATTTACATTATTTTTTTAATTACAGGGGTATCCAACATGCGAGTACTTGTAATATGAAGTTTTATAAAAACATGTTTTAAATTCAGACTGCATTTATTAATTAAAGTTTCATAGTTTTAGTTTATAGAAAATAATGCCTATATTTAGAATCAGGAGTTTATATATATATATATATATATATATATAAATAAATAAATAATAATAAATATAAACAAAATATAGATAGGTAAATTTCAAAGATTTATTAAAAACAATATTTTTTTATTTGACACACCTATTAAATTATTTGTGAAGTGGAAAAAATATTAGGAATTGTATTTGATTTTTATCAAAGATATAAAATTAAAAAAAGTGAATTAATAAGTTATTTTGTAGATAGATTTTGCTTCAATAAGACAATAAAAATAAAATGATTTTAGATATTTAACTCTACAATACTCATTTTCTATTTGAAAAAATAAATTATGTGTACTAATACAAAATACTAGATTAAAAATGGGAAATATTTTTTTCAGTTTTTTATTTTTCTTGAAAACATAATACTGTGTTGCATTTTCCACAAACTACATGTTTGGGTTTTGCAATTAGGATTTTTACAACTTAATCGAGTGGAATTTAAAATTGAAAAATGGTTTTCATTATCTAACAGCACATTTTGCGGAGGGAGTAGTCACATTTGATTTTTCATTTTTAAATTATTCCACAATAAAACAGGACGAAATTATTTCCAACACTTGTCTGTTGAATTGTCAATGTATATTGTTAAATTTGTAAATTTTGATAAAAGTATGATCATGTTTTGTCAGATGGATAATTCATATACGAACAATTATGTATTTAGTTTTTTAAACTGTTTAATACAAAATTACTTTAAATAAAATTATCAATGATTCATATATGAATCATTGATAGGGTTGAATACGTAGTGATATTTCTGTTTGATCAATAAATAATCTTTTTCATTCCATACATATTTTGGAATAAATTAATCAAAAAAAGTCGATTTTTTAAAATTCTTCAACTAAATTTTATTTATTTGTAAAACGAAAAGAGTAATTTACAAACGATTCTATTTCGAAAAAAATATATAAACTGTTGGTAACCCCTGATTTTTAGCAACAGTATATAAATAAAATACGAATCAATGAATATCGAAAAAAGTAAAAAACACACATATAAATGCGTAATTGAAATCAAAGATAAATCTATAAAAAATAGATATATATGTATATATGGCATTCAACGATGAACATTAATGCAATAACGTAACATAACTGCGCTAAAGAAAACGAAACGAATATATAAATTTGAATCACAACAACCATAACCAAAACATCAATGTAATATGAGATCTCTCACCCAGTGTCGGTATAGATCCATTCCTAGTCAGAAAAACTAAACGCAAAGAAACAAAAAGCAGGTATGATAAACTGCCATGTCTATGAAAGTTAACGAAGAAGTCACGAGAACCAAGTCAAACTTAGGGGTGGTGTTTTTTTTTTTATTCTTTTAAAGTAATCGGATCGAAAGACTTATAGATACTGTTTGTAAGAAATATTATGTCTGACGTACACTGTTCGACTATTTTTTTGATAAAAAAGAAAACTATTTCTACAGATTTATATAAAACTGATAACAATATAGTTGTTAATTTGAAGAAGAAAATATGTGTATAAATTGAGTATTCGACAGAAAGTAATTTTAAGTTATTTACAGATTTAATAAGACTTTTAATAATAAAAGTTCAAACTTTATTCTGAGAAAAACAATATTATTAAAATTAAATATTTGTTTTGGATTGTGGAAAATTCACTTTAATATTATTGAGTCATTCATTTTCAACACAGCATTTTTTCAAAAAAAATGATCAATAATTACTTATTTTCCATTTTATCCATTGATATGAATTTCGACAACTGTCATCATGTAACGATGATGAAAATAATGATTTCACCGAAATTCTATCAGCAAATAAAATGAATAATACATAATTATTAAACAATTTTATAAAATCATGTGGTCATGAGAATATGTATTTCAGTTATAATCAGTTTTATTATTTGAAAAAACATTTAGTAAAATAAAAAAAATGTTTATAAAAATGAAATAAAAGTTGATAAAAATACAACTACTTTTTTAGATTTTGTATTTAATATTATTTTTTTTTTGTACTTTAAATCTTTGTTGAATTTATCACGATTATTTTTGAATTTCCAGTCCATATCTTCCACCTAAAGATATAAATCTGATGGTGAGAAATAATTGTTAGCAATGATTTAAAAATATATTTGCAATATGTAATATCAAATAACAGCATATGAATTTGTATCTATTAATCTATATTAATTTTAAAATCATATAATAATTAAATTTAATTGATTTTTTAATATATGTTATCTCCAAGTATATCGACATGTATTGTACATCAGCTTCTGAACAGTTAAGTAACATAGTACCTGCCCATTTATAAAATGTTGAGGTGTTGAGAGTGAGTAATTTATTTGTCTTTGCTATAAATGAATTATCACCTCAAACACCACAAGTTATTAGAAAGTGTTCAATAATTACTTCTTGTTAACTTTATAACAATAGGCAATGCAGATCGATGCCTGATCTGATGATTTGTGATTCATTTATATTAAAGTGATTTTTCCCAAATATCATTTGATAATTTCTATAATGAAGATAAATATTTCTCATCTTTCTGGCAAATTTTAAGAAAATAAAATAAGATATAAAAATTCTGATTAAAGAATAAAAATGTTTATACTCATAGATTGAAATAAACTTTCAGAAACTACTAACTGACCTCATTTCGTTAATTGTTTTCGAAGAAAGATTTTTTTTAACAATTGTACAATTCTAAGAATAAACCATACACAATTACAAATTCGATGTACGAATATTTCATTTTACATGTAGATTTTGTCGCATTAAAAATTTAAATATATGAATAACATTTCCATTCATAATATAAAAATTGCTAACAAAGTTCATACTAAAGAAATTGAATAACTTTTCATGTATATTCCTCAACGAATGAATTTCGTATTTGGTTTGATTGGATTTAATGAATAATTTCGTTACGAATCAAATTTAAGTAAAAATTGTTGATTTTTTAATACAAAATCATGAATGAATATGAAAATTTCTTTATAACAGAAAATCAAATTAAAAAATATAAATAATTATTTTTTATTAAATTTCATTTCAATTATTTATATATTTATAAACAGGTTTTTTATTTGATTTCAATATAATTTGTCTATACTACAAACTCATTTATTTATTTAACATTTTCTTAATTTAAATATATGTATATACAAGTACATATACAAATATATTTGTGTTCTTAAATTATTACATTCTTTAATTCTCAATTATACTAATTACAGGTATTTACGCCTAATCTCACAACAACTTTTGTATTTTAATCAAGATCTTTCTACTAAAAAAGATACATAAAAAGTTACATTATAAAATTACAAAAAAAGTTTTTTCTTATCGTAAATTTAGTTACAGAAATCGAATGCGTAGCATTAACTTTTCCAATTATAATGCCACTTCAATTTATTTAAGTGAAAACTTTAGCAAGAAGCTACTATCACACGAGTTCACAATTGAGGGTTGAATCAGTATATTTATTCGTACGGAGTTCTTTGTGTATGAAATTATTAGTTATAATAGAAATTTCAAAGTTATTATACACATATGATAGTATATTGTTGTGAATAAGAAGTAATTTAATGTCAATATTATATGAAAAAATATATTATAAAGTAGAAAAAATTATTAAATAGTTTAGGAAAAGAAAGTTTATGATTTCTACTTTTATTTTGAATACCAATAGAAAGAGAGATAGAAAGCCAAACAGGAAGAGAGAGAGAATAAAAAAGGAATGCATTGATTAATGTAAATAGAAATTTTTAGGAGACATTTATCCAGTAGTGATCAAAGAAGCAAAATATAGATGGCCCAAATAATCGATGAGATATGAGCCCTAAAAGTGAGTTATGCAGACGTTTAGGACCAACCATAGATAACACGAACTGTGTGTATTAATAGAATCAAATCCTTGCCAATTAATAAGTGACATTGTAAAAAAAAACTAGGAATGTATTGTTCGATAGTTGTTCATTATTTCTAAGTATTTGTAAAAATCATAAAAATAGATAAATAGATTTCTCATGAACTCACAAAAAAAATTTCTTTTCAGTTTTCTACTCGATTGAAATAAAAACGAGCTATTTTTGAGCAGACTGATATATGATGAAAAATGAATTCTATAGTCGTTCAATTTGCAGAATGGTTGGGTTTTGGTGAAGTCCCAGAATTTAAGTCAAAACCAAGAATGTGTTTACTTTTATAGTAAGAAGAAAAAAACGAAAAAATATTTATATATCTAAATAGACAATTAAAACGCTTACTGACAAATGTAAAAACAAATAGAAAAACAGTGTTTCACACACGTTTTATTAGAGGTCATTGAACTTATTTAAAAATTAAAGCACGATTTTTAAATCTATCACATTGTTCTATTTACACACTTAATTTGAAAATTACAGCTAATGAATATGGAAATTAGATAAAGTGTGTAATAAAGAATTTGGACGATGTAAAAAGAGATTTATGATTATTGTGAAAAATAAAAATGTATTAGGACCGAGTTTGAGTTTATCAGATCAGAAAATTAACCTTTTGGATGCCCTTAACTGAATTAGCTCGATTAAAAATTATGATTTGTTTGAGAATCAATGTGTTTTTAAAAACACACTTAAGCAGTGAATCTTTAAAAAAGTTTATAGTTGATGTGATGGTCAAATTTCCAATAAATTAGATATGTTTCGGGATAAATAAAATATCAAACTGTATCAAAACTTATAAGTGAGAAAAATGCGATTATTTTTTTTGTAGATTTTACTGTATAATGAAATACGAACAGCACTTTGTAAAACTGAAGAAATTTATATATATATATATATACGTAATATATCGAGGTATCGCATTTCAAAAGCTTTCGGATACGAAAATAATGTCAGGCGTTGTAGATAAGTATGGTATTTCAATTTTTATACTTTCTTGTCGAACGAAAATAACATTATTAAATTACAGTGTGTTTTTCGTATCAACAAAAATCTGTTATCGAATTTATTTTAATGTTCATTTTTATTTTCGTGCTTTTCTAAAGTGAATGATTTGAAATTTTATAGGAAATATTAATTCTTTTTTTAATATGACCTATTTTTTATACCACGAAATGATTGTTAAAAAATATGTATTATTAACTCGGTAAAATAGATTTTTTATCAAATTTATATATATATATATATATATATATATATATATATATATATATATATATATATATATATATATATATATATGATTGAAAATAACTGATATCGTTTAGCTAAATTTCATTTATATTGGATAACCAAGAAAGTTTTGTCGCTTTTGACACTGAAATAAAAACGTTTAAATTTTTTACTTAAAATAACTAACTAAAAATTGTTGTGACGTAATATACGTCCACAATTAATAATTTTTCTGAGAAATTTTATTGGATACAATTTTACATTAGATGTTTGTGACAAAAGATCATTTGATAATAGCTAGTAGTAACTGAGTTTATAACTGAAATAAAAAATCCATTTTTCGTCACAGGTTAAAATTTGATTCAAAAAGTTTTGAGCTTTTAATTCTGGCATAAGAGATGCAAAAATGTTAAGATGCTGTAATCTATTATTGGGAAGTTAAAGTATGCGATAATAACAGTCAACTCTTTCCTATTTGATGCAAATGAGTCCGTATTGTTTCGTTACTTATTTTAAACTTTTCAGCAAGCTATTGACACATTAAATTCGAATTTATTGTATGTACAACTGATAGTCTGTCTAATCTAGCTTCATCTACTAATGATTTATCCCATGAAACAATTTGTTTAAATCATCTCTGGACTATTTCTTCCTTCTTCAAATGCAGTATAATTTTTTTATAATTTTAATAGAATTTAAATTCGTAAAAAATACAAGTATTAAATTATTTTGCAAAGACATTTTGAAGGGTTGAAATTTACTTTATTACTTAGTGTATCTGGCATAATGAATCATATAATGCATGAACAATTCTTGGAATTATGATACAAAAAGACAGAATTTTCTTGGTCGTCTAATATATTATATATTAAAAAAATATTTATATCTCAAAACTAATTTTACTTAATAAAATTTGATAAGAAAACAAATATCTAGTATTTTAATAAATCTTTGATTTACAGTAAATGAAAGTACCATATATCGTATTTAAACCACTTCTTTTTATAAGTTGTCAATTTAATTAAATATTGAATATACATTTTTTTTTTAAAAAAAAAACTATCATCGTAGAATTCTAACTCATTTTCATAACGATTTGTACATGTTTATATAAAATAAAAAAACATATATAAAAGTAGCAGGTGGAGTAAATAGTTTGACTTGGTTATCACGAGTTTCTTAATTACTTTTACTCTACATCTAACAGGAAGCATTCAACTACTTAAAAATTGCCAATTTTGTATAAAGCAAAATGATTAAATGCAAACAGTTTGCTTTTATTGTTCCAAAAATATATTCAACTAATGTTTTTATTTAGCAGTATGTTACGTTATGGTGTCAAATATATATTTTTCCAATAGCGTAATTAATACATTCCACTTGATATCACCTACATCTATGTTTAATTTCGCTATCTTTAAATATATATCATTTGCATTTATTTATCTACTACAATGTCTGTAATTTAAAACATTTTTTTTTTGTTCGGTTTAAATATAAAACGACAAATTTATTACTGCATGCTGTAATTGTAATAATTAGATAGAAAGTTCAATAAGTAAATAAATCAATTACTATGAAATGTAATCAATTTGAAAATGAAAAAAATTGAAAAAATATAATAAATTTAATATAAAATGAAAGTTGATTGAAATACTAACCGTTTGGTAGCGCTGGAGGTTTCTTCGTTTGAACTCTTGCTGTGGCATTATTGACCTAAAGTAATTCAATATCAGATTAGATTACATTTTATTTTGTTAAATGTTTCTTATATTTACATAACTTACACACATTTGATAAAATATTTCGAATAGAGTACGACAACTAGATATAAATTTACATAAAAAATATATTATCTTGTCAATTGGATGAACAGTTCGATGGAAAAAAACGATCAATTTTTCTGTACGACAACACTTATTTTTATACATATTTATGAAAATAATTCTACTTGTTTTCATTCAATCAAAATATCACAATAAATATTATTATTAATAAATCATAACTGAATATGCATAAATATTTTTTTTAATTACTGATAATTGAAAATACGTACATTGACATCTGATTAATTGATTTATTAAAAAAATACTTTTATGATTTAAATAAACGGTATAAAAATAAGGTCGTGCATTTATTATTTTTTTCGAAATATTTTTATCTTATGCGTACGTCTAGTAATTTTGTAAAGAGTTTTATCTAAATAATTAATGTTACTTGTTAATATCTGGAGGAAAAAAGTTATTTTTTAAAAAATGA
Source organism: Neoneuromus ignobilis (assembly GCA_029203775.1). Taxonomy (NCBI): domain Eukaryota; kingdom Metazoa; phylum Arthropoda; class Insecta; order Megaloptera; family Corydalidae; genus Neoneuromus; species Neoneuromus ignobilis. Next base: position 22,114,538 of record CP092095.1, read on the forward strand.
TAGAAAAAAAAGTCAGATGAATCAAAATTACTAGACGATTTATTATTATAATTTACGTATTCTAACTTATAGTCTATTTTTGTATCCGATTTCATCTTTTAATTTTGAAAAATTACAAGAAAATAAACGATTTATGTAATAATTTAATATATATTTTATCGATAGATAATTGTTTTAATTTTGAATACATTTTTTTTAAGATGAAATCAAATTATTGTACTCAATGATAAAGCAATCTTCGAACTAAAAAATTAAAACATTTCGATTCAAACCAAATACATTTGAAAGCACGAATAATACAAAAAAATTGAAATTTTATTTACAACAGGCTCGACCATTGAGTACTATAAAGATCAAATGTTAATTATTTCACGCAGTATACGAGTTGGTGATTTTATTTTTGAAATTCATTTATAATACTGACTTATTTTTTACATACAATCTTTTCTATGTTAATATGAATATATTTTTCCAATAACTTTTTAAAAAAATAGTCGATTTAATTAATAATTTTGAAAAAAAATCCAGTGTTTAATTATACACTTTTGATACTTTTTAAATTATCGAATTGATTGAATTGTAACCTGAATATTCTCGTATATTGTGGAAAACTATTGACATGTGATCTGAAAATAAAACATATTGATAAACAATAGACGTAGACCAAACTAGAGAAACCTGTTGCATGCATTCTACGGTAGATAACACTGGGCGGCCGCACACTTGCCAAACAAACTCAATCTGCCGCAAAATCATCGACGTTGATGATTAAAATCGAATCTGTATCGACGGTTTTCCTTTTTTTTAAGAAAAAATCAACATCTGATATCCACATATCGTATACTTGTTCCTAAATACCTTTTTCGAAATGAGTTTGGTAATTTAGAAACATTTTTTATATAAAACGTAGGTATTGTTTTTGTATTTTTTATATAAAATAATTCAATTCAAATTGTTAAGTATATTAAAAAGAGTGAGTTAATTAAATTTTCTACAAAAAACTTAATTTTATATTTAATTATTATTTCAGATATAACTGTTATTAAAATGTTCCTATCACTAATCTTACTTTTTAATGTTTTTTTGTTACAATCAAGTATGATTGTCTCTCCAAAAAACTGTCATATATATATATATATATATATATATATATATATATATATATATATATATATATATATATATATATATATATAGATTGGAAATCGACCTTAAAAATTCAGGAACAAAAAGTAAAATACAATGGATTAACAATTAAAGATTATATTTACCTGTCATTAACTTTTCATTGATTTGATTATAAAAACTGTATGATTTTTTATAATAATATTCAAAGTCACAACTTTATGTAATAATGAAATATTTTTTTAAAAAAACAGTCCCGTAATATTTTTTTAATGATATATAAAAAAGGCTTCTAATATTCTTAGAAATAATCTAACCTAAATAACCTAAGAATTTTAGAACAACTAATGATAAAATATATTTTTCTTTACATATGAAAAATAACAGATCCTGAAATGAGTCCAATAACGTAGTGTGTTAGTTACTGCATTCCTTTCTAGATGTTTTGATTTCAATTTGTTCTTCAATTTTGAAAAAGGAGTATCTTCACTGTTTTATCTAGCATTAATACCATTTTTCAATTGTAAAGAAATATATTTTCGTCATCAATTTGAAATTTTTGGAATATTTGTATAATTTGACCATAAATATTATTCTATTTTCTTCAAAACAAATTACCTCTGCAATGCAAGTACAACGAAAAGTATGAGTTTTATATCACTGATTTTTTAACAACATATGATAGAGTAGAATTGTGTAAATAATTGTTTTAATGTTATTTATTATCGGCAACTTGGGATAATTTAAGTCTTTACATATTCATCATCATAGACCAAAAAAAAATACTTAATAATAAATTTATATTAATTATTATTCGTATGCGCTGAGTGAATTATAATTATAAAATTCATATAATTTATTATTGAGGTAAAATGATGTGATGATTATTCTGATGAATAATATAATTAGTAAATCGTTTTCGAAGTATTTTAATAAAAATTCATAAATATATTTAAATATATTATTATAAACATTTGGAATTATTCTACTCATATAAAAAGTAGTTTATTTTCAGTTTGATTTCTATTAATTTATGAGATTTACAATCTTATAATTTATAGAATAAAAAAATATATTTTCTTAATTAGTCAATAAATATCAAACTAACTGAACATTAGTTGTATGGAGAAAAAGAATTTAAAAAAAATACTCTAGGAATAAAAAACCATGAATGAACGAACTTGAACGAACAAAAATAATGAAGTACAATACAAATAAAATTTAACAAAGGATTTTCAATGAATATTATAACATTTTGTACAACTGGTTTTGGTATTGGTGAAATTTCTAGTAAGTTTGGTTATGAATTATCAAATCCAATAAGAGTTGAACTAGAAACGATGTTATAATAAAAATATTACTAGTTGATTTTCGTTAAAATATCACAATATTTCAAATATGATATTCAATTAATTGTCTTAAAATATTCGTATGATAAAAAATTGGTTGAACGATTTTATTTATACATTAAATAAAAATTACAGAATATAAAAAAATATATGTAGGTGCAATAGTAAGATCAGAATGTGGAACTATTAAGGACTCCCATAAGTAATGACGAGTTAAAAAATCATCCATCTTTCATAAAAACACTTATGCCGTTTATATATAACGTCGACAAGATAAACTGTGTGTTTATTTGGACTATGGAGAAAAACACAGTACGATGACTAAACATTTTGTGAAGAAAGATTTGTCAATGATGGAAATTCATATTAATATGAAAAACACTTTGCTGTGTCATTTTCAATTAAGGGCAAGTAGATTAGTTAATTTAACTGATTATGAAAGTTCAGAAATCAATCTTTGTATGGCGAATAAAAAAAAATGCTAGAAAGAAAATACATGGTATAATTTTGGAGGAACGACGATTAAAAATGTATTTATAGGATGAATGACAACGTTGGTAAGAAATGTTGATATAAGAAAAAAAAATGAGGTTGAAAAAATTTCTTCATAAAGAATGGAACGAAATAAGACTTGAAGTTACTAAAAAAAAATACAATTAGATTCAATGGGATGTTTCAGGATTGTAGTTAAAAGAAAAGAAAGTCCTGTAAAATAATAAAAAATGCTAATATTTAATTAATTAGAGTTGTTTTATTAAATACATTGGGTGTAAATTGATTTTTTTTTATTTTTTTAGTACTGAATTTTATTATATTGTCGTTTTATTAGTAGGGAATTTATCGAACTTGTCAATTTTTCAAATAAATGTTTAGAAAGATATATAAAAAATTGGTTTTAAGTTCCAGACATATATTTATATAATTGGAAAAACTATTGGAATTTTTTTGATGTACGTCTAAATGTACGGATTTTTTTTTTCGTCCAACTATATGAACTGTACTGTAATTACAAAAGATAACAATCAAAAATAACACGAAAGATATGTTTAAGTAAATTATCCTTCAATCGAAAATCAATGAACTATACCAAACAGATTTTTTATTAGTTGATATTAGTATATTTTCCCAATCAATGAAGACATCAAAATATCAAACCAATTCATAATTAAATGATATCTAGTGAAAACTTGTATCAAACTTATAAATGATCTACACTCAAAACCAACCAAACAATAAACCAGAAATATCTTTTCATAGTCTGAAGGTCATTAACTAGAGAATATTTTATAATAACAACGTTTCAACTAGATAAATAAATCAAACATTAGAAAAATAATCCACATCCATCAAAAATATCTACCATGGAACACGCAATGTGGTTATCAGATGTTTAAAAGAACCGATGCGAGCGTTCATCGTTTCGTTTGAAAATTATATATTTTTTTATCGTACATATATTTTTTTGTTATAAATTTCGATGCGGCAGAAGAGTTACGGATGATGTGAATGTAAATGCCGACGAAACAATATGTTACCCTTCAGTACGATGCAAAATGCTAGAATATGCAAACCAGATCAATCGATTTGTTAGGTATGTTCATTGTGTTTATTTGTCTTGTGTCTTGTCACATGGATCGTGTATTTTTTTTACAGTTATTGTCTCGAACCTTTTACGAACACTCAACCCATTATATACGTGTAAGAAATATGAATATAGAAACTTGTGGTGTCACAATAATGAAATGTTACTCATGGAATGAGTCAACGGAAATATTTAAATTTGTCGGAACGACTAGAAATACCTAAAGGCTATTTAAATTAAGCTGCACTGAACATGAATCATTTTAAATAATATATTAGATGCATTTGTGCAAATAATTTATGTAAATAATTTACTACAGATGTTGAAGAAAGGATATCGCTTTTTGAATATTCAAATAACAAACCAGATATTTTCCATTCTTTTTTCTTATCATCTTAAATTAATGAATTGATTCTTTTTTTAAAAAAAATATTTACATAATTAGATATTACTGTTTAAAAATAAATGATATCTTTGTTGCCTTGTTACAACAACAAACATTCTTAATAGATAAACTTGTTAACAGTTTATTAAAATAAATATAAACAAGATATTGTTAGAAAATATATAAATATAAATAGGATTAAATAGAATTCGAATAATACATAAATAGGTCAAAGAAGTTATCTTGAAATTGTTCATTACAGTACAATTTCTTACACAATTAAATAGAGATCGATTCCAGTGGAATATTTTCGATAGATCTTAATTATAAATCAAACACAATTTGAATGATTCGACGATTTAATATAAAAATGTTCGTGTAAAGATTTGCAACAATAACTCGTTGTTCTGTGTAAATGTCCAATAATAAAGTAAATGATATTAGTAAGGATTAACGATGATTTAATTAACGAACGGACGCATAAGCTAGCGATAGTGATTCTACAAAAAATGTGGTCATACTCAAAATGACAGCCAGTTATCAAAATGTTTATCGAAATTTCGAACAAAAAGGTATCGAATTGGAAGAAATAACTACGGAACTAAAATATTTTTCGTAAAAAAAACACATGCCTAAATATTAAAATAGTACATTTACATGCAGTGGGAGTTTGTCTAAGATTTCGTGGTGTATTTATTCTTATTAAAATATTTTATATAATTCTATTTTCATTTTTTATTTGATTCTGTATTAGTTTTTGTGTCCTAGTAGAATTAAAATTAAAGTTTTTTTTGTTTAAAAAATTATAAAACGTTTACAAATTACTATACAAGGGGAATAACATATTTTTCATATTGAAAATTCTGAAACTATAAATTATATCTGTAATAAATATTAATTAACATACTGATGATTGACAGTATTTACAAATTATTATAGACACAAGTTCACTATTTTTGTTTTTATACATTCTATATAAAAAAATATAAATAATATGTAAGGCAAAATATAAAATTAAAAAAAAAATGAGAATATATTTTACACATACACACACATTTATATATATATACACACCCACACATGCAGATGTATAATTAAAACTGAATATTTTATTTCATTTCTTGATATTTTTATTCAGTATAAAATTTAAATACTTTTATAATTAAAATTAATTATTTATTTTTTTAAATCCTATAAATAAAATATCTATTATTTGTTAAATACAATTTTAGAATAATATAAATTCCTTTCAAGTAATTTTTCTGAATATATAGACTTTTATATTATTCAAAGATTTTATAATTGCAATAAACTCGTTTTTTTTTAAAAAAATTTTAATATCTTGAATAATTTGTCGTTTGAATCTATAATGTTTGTATCTCGATGTTCTTTTAACAAAAATATTTTGTTTACCCTTAGAATTGCTGTATTAATTGGGTATTTATGGCCAATTTCGACTTCAAATCGATTTCTTTTCTTGTATTTGAATATTGAAAAAAATACTTAGTAAAAATCCTAGTAGTTAACGAGATAGAATCTTATTATAAAACTATATTTAAAAAAAAAAACAAATTGATGATGAATGAACAGCCAAAATTTATCGTACAAAATACAGCGATTCTAACAAAATATGAGTTGATACAATTTTATTTTCAGTTGATGTAAATTCAATCATATATTGATTTTAATATAAAAACTGTTTCATTTTATGTAGTAACTTTTTTAATTGCAATTAAACTAATTGCTTCAATTGTTATTAATTACAGATTTATTAAAAAGAGCACATGTTTTTAATTGTTTTATTAAATGCAATGAATATTAATTATTTAAATAAAAATAATAATTATAAATTAAAAATAATACAGCAAATAAATGATAGGAATTTAACCCTGAATACTCATTTGAATACATTTTTTTTTTGAATTACATACATCACTAATAAGAAATATATTTTTTTGAGTAATTAGGATTTTAACTGATTTAGATTTTTTTTCAATACATATTTATAACCTGTTTTTCAAAATATAATAAATGAGTAATAATAAAATAAATTATCTAATTTGACAAATAATCAATATAAATTATTAAATGATAAAAAAATGTAATTTAATTTTAAATCCTAGTGATTATTAAAAATGTAGAATATTTTTTGATGGAAAAACATCATTTAAAAATATTTTTGTAATTGATTATAATAAAAGAAAACATTTTCAACCCCCTTATATTCGAATATTACTTAGTATTATAAAACGATTTACATCACATGTTTAAATTAGAAAATACTATTATTTAAAATTAAATTGTATCAACAATTGTATCACAAAAAAACCTACCAGATATATTTTTTTGTTATACGATTCAACTTATTTACATTTAAAAAATAAATAATAACAGTAATAATAAAAATTAATGTTTTCATTCGAAACACGACTTGAATATTTTTGTTGTGATTAAAACTGATATAAAGAATATGACTACATTTCCAATATAAGCTATTTCCAGTTCGTCCAAATCGTAAATAAACACGAAGAGATAAAAAGAAAATCTAACTACAAAGAATGACGAATAAAGAAAAATAATACCAATCTAAAAACGTACACATAATCGTTTTCAATCAAGATCGTATAGAAATCGTTAATCGATATTTTGATAACTGGCAGTGCAAATTATAAGCCATTCATTTTTAAGGTCATACAAAAAACAATCATGATCTGAAGGTCACATGAAGGACACGCAAGCATAATGCCGAAATGTGCCGGTCAACAGCGTTCGACCACAAAATAAGTATATCATATATTTTTTTTATCTACAATGAGATATAATGTTTGTATGATGTGTATCTGTATGTATGACGTGCGTGTGTGTGTGTATGAGTGAATTAAGTTGTGTAGGTGTTGTTCATTTTCAAATATTGTTTTTGACAGGCTTTTGGATACGCGAGCATATCGAAATGACAACATAATTGTAAAATTAATTGGTGCAGTTGAATTTTTTTACTCGAATTACATTAACACGTACTTTTTTCAATTTTATATTAAATTATGAACATGTGGAGCAGAATGTAATTTTCTGTGATGAGGTATTGTATCTTATTTTATGAGTGAGTTGAGCGTATAATTACATTTTCACATCTATTTATTAATTAATTTTTTAATCAGATTATTACAGGAATTCGTATACTTCCAATTTTGATTAAGCTTTTATATTAATTAAAAATCGTATATTTTACTTATTAACAACTCGACCAGTCAGATATATAAATTAACCAAAATGTTATACATTTTATTTTCATTTTTAGATTTCTTTAATTAGTCGATTATTTCTTAATATATTAATATTGATAGTTAATTTATTTCACTAGACTTCACACCTTAAATATAAAGACAAATATTTAAAAAAAAAATTAAAATAATTTTTATCTGTTCAATAATTAAAAAATAAAATAAATTCACATTTAAGCCATACCAACCCTTGTATTATAAAATCTAGTTTTGAACTTTAACATTTATATTTTTGAAAAAAAATACGCAATTGGAGAAAATATTGCTGATTTTAACGTCAAAGTTGATAACATAATACACAGTTCAGTTTTCACAAGTAGATTATTTTACTTGATATAAACATTTTTTATTTAATTTTATTTTTTTGAATAAATGATGTAATTATTTCAGTACTTCAATTAATTTACATATATATATATAATTTTAATGTAAATTTTTTTTAGCATTTACACCCTCTCCCCTACATACATACACATTTAGACAGACCGAAAATTATTTCTATACTTTTGACATTAAATAAAACATATATTTTGTGCTTCTTATATTCTTATTAAATTGGCTGACTTTTATATGGTTATTATATCGACTTAATTTTGATATTAGACAAAATATAATTCTAGATCCTTGTATATACTCCCACATTAATAAACATAAATACACACACACAACATCTGCTTAGTATTGCAAATCCGGTGGAGAGGATTGAAATATTTTCTTTGTTTACTAGTAAATCGAACAAGGATATTTTTTTGAAGAATTCAATTACATTTCTTAAAATTAAAAATTTTGTTCATATCAAATTAAGTATCAAACATTGTAAATAATTTCTTTATAAATAATTTAGTTATTAACAAAAAGTCTCATTTTCAAATTTATAATTATATCTGGAAAAGTTTTTATAAAAATGATAAATAAAAAAGGGCCAATTACACTATTATATATATATATATATATATATATATATATATATATATATATATATATATATATATATGTATACATGCACACAAACTATTGGATTTTATAATATATGAGTAAGAGATAACCTAAGACTTTCTTTGATTATAAGATCAAAAGTCACAATGTAAGACAATTTTATGAACATTTTATAATTATATACATACATATATTGACACGTGTGTGTGTGTGTATGTATATATATATATATATATATATATATAAATACATATTTCAATTTAAAATTAAATGCTTAACACAACTATCATATACTTCTTTTTAATTATTAATTAAAGCACTGATGAAAACAATTAAGTCATTGCTTGAAAAATGCAAGAACTGTTTTAATTCTGGGTATTATTTTATTTACATGTTTTTATTGAATAGAACAACAGGACTATTTAAAAACTTAAATATAGTCAATGCTTTTCTCAAAAAAACACACGACTGTTTAAATAAAAATTGATAATTTTAAAGAACTGTGATATAGCATCAATTTTTAAAATACGTTAAAGATAATATACGTAATTAATGTCTAGATAAATGACAAATAATTAGAAGATACATAATGTACATTTTTAAGCAAATTATAAAGTCAAGTGAGTTGTTATTGTTATTATTTTCTTTAAAATAATGACTAGTTCTTAAATCACTATTTACTTAATTATAGGTACTTTTCAGTTAATTTGTATTTCTTTCAATACATTTTTTGGTTTATATTTTCATTCTTGTTAAGAATACATACGTACACATTTATACAAATATACATACATTTATATATATATATATATATATGTATATATATATATATATATATATATATATATATATATAAATATACATACACACAATTTAAAATTTTATTTCTTATTCTAGTAATAGTTTTTTAAGTAAATGAGATTTCTTAACCAAAGAGTACCCTTTTTATTTGATGTTCGCTTATTAGTAGCTATATGTACCTCCCTCATTCTTTTTTAAGCACCCAGGAGACAATCGCTTTTCTAATAAAAGACGACATATACTGAAAGGTCATATCTAAATTCACGACACATTTGTCAATAGTCCAATGGGTAAGGTATGGCTATGACCGCATTCTTTTCTTTAATAAAATCTTTTGTACTTTATATCATATACATATATATATATATATATATATATATATATATATATATATATATATATATATATATATATAATAAACGTAAATTTGACAATTAGTGTGTAAATTTAATTATTTACTCGTACATATACTAAAATTGATCTATTAAGATATTTATAAATTTATGTCTTAAATTTTTATTTAAATTCTATAAAATGTGATTTTTCAATTTATATTTTTTATTAATTACAAAAAATAATTTTAAAAAGATAGCTATTTGAATAAAAAAAATTGTAATATAAAAAATTGTTTATTATGAAAATTCGTAAAAATTGAATTTTTTATGCAATAATAATTGACAAAATATTCTAGTAACACAAGACTGCTTTTATGCAAACATTTAATCGTTTTTGAAAAATATTTAAAAGTACAAGAAAAATATTTCACCCAACTGCAAAAACTAATAAAATATAACTGTACAACGATTATATATATATGTATATCAACATGACTATTTTTCATTGAAATAAAATTAATTTGGCAACGAATGTAAATTCATAAAACAGGTCAAAGATACTTACAGTAAACACATTTTACAAAAACATTTCGTTTACACGATGAAACTCCAAAAACGCTCCATAATTTTGTTTACTATTTGTAGCCAAAAGAATGTGCACAATAATTTAATACTTGAAACTATTTTTATGATTGCTTAAACGATCGTTACTAAAACTTATAAACGTATAATACATATTTTTTTCAATGATTAATAACTGATTACGAAAATGATAAAAAGCCTGTCATACATTCCGATTTACACATTTGTCTGTGTGATTTTTATTTTATTTTCAATACCGATTTTTAATATTAACGTAATTAATTATATTTTTTTTAAATTTCAGTTTAGATTGTAAAGAAATGAATTATATGTATATACTTGTATCTGTGTATATGATTTATATATTGTATTCGTGCATGTCAGTGTATATGTATAAATGAAATAAGTAATAATTGTTGACATTGGAAAAGATACATAAAAACACGGAAACAGATCAGCTCTAAAAATCCAATGACTGTGTAACATTATACATACTATGCATATGATTTTATGTTTACGGTTGTTGTTCTAATTAGGTTCCTTTCCAAAATCCACAAAAAAATATATATCAATCACATGAAAATGACAGTGTACAGTGTGCACTTGAAGACAGTATATATATATTTTCAATATATAGGTAATTTTTAAAATGCCAGTCCACAATATTACACTAAATACCTTGCATTGCACTGATATATAATATATATATATATATATATATATATATATATATATATATATATAAATATTTATATATAGAGAGAGTATGTATATATATACGTATCATACTGGTATATATATTTTTGTTTTGTTTAAATTCAGTTCTCGATGTTATCTTACCTGGTCCTTATTTCATCACCCCTGGGAAGTAAATCGTACTCTCTACAAGTTTCATCGGCACTTTAATATGGCCGTCTAGAGACAACGGACAATAATATCATATTGGAGTACCGATTCAATTAAAGTAAATCAATACAAAATTTGGTCACGTAAAATAATAAATAAAAATAATATATTTTATCAGTTGGCCGATGATATTGAGATCGATCGACTCAAGATCATCGCTCAACCAAACATTAAATATAAATATAGATTAAATATAGACTTAAGAACTAATGGCTTATAGACTAGAGTGTATATATATATGTAAATTTATTAACTGTTACCTAAATAATCGACTATAAATTAAAAAAAATAAATAATAATAGAATAAAGAAATGTCAAAACAAGTTCGGAAATATTATATTATATGAAAGAACTTTCGTTAAGGAAAGCGATTCGAGAGATTCTGTCTGCTTGTTATTATTAACTGTAGCGGTTGCGTTTTTTAAAAGAGTTAATTCGATTCGATTAAAATAGCTCAATATACTTTACAATAGATGTCATAGAAGCGAAACGAGTATAATTAAAAAAATGTTGTTTTGTTATCTTTTCAAAACGTTTATGGAAAAATATGATAAATATTATTATCATAAACGTTACTCTGTAAGAGTTAATCAAGAATGGATTTTAATCCCAACACCAATGCACTACTGCAATAGGAGTAGTAACAACACATTGATTATCATTTATCATAAATCCTTATTACAAACAAGTACCATTCGCTACTAAATTAAACAAATATGCGATGTGGATGAAATTATCAAATCTGAGCAAATAATTTGAAATCAAACTGTATTTACATCAATTTATTATAGAAAATAATAACAGTTACTTGAATAATTACTAATAAAAAACTTAGCATAAGACAAGCAATCGTGATTTCATACCAAAAAGAAGCGCAATCGTACACAATTTTCGATCATTTTTTTTATTTTAATTGATTATTCACATATAATAATGAATTTCTCATCATTATATATATATATATATATATATATATAACAAATTTTCAAAATGACTACAATAAAATTACCAAATTAATAACACAAACATTTCTTGAAATGAATTTTCAATTTCAAAACTACAAACATTATATGCTATTAAAAATGTTAAAACAATATTTCTGTAACAATTAATGCACTTTATTATCTTAATCTTAAAATAAATTTGTTAATTTTTCAAAAATCAATACACAAAAGAAAACGAAATCAATTTGAAAAAATACATATATTTCTGAAGCAGAAAGATATTTCAAATCTAAAAACAAATTTTTAAAAAATTAAAATTAGAAGTGTTAATAGCTTTTTATGTTTATAGACGGATTAATGGCTATAAATTCTAAAAGTTTATCTTTTTATAGATTATTCGGAAAAAATGTGATGTGTTAATGTATTAATTGATTTACGAAAGTGAATTTGGCCAGAGTTAAATATAAATATAGTTTTATATTACTGGAAATTGTTGAATGTTTGAAAATATTCAGATGGAATAAATGTATCTTCATGCAAATTTAAATTTTAAATTACAAATATTCGTTATGATATAAGATAAATGTATTTTTTAATTCCTAATTGATTATGTTTATAAATCTGAGAAAAATTATATTCATAAGGACTTGAAAAAATCATTTCTATTATGACAACAAAAAGGTTCTTCTTGAAAAAAAAATTATTGAAAAAATTACATTGATAGAAAATAAAATCGTTAAAAAATCCATAATGCAATTTATATAAAAATAAATTCAACAACTGCAAGTATTTGGAATAATAAAAAAAATAGAAAATTTTTTATTACATTTTTTCAAACTCCAAAATTATTTTTATGAAAAAGTATTAAGAAAATTCAATTAAAAAAATCTACTGAAAATATAAATTGATTTATTTTGATTAGTACTACTAGAATTAATTTTAATACAAATATTGTTAGATTACTAAAACTACAAATAGTTCTATGTGATAAAATGTTATTCGTTTGTAAATAAATTAGTAAAAACATTTCAAAATAAAATACTAAAAAATGCAAAATGAGTAGATAGATTTATAAAGTATTTATTTTGTTAATTACTCTCTTTATTAAAAAAATAAAATCGTTCAAATCTCTACACAAAAAAAAAAATAAAAATGAAGAGTTGAATGAATTATCGAAGAACAATTTCAAAAGTTTACATATGATAAAAAAAATATTTTTCAATCAAAATTTACATAATAATGAAACTGAATTGGGCTGGTTAGCATTTTTAGCGATTACAAAAATAGCACGATTCCTGGAAACGATAACGCATTATAATTAAAAAGAGTAAACATTCTGATTTGAAGATTTTTTTTAATTACGAAAATTCATCGTATTTTATATGATAGTATTAATTAAAGAGATTTATCAACTTTCCGGATATTTTATAACGTATTTGATTAAAAATTCGTTCATTAAATCAAACAATAACTATTATTCATTTACAGTTGTTTCATTGTACAATAAATCAACGAACGTACTTGCTTGTAAATAAAAGGAGGTTCGATAATCACATTGTTTCACTCTACACACCATATTTAATTGAAAATTGCAATCGTTAAGTGGAACTTTCTAAATGTTTTCCGAATGTTTTGACATTACTTTGAATGTAAGATATTTTTATATAAGACGGGAGAAATATAATTTTAGGTAGGATGTATTAAATGAAAAAAAAATAATTATACATACAAGTATATAAAAATACGGCGATAATTTTACTCTTGATACATAAAAGGTCAATGAAAAACAAGAAAGGATTAAACTGGCCGTACAAAAAGGATCAATGTATCTTTAAAGGAATAAATATATATAAAAAAAAACACAATGTGCGTTTGACCGGCTATTTCATCGTCATCTAGCCGGTGAAAATGACACATATACATTACGATGATTGTTATTATTAAAGTGTCGAGTACAAAAAAGGGGTAGTAAATATATATATTTAACTTGTTTTTAATAATTGGATATTGGTATATGGCGCGTCGATCGGATATAAAAGACGGGACTGTTGTTACAGTTAAATGAGTGCTACCACAGAAAAAAATGGTTCGGTAATTAAAATCATAGAGTTTTTTTTTGTTTTTATAACATGCACACCTCAATCTTTCTGCCCTCAACCACGGTGCCGTGAAGTCTCTCTCGTGCTCGGTCCGCATCAGCACTATTCGCGAATGTTACAAAACCGAATCCCTGCATGCAAGAGACAGACAATACATGCATTAAAAACAGCGTCGCTCAAAAAACAACGTGCAACAAAAATTAACATGTATGCATCAATTTCAGTATTTTTTTCTCTCTTTTTTTGGTTCGATCTGTACGAGAACGAGTCAATAAAATCGGAAACTGGAGGTTCAAGGTCGGTCGTGTGGATTGAGAAATTTCTATACGCTGGTTAGATCAGTTGTTGATCCACCGATTTCGAAATATAATTGACAGTAAAACTGATTTGAATGATTTATAGTCGACTTGTGTAGTAACAAGTTTCATTTTAATATCTACTATATGCATATATATATATATATATATATATATATATATATATATAAATGAATATATAAATGTATGTATGTATAAAAATATATGTATGTCCTAGTAAAAAATCATCCTCGAATATACTGTTTGATTTAATTAAAATTTTAATAGGCGGTTTATTATTTTTCAAACAAAAAAAAATACACGTCTATAGCGTAAAAATCTATTTAAAGAACTGATTTAAATATAAACATTATTCTGGTTTTTCCATGAAAAAAAATGTGTAAATTTAACAACATTTAAAAATAACTATGCAAGTTGTGTTAAAAAATTAATAAAAAAAATATAATGAGTCAATTATGACAGGATATAAAATATTTAAATATAGAAAAATCTATTTTATACAAGGATTTTTTTAATTTATTTATTCATTGTATACAAGAATGGATGAACTCAATGTGTATTTAAATATCATAAGTAGATGTTATAATGATTATTAAAAAATCGTGTTGAATATTCGATTTAATAGAATTAAAAAATATATATATAGAAATATTTTTAATTTCAATCTGAATCTTTTTTTTAAAAAATATTAATAAAAGCTTTGTAGAAACATGTGTTTTAAAAATAGAGTATTTTTCAAATAAAAGAAAATATTGATTACTTAGTTGATGATTAAATGAACTTATAGATGTTAATAAAATAGTATTTTTATTAGATTGTTTGGCGTATCTACCACAAATAATAACGATGTAGCAACAAACTGTTTTATATATATCACTCAAAATACGAGGTTATTATATAAAAATAGAACTTATTTTGAAATACAAATATATGAAAAGAATAACATTTTTAGAATGTCATATTGAAAAAAATTATATTTTTTTATAAACTTGTTTGATATAAATATATTTTTTAAAAAGAATAAATTTGGAAAAAATACATAAGAAATCAATTTTTTTGTAACGATTTTTTTAATTTAATTAATTGTAATAGTCATACTTTGTGAACAAAACGATTAATTAAACAAATAAAAAAAGACTTATGAGAGTATGAAAATTTCCAAAATAAAATTTCCGAGAATAAAATATTTAAATACTAAGAACATTGAGTTATTGTTAAATTATGTCCACTATAATTCAATATATATATAATTTAAAAAATAATATTAAAAAAATTAATTTATTTTTACACAATTGAACCAGTACATCAACACGACAAGATATTGTAAAAGTGTTTGATAATTATTTATTGTTCACTTATTTGTTTATAAGCTGATATGTATTTCGTTATCAATGCAATCATTATCACCAAAGGATTATATTAAGAATTCTGCAATATTTTATCGTATTGGGGTGATAATTCATCTGTGTTCAAGTGAATTGTCAGAGTTTCAAACGAAGTAGTGACAATTTATGTTATATATTTAAAAAAGATTTTACTAATATTTATAATAATTATATAAATCATATTCCAATTATTGTACAATAGAAAATGGTTATGAAAACTATTTTTATGATCATATTTTTGCTCTTAGCAAACTGTAACTTATTACAATATTTCTTAATTCTCAGTATATATTGAATTCTTATAAAAAAAAGCATGTGTTTGAAAAAGAAGTAAAGAAATTATTTTTTTTATTTAAATAATTTGATTTTTTATAAAAATATGAAAGATTTATATATACATATACACATACAAATATATATACATATATATGCGTGTGTATGTATATGAATGTTTCCTTTTAAATCCCTCCTGAGACTCGAGTATTATTTTTTCGAGACCCCAACTATTTTTCCAAATAAAACAAAAACAAAGATTGATCGTTGTGATCATTGTAAAAAAAAAGTTTTCAACGTTACTATTTCAATTCGATGAATACAAGACTCGAGGATAAGCTTAAAGCAAACACTACGGAATTTGATAAATGTTGTATTAAAAAAATAACCGCAGTGTAATTTATTTGATTTGACTAGGACATTACTTATCGAGCTATATTTGAATTTACAAGAATAGATCAAACTAAATAATATTATCAGTGATTTCGATTGAAACGTTTCTGTTTCAATAGTATATTGAAATAATACAGTACGTATTCGGTTTTGTTACGTGTATACAAATAATTATAATTATAGAAATGACATTTAATGACTAGAATTCTTTTATAATATTTATATTAACCGCACTCGGTGATAAATAAAATATATTGAACCATCAGTTCCGTCGTTTATTGACTCACTGTCGTAGATGTTGGTAACAGTTGCAGTGCTGCCAACATCCAAGAATGATTAAAACTAAATAATATATATTCAATAACTAAACGTAAATATGTTCGAAATGTGTAAACTAACATATATATGTATATATAATAAATATTACAGAATGGATTAAACATTACATGTGTACTTATAATACCTACAGTCAATAACAATAAATATCAAGTAAAACTAAACGTTTTACGTGTGGGGTGTTGAAAATCTTGGAAGATGGCACCACTACGTACAGTAGTAAGTATTAAGGTAATAATTCAAATCTGATTCATGATTATTTTTTTATATAAAAAAAGAGAAATATCATCAAAGATCTTTTTCTTTTTGTTGATTATGAACTCATTTTAATTACTGTAAAATATTAATTAATGTTGGCATTATCTAAGAAAAGGCATTATTATCGGGAGATGTAGCGGAAAAGAGTGCTTTGTGAGTGGTTTTACACGAATATAAATAAAATAATAATAATATAAACAAATCTAATTTCCATAACGGCACATTTCTTTTCTAAGACACTACTTTGCAAACGCGACATTTCCCGCCAATCGTTTTGAACTATGAAAAAAAGCTTGCAAAGTCCACCGTTTGTCAGCTGATTATACACGTGTCTGTAAAATCGACGAGTTAAACAAGATGTCTTAGTGTGTTGTATGCACAGAGAACGAGTATCGAGAATAGATAGAGATTGTTTGAATTGACACGATTATTTTTATTATTTTTTTAGAAAAAATAATAACAATAACAAAATCGATAGAAATGCGAACCGTTCATCTTGTTTCACTCTATGTTTATATATAGACGTATTTACATATCTGAGCAACACTGACTTAAGTTAAATAACTAATGCTGTACTAAGTTTGGCCAACATATTATATAACGAAAAACAAACATGATGGAAACAATAGAATAGTGAGTAAATAGTGGTAAAAAATACATGAGTGAAAGAATATATTAGCAGCTATTGCCGCGCTGTAAGAGACAACGTAATAAAATAGAAAAATAAATAAATAAATAAAAACAAACAGAACTAACTAAAAAAAAAAACGACATTTTGTTATATTCAAGGGTAAATATATATATATACGTATGTAATATATGTATATATAGAAAAAATCGTATGCGCTGCTCAAAAAAGAATCGTATAATAACCAAGCAAAACAGTCAACTGCCTAGCTTCTAGCAGGATGATTGTATCATTTGCTACAAAACTACAGTGCATTTTGTGACACGCTATAGCCAGTTTTGAAAACAGTGGACTCTACTGTATTTTTATTATTTGTTTTGTAATATTTTTTTTGGTTTAATATCGAATGAACGTTGCGTTTAATTTGTCCCGACGTTCTGATTTACATTTATACTAACAGAACTCCTCTCTATCTGTTGAAAACAGCCGCACAAGAAATTTACGACAATTCGTAACATGGACAATCGACTGAATTTATTTCTAAACAGAATTATTCGAAAACGGGAAGACGATATAAAGGCAACGTTATTCACTACAAGAATAATATCATTAATATTAATAAATAGAAACATTGGCGTTGGTAAATAAATTGGCGATGTGTTAATTCAGTGGGGAATTTGGCATTTAATGAGAAAGGAAAATTATCATATTCATAGTAAAAAATATAAATAAATAAATAAGTAATTACTGACAAATTATCCTAAATAAATAATGGCAATCACAAACACACATTTTTTACTGGCCTTTTTTATCAGGCAGAAGAACGTGATTCGGTAGAGGAATATGCGAGGATTTTTTTTTATTTATTCTTTTTTCTTTTATGTAGGATGATGAATGGTACTGTACTTTGTATGCGAGAATAGACCGATTCAAATTACATATTAATATTTCATGAACTTAGAACATAACTAACAAACGAAATAAAAGACAAAATCGATATTTTGATTCCATAAAAATATTTAAATCATACTCTATGTGTAGTTACAATGGAATTGCAATAAATTCCGGTAGTTTGCAATAAATAATCTAAAATAACAAATATTTTAAAAATGTTTACTGAAGACATTTTTTTAAGAAATTCAATTTTTGTTATTAAATAACAATAAGTAATTGATTGTGTGAATATACTATATATATAAATATATATTTATTTTCACATTATTGTATAATATCTATTTTCCATTAATTTTAACTAGATGATCAAGTTTTTTCCCGACCGAGCAACGAAACATCTTGTCATTCTGTCCAGGAAGAATTTTTTTCCAGAAAAAATGAAGCAGTCAATATTTGATATTGATTCATCAAACAAATCTTCTATAAGTGAGCATATATTACTGATTTCTTTATTCTTAATAAGCATGTAAGTTTAATAATTATTTTTATCTCTTTCTCTGTGTATGGGTGTTTTTTATTGATACTATACGAATTATGCCATCATCAACAAAACGTGAATTTACAAGACTGAAATTTCAAACATGAAATCTAATTAACTAGCTTTCTTTTGGCCACAGTATCTTTGACATACAATTCAAATATTTTTTTCATAGAAGTGTTTTTAAAAAAAAAATTGAAAAAAGGTGAAAATGTTTTTTGATTTTAAAAAACTTTTATAAAAATATCGTTATAAAAATATGTATGTGTTTTTTTCACTATTTGATGTGTGTTTACAATGTAAAACGAATTTGATCAAAGAACAATAAAATGGTAAGAACTTTTCGAATGACCTTTTATATATAAACGATTATATTACTACATGAATTGAAAAAAATCAATCTGCTATGACTTGTACATTTTGAATGATCGAGGCGAATGTTTCATAAATACCGAAATTTTCCTAGTCATGCCGGTGAAAATGTTTCTGACGTATTCATTATCAAATTGTTACAGATCGTAAAACACACGTTCTACATTCAATGTTGAACGTTTTCACGGTGTTGTTTTACAAGAACAAACAAAAAATAATTACGGAAAAACGGACTGTGACGTGTATTATTTTTAATTATTATGTCACGGTAATTTCTTTTTTGATAAACAAGAAAAATACACAACATTATTTAATAACATTTATGATTTGAATACAAACATTGTTTTCGATACTTACAAGTATTTACGTATTACGAAGCGGATTTTGTTCAAAGTGGATTTAATTATAAATTAATATTAACTTGCACAATATTATACATGAAATGGCGTGTACGAATACTTTGTTTATTTTTATATATATAAAAAAAATCTTTATGAAAATATTCATATATGTATGGTATTGTTGTTTTTTCTTTAAACTAACGAACTGATTATTAATAAACAGTTTATAAATAATACAAGGATGAAGACAAAACGGTATAATTTTTGTTTCGTTTTAAAATACACGATATGGAAAATAATAAAAATTATATAATTTCTATATCTTTATGACTAAAATTGTTTTATATATTTTTCTAAATCAATATCTATTTTTTTCTGAAATTAATATATATATATATATATATATATATATATATATATGACTATTATCTGATTTAAATATTTTTATGGACCTTCAAATACTAGCACACACAAATTGTTAATTTATTCTTTTATCGTATAACTCAGTAGTTTATAACATTCTTTTAATTACGAGTAATTAAACAAATATCTTATATTAAGGTCGAACATAAATACCAATTAAAATTTTTTTATTGCTTAATAGTTTTATTGACTTCTTAACAATTGAGAATTATTCGTATGAACAATTCTGATTAAGAACAGATTTTTTTTAATACTTCAAAGTAAATAAAGTCTGATTAAAATAAATTGATAACAAAATTTGTATTAAAAAATGTAAATATTTTTATAAAATGGGATATTTTATATTTATATATTTTTTTATTAGAGATTCGATGAAAGTTTGATTTTTTTTATTGAGTTGAGATAAAAATAACTTCTCTCTCTGAAAATTAAATGTACTATTGATGTGTATTTAAGATTCAATTATTAAAAATATATAAGTAAGTGTATTATATATGTATAGATTCTATCATTTTTTTCCATTTAAATTAAATATAAGAATATGACTTAAAAAAAATTATAAAGTCGACCATCATTAATCCAGTTCCACCGTTAATTCAGACATAATTTAAAAAAACTACATATTTGCCATTTTTTTCTTTTTTTAAAAAAACTGTTAATAGAAATTGTAGTTAAAACGATTTTCAATTTAACAACTGGTCCTAATAATTTAGAAATCATTTTTTGTAACTAAAAATAAAATTTAGTTATATTTTAAAAAATCATATTTGATCATTACAATTTTTAATAATTAAATTTATTTGATGATAGAAGATTAAAAAACTAATCTATTGTATAAATTGTATAAAGCCTCACGTGCATAAAATAGCAAATAATATTTTTTTATAACCCATCATTTATTTATTTACAGGTTATGATCAAAGTTCATGAAAATATATATGTATTTTTTGGTAAATTCGGTTAAGATATAAAAATTACAGTACAAAATAAATAATTAAATTAAGTAATATTTAATTTCAATTAATTAAATATAATCAAATTTTAAGTTGTTTCGAATAACAATGAAATAAAAAAATAAATCTGTCAATTATTTTGGGTTAAAAATCATTTCTAATAATATTAAAATGTTTTTAGCAAATTGAAAATATTTGAATTTATAATTTCAAAATTTGTAATTAAAGAAAGGATAAAAATACAGGATGTGTTTAGAAGGGATAGTTATTTAAAAAAATTAAAAGAAAATTATTTACAAATCATTTCGATTTGTTGAAATGTCTACTAGGATTTGTCTGAAGTTGGAGTACCTGTTATATGATTAAATAGTTAATTGATTGTTATTTTGAATAAATTAATTCGAAAAAAATCTATGAAAACATATTAAAAAATGATCAAATGTTCATTCGGAAAATGAAAATGAAACACGATTAGAAAACTAAATAAAACCTAAAACACTGACATATCCAGGGACAAAAGTACGTTAAACAATAAGGACGAATATATATTAAAGGGATGATACGGATATGGAAACAGGCTGGCCAAGCCAAATCAATCAATCAATCCCGAAAATCAATCATGCCGTTTTATATAAACATCTCATCACCACTCTGTATGGTTCAGACACATTTGGCTCAACTAACTATTATAGCATTCCTACAGAAAAAAATAAACTCAATATTTATATAAGTGACAATATAATAGTCATGGCGACTCAAACCAATGGCAGAGTTTTCTGTGAAATGGCGGCACTTTTTTTTGAAAAGACTACAAGTTACATATCAAAAAATATAAACTTAAAAATTAATCGATTAACATTTTTTTAAATGAGTGTAGCACTGTTATGATATACAATTGGTAAATAGTATTTTTTTTTTACTAAAGAAATTGTTTAGGATTTGAACCTAATTCTAGATTGAATTGAGAAACATTAAGATATTTTTATTAGAAATATAAATCGTTAGTAAATATTCTTTAACTGTGGTTTTATATACGAAATTTTAATTTAATTATTTATAGAAATAATAAATGTGTAAACAATCTATTAATAAATATTTTACTTAATTATTTATAACATACAAATACAAAAACTATATTTTGGCTTTAGAATAATTTTATTAAAAAATATAAATCAAAAAATGAATACCAGCAATAATTTCAATATAAACATAACAAATAATTATGTTATATTTATATTACTAACACCAAAAATAATATAAATTTATTTTTATTTTCATATAAAAAAAGTTTTTATATAAGAATGAATGTTTTAATAAAACTTACATTATTTTTTTATACTACAGAATAAAAATTATATTACATTTCACACAAATTAATTATCACTCTAACACAACAAAATATTAGAAAGTGTTCAATAAATACTTATTTTTCACTCTGTTTATAACAATGAGAAGCTGATTGCATTTCGATAGCAGTGACATCATCATCAAAGCGTTGAGAGTTATAAAATCTGGTGATAATTTATTGGTGCAAAAGTGAATTCGTTACAGTTTCAAAACAAATAATAATTATATTGTGTTAATTTTGAAATAGTACTTGGTTGCTTTTTTTTAAAAAAAATATTCTTTTTTAGAAATAACACAAAAACATTCGTATTAACCACAGTTTTAGAATAAATATTTCTTTAACAATTTATTAATATATATATATATATATATATATATATATATATATATATATATATATATATATATATATATATATATATATGATTTTTTGAAATGTTTGTAAAAGAAAATAAGCTTCATAAGCCGTTTATATATATAATTAATTTTTCAGGCGTATTTGACAAAGCAATTTTGAAATTTTTACACTTAAGATGAGACAAATCAATATAAATTAATGTTATTTGACTAAAAACGAAATTAATATCATTCTTTGATAAACGTTTCATGTAAAGAAATAATTTTAGTTTATTTCATATGATTATAATTCATTCTGGGAATAAATAAATAAAAAATAGAGCGTTAATTGAAATAATCAAAGAAATAATTGATATTTTACATAAACAATGATAATCAAGAAATTTTTTTAAAAAAATTATACAAAATTGATATATGAATGTACTATTAATTACTTTCAATTACTTTTTTAAAAATAATCAGATATATCAATTACAAACATGTACACAAAAAGTTAATTCTTAAGTTTAAAACAATCATTACACATTGGGGTAGAAAACTCATTTTAGAAAAAAAAAATAATTTTTTCATTTTTATTTCAAAAATCTTTCATTTAAAAAAGTAATATCGAACAAAACTGAATATTAATTATTTATCAAAATTCATATTTATTCTCGATTGAAATTCTTAAATCGAGAATATTTTTCATTATGCTTTTTTATTTTACATATTATTTTAACTCTATGTCTTAATATTTTTACTTTTCAATCTTCGATTATATAAAATGTTAAATTTGATAACAGCTGATGTATTAAATTATTGGACTTGTTTAAAAAATTCTTATGAAAAACTATGTTATGTAAATTTTTAATATTTTATAAATAAAAAAGCTATTTATATAAATTTGTCTCATCTATATTATTTTTTTTAAAATTAATATTCTTTATAATGAGAGTGCCAAATTAGAAATAAATTGTGTTATTGTGTTTAAATAAAATCAAAATAAAGTAAAAATAGTCAGAAAAACGTGAAAATATTTTGAATAAAATCAGTATTTTTCGATATTTGAGTTTATTTTTTCACTTAACAATGAATCACTTTCAGTATTAAGTCGATTATCGTTTTACATATTAAACAAAATATTTTTATAAACCATGAAGCTTAAAAACTTAAAAGGAAAGTTTAACAGTTCGATTAGTTCTAATAATGAATATTTAACAGTTTTACAATTTCAATACGTAATAAAATTACAATAACAAAATACATATGTATGTTCTAAGATAGAAAACTATGGAATTTTAAGAGAAGTTGTTAGTTAGAAGTACATTTAGAAAATAGTGTCGTGTTTAGAAACTTGCTGTTTTGCTTTCTCTAAAATACATACGTAAAACAATGAATATTATACGTATACATAAAATTAAACGGTAAGACAAGTCTATTCATACATATTCAACAATATTACTGGACAGTAAAAATAAATAAATACATAGTAATTCAGTACTACTTTCAAAGGGAGTTATTTTTTGGTTTGATTCTTTTTTAATAAATAGTATTTGGAAAGAATAGTACAGAAACATTCCTCTTTGCTATTGATTAGCAATATTTACAGCAATTACGTATGTTAAACGAGAAAATATATTAGTCTACTGATTGTATTATCGTCACTAGTAGCTTCTAAATAGATTAAATATTGATTGTAGGAAAATATGAAATATTTTAAATGATATAAATGCACATTTTATTTTCTTACTGGTAATCAGGCAGTTGTATTTGATAATTATAGTATGTAAGGTTATTTCAAAATAATGTTATTGAATATTAAGATTCATTTTTAGTCATTTTATTTCATTTCTTTTGAACACATTTGGACATGAAAAATCAACACCATCAATGATATTCAATGATTATATATATATATATATATATATATATATATATATATATATATATATATATATATATATATATATATATATATAGTGCCTCATTAGAAACGCACAACTTAATTTTTAAATAAAATGCATCTTTTCTAAGTATACGTTTCTGATGGAACACTCTATGTATACAAATATGTTTATATGTGTGTATATATATATATATATATATATATATATATATATATATATATATATATATATATATATATATATATATATAAACAGTTCATTATTTAAAGCTCAAATGAGTCACTTCATAAAAAATACATTTTTAAATTCAATTATTTAAAAAAAATATTAGACTATAGAAAACTATAATTAAAACAGATAAATAATAATATATTATATAAAAAAATATATATAAAAACAGATAACGATTTTTATAATTAAATTCTAAATCTTTATGAATCATATTTATCTTTTCTTTGAGGTGAAATGTAATAAAAGCTGTTACAATAACCACACTTGTGAATTCATTTTTTGTTTGTTAATAAACTAGTGTGGTTTTTAAATAAAAAAATAGTTTTGCAGTTAATTGCAAATAATTATATTTGTTAATAATTATACAGTATAAGGCAAAAATAACTTTGCTTATAGTTAAAAAAATATTATAGAAAAATTCATGACAGTAAATTCTTTTTATGTGATTAAAAATACATATTATTTTATGAGTTACCAAATGTATCATTCTGTCACTAAATTTTATCATAAGTATGGAATTAACAAATATATATATATATATATATATATATATATATATATATATATATATATATATATATAAGTACATAAACTTGACAATCACTAATCCAGCCATTGGTAATCAGATACATCAATAATTCGAATATTATTTCTTTGAGTGTTTTAATGCAATTTATATCTCTATGTGTTTATTTGTCCTGTATCAAAAAATTTTGTTACTTTTATGTGAAGAGATGTTATTTATTGTTTTTTAAAACATAGTTCGTATATTGGATTCGTTTTTTTATCGAAAAAAATAAATTGACATATTATCATTGCATATTTCTTTCTTTTCGATCAAAAGTATTTGAAACATTAAGAATTTATGAGGTCTGTTTGAATACCTGTATGTGTTACATTTTTGTGTTTCATTTTCTATGTAGTGTATTAATTTTATAAATCTTCGTCTATATACTATCATGTACATGTTTTATAATTGCATTTTTTTAAATATTATTTTTAGCAATGCAAAAGGCTGAACAAACTCGAGATCACTGGACAATTGTCTGATTTTATTACACGCGATTTATTTTTGAATATTTTGGATTTACTGTTGGATAAAACAATGTGTTAATCTAATGACCAGTGATCCAGGAAATTCATTAATTTAACACTCCATAAAGTCCTTATCATGCCAGATTTGTGATTGCCAAGTGTATAATATTTCAATATATTTAGTATATACATATTTCGATGAAAATGCAATTATATTCAGAGTGGATTTGGATAAAAAGAAATATTTTAATTAATATATTTTTTTATATTGTTAATTTTATACTACAGGTTGGTGAAAAGTCTTTTTGATTTTACCCTCATCAAGTAAAATGATTGATAAAAATTCTTTATTACATTTTACTTACAAAATAAGTATTGTGTTGTAATGGGTAATCGTTGATAGAATATTTACAATTCATTAAAAAAATAATATGGTATTAAGAAATAAACAATGATACAATAAAAATTACTGCAATAAAATTACTATGACAAATATGTTTTGATTTACTATAATTTATCATATTTTATAATCAATGTATTTAGAGTATATTGAGTTTATAAAATATAATACAATAATATTTTTTTACTATTAAAATTTTCGATTTTTTGCATCAAAAAAAACACGACCTGTGGTATGGAAAATTTTATGAAAAATCAACATTTTCTAAAAGCGTCTTTTTAATTTAAAATCAAAGTTCGGCAAAAAATATTATGAATTGATGATTCAAATCTCATTTATTTAGGAAAAAACGTAAATTATATTCATTTAATGTCATCTATGTCTCAATCGAATGAATATTAATAATTATCATTTTAGAGCCCTAGTATAGAAACAAGTTTCTATTATTGTTCACTGAAAATATTTCCTAGGTCTATAATATTAATTTTTAATAGAAATGCAATGATTTAATGGAGACAAATTATTTTTTTCGATTTTTTGAACTTCGATGAAAAAATGAAAATTATCAAAAATTGATTTTTGGCTACAAAAATCTTATTTCTCAATAACGAATGTAATTTCTGCTAGATTACTATTATTTTTTACTTACTTAATAGATTTTTAATAAAAAATATTGATTAATAACGATTTTAAAATTTTTCAATTTTTTGCTTCAAAAAAACCACGACCAATAGTATGGAAAATTTCATGAAAAATCAACATTTTCCAAAATAGTTTTTTTTCATTTAAAATCAAAGTTTAGCAATAAAATATTACGAATCGATGATTAAAATCTCATTTTTGAACGTAAGACGAATTTTTTTTAGAAAAAACCGTAAATTATGCTCATTTCATGCCATTTACATGTCAATCGAATGAATATTAATAATTTTTAATTTAGAGCCCTAATATAGAATCAAGTTTCTATTATTGTTCACTGAAAATATGCCCTAGGTCTATACTATTAATTTTTAATAGAAATTGGATGATGTAATGGAGACAAATATTTTTTTTCGATTTTTTAAACTTCGATGAAAAAAATGAAAATTATGGAAAATCAATTTTCGGCTATAAAAATCGTATTTTTCAATAATGAATGTAATTTTTACTGGAATACGATTATTTTTTACTTATTTAATCGATTTCTAATAAAAAATATTGATTTATAGTGATTTCTAAAATTTTCGATTTTTTGCTTCAAAAAAACCACGACCTATAGTATGGAAAAATTCATGAAAAATCAACATTTTCCAAAATCGGTTTTTTTCATTTAAAATCAAAGTTTGACAATAAAATATTACGAATCGATGATTAAAATCTCATTTTTGAACGTAAATCGAATTTTTTTTAGAAAAAACCGTAAATTATGTTCATTCCATGCCATTTACATGTCAATCGAATGAATATTAATAATTTTCATTTTAGAGCCCTCATAAAGAATCAAGTTTATATTACTATTCACTGAAAATATTTTCTTGAGTATATACGATTAACTTTTAATGGAAATTTAATGATGCAGTGAAGATAAATATTTTTTTTCGATTTTTTGAAATCACATGAAAAAAATAAAATGATCGAAAATCAATTTGAGTCTACAAAAATCAAATTTCTCAATAAGAAATGTAATTTTTTCTGAAATACGATTATTTTTTACTTATTTAATTGATTTTTAATAAAAAGTATCCACTTATAGTGATTTTACAATATTTTTTTGGAAATAGTATGAAATTTACTTTTGTATAAACTAATTTATAATCACTTTTTGTATTTTATTATTAAGAGACAGTTCATTTCCATAAATTAAACACAACATAACCATCTTATTACAATATGACAAACTCGTAACATCCACAACACGAACTCAGGCAAAATCAACGACCCTTCGCACCCGACTATTATACTGCCATCCCTTATTCATTAATGGATAATAATTACAGTTACTTATAAGTCCTGTAGAAAGGATCA
Organism: Neoneuromus ignobilis; assembly: GCA_029203775.1. NCBI lineage: Eukaryota > Metazoa > Arthropoda > Insecta > Megaloptera > Corydalidae > Neoneuromus > Neoneuromus ignobilis. The sequence goes on from CP092095.1 coordinate 22,143,234, forward strand.
CTTACGATTAAAACGAGTTGTATAATCCTTTATAGGTTCTACATTCCATTTAATATCTCTCGTAAATGTATTTCATTAATTATAATTAATTCAATCGAACGAGGGTACAGAAGGGTACTTGGAATTCTTTATAAATATAATATTCTTTTACATATATCAGATTTAAATATTTTTTTAATTTTATTGATGAAGGAGTGTCTTTGATTTTACCATTGTCAGATAAAATTGATTCTTTGTCATAAAATAAATAGTGTGTTTTAAAGAGTCATCGTTAGTAGAATATTTACAACTTTTACACAAATTAATTATCATCCCTAAATACCAAAAGGTTCATAAAAATTGGAATAAAATTTCTAAGAGATAAAATACAGTAATAAAGTAATAAAAGAAAATATATAATCGATAAAAAATAAAATAAAAAAAAAACATTTTTATTCCATACATTAAAACCGACAAGACTTTTGCACCAATCCAACAAATTTAAGTAGACAAAAATAAATATTTTTATTATCACACGGTTCTACGAAAAGAAATGATACTAATGTCAATGTTAACAATGAAACAGTGCATTTTTAATTACAGTCGAATGTCAAAAAGTTTCGACATCGAATTTCATTCCAGATGGTTGTATGTCAACTTAGGACAAACATTAATTTCTTACAACTGTTTCAACATCCATACATGTTTTTTTCAATCGTTATTAAAATTTTGCATATGTGACAGACGTTTTGTTGTCAGTGTAATATTACACGATATTAATTTTAAAAAATTAATAATAATTATTTATGTCATGGTTTATTTAGTAAAGTCAATATATGAAAAGAGAAACTAAGAAAAGAGGTATTAAGATTAAGAAACAAAAATTATCAATGTAGAAATATCGAATAGAATGATTAATCATTGATGCAATTAATCAATATTTTATTTAAATAATATTTCATGCTTCGAGATTCTGAATGGTGATTATATTGAAGTTATTATTAAATTAAATTTAGTACAAAGCAGATAACAAAAATATATAAAATTTAAAAATTGAACTTTAATGCAAATGAATTATCATTTTAACACCACAAAATAAATAAAAGTGGTCAATAATTATTTATTGTTCACTTTGTTTTGTTAAAAATATGATTAATGTTCTAACAACCATTGCATTAATTGTCAAAGTGGCTGTATTATAAAATGTTATAATTCAATGCACTGATGATGATGGTGTGCCCATCGAAATGCATCAATTATAAACAAATAACATGAAAAATAGGTGATTATTGGAGACTTAAATAGTATATAATGATGATAAGATAATAATTAATTTGTGTTAAAGTGAATTTCTTGCAGTTTGAAATAAAAAAAATGTGAATTATATTCGAAATTATAAGAATACAGTAGGACTATTAATTTAAGTCAGTAGGAATCAAACTGAATCCTATTTCTACAATTCTAAAACAAAAAAAATGATTAGCATAATTTATTTTCTACGTCTATACTAGCAATTTTTAATGAAAATTCTATGATGTAGTGAAGATAAATATTTTTTTCGAATTTTTAAATTTTGATGAAATAATGAAAATTATGGAAAATCAATTTTCGGCTACAAAAATCGTATTTTTCAATAATGAATGTAATTTTTGCTGGAATACGATTATTTTTTACTTATTTAATCGATTTCTAATAAAAAATATTGATTTATAGTGATTTTTAAAATTTTCAATAATTTGCTTGAAAAAAACCACGAGCTATAGTACGGAAAATTTCATGAAAAATCAACATTTTCCAAAATCGTTTTTTTAATTTAAAATCAAAGTTAGACTATAAAATATTAGGAATCGATGATTCAATTGTCAATTTTGAACGTAAGACAAATTTTATTTATAAAAAATCGTAAATTATTGCTCATTCTATGTCATCTGTCTTAATCGAATAAATATTAATAATTTTCATTTTAGAACACTAACATAGAATCGAATTTCTAAAAAAATGATTAGCATAATTTAGATTTGTGATAAAATGAAATTTAAACAATTTAATAATACAAACAGTTTAGCAATTGAAATTATATTTGAGGTTATGAGAGTTACAGTATGACGGTTATTTGAAGGTCAGTAGGAATTAAACTGGATCATATTTCTATATTTTCAATATAAAAAAATGTCTAAACGTAATTTGGTATTCAGAAGAATTATTAACGAAGAGAGAAATATTTTTTATTTTGATATCTACAAAGTGTCTACATGACGTAAATGTTTTATGAACACTTTAGGTGATGTATAATAAGATTATATATATATATATATATATATATATATATATATATATATATATATATATATATATATATATATATAATTTATTCACTCTGAAAATGATGACATTTTCGTCGAAATACATATATGAATTTAATTAAAATTTTAACTATTCTGTCTTGAAACCCCTGTTTTGAATATTAATGAATTATAACAAAACTCATTTTAAATGAAAGAAAATAATTTATATTTTTAAAATGAATTCATATTTTGGAAGGTTGAAATATGTTCAGTATATATATATATATATATATATATATATATATATATATATATATATATATATATATATATGAATATATAATAACTTACATATCTTGTGATATAATTAAATATCACTATAAAAGAAATAAAATATATTTCTTATTTCAAATGAAATTAAGAATACTCTTTTTTGCATGATTGAAAAAAGCTGTATTATAAAAACATATGTTTATTACTAAATTTCACTATTAATAAACTGACAAAAATAATGTCTGTATTAATTAATTTATGAAAAAGAGAAAAAACAATATTATTCATAAAATTAAAAGTCAATTAAATAAATTGCATCAATAATAAATTACGTATAAAATTCAATCACTATAAATACAAAATCAAACAAGTATTACATATGCATTAATAATTTTAATTAAATATACACATATATGAAAATGTACATTTGTATGTACATGCATATATATATATATAAATATGTATGTATGTATGTATATGAGCACATACATATTTGGAATGATTTAACATTTTTCACTCACAAATGTAATACCTATGTAAAAATCAATGTATTTTAATTGAATAAAGCATTTAATAGAAAACATTTCTGCATAATTGTGGTAGTTCAAACAACTAATGATTAATAATTTAATCATATTATTACCAACATTTTTTTTTAATCAAACGCTTATCTACAAATGGTGATAAAATTATATTATATATGAAAAATAATTTATATGAATGAATATAATTAATTTTATTTATTATTTCTATTCGATATGTGTCGAAAAAAAGCTTGGCAATTATGAACGATGTGGATAATATTTTTATGCATTTTAATTGATTATATTTGATTGATAAGAATGTGGTATGCATATTTTGAAATTGTTATGAAATGAAATAAAATTCGATGAATTAAAGAAAATCATAAGTTTTCAAATAGTATATAATGAAATAATTAATATATGAATGTATGATTTATTTTTGAATATTTTTTTTCAATTTTACTTTTAATCAATCTCAACTGAAAAAAATGTAATTTTCACATGAGATTCGTTTTTTTTTTTAAATGTATAAACAAATATACGTCTATATATTTCAGTGCTTTTCAATTAATTAATTTTAAATCGATTTTTTTAAATTTGCAAAATATTCACAAAATACAAATACTTATTTTTTTTATATACATGGCTTAAATGAGACTAAAGGATAGTAAGGAAGTAAATGTATATCTAAATTCTACAGTTTCATTTGGGTCACTAATTTATATATATATATATATATATATATATATATATATATATATATATAATATATAAAACTAATTAATTAACAAAAATTAAAAATAAAATCATAAAATTTAAAATAAAAATATAATTATTTATATGCAATCGATAATAGAATAAATTTATTTTTTCATTATAAAAATACTGAAGATTAATAAATGTTTTCTTTGAAATCAATATCTTCAATAATAATTATATGTTTTTAAAATAATTAATAGCTATTAAATTACGAAATTTTACTTGTACAATTCATAAGTATCAAATAAACGAGTTGTATATGCAAATAGGTAATAATAGAAAATTTCTCTTGATATAAAATGATGCAATAATTATTTAAATTCAATACAGGTGTAATATATATATATAAATAAAACTTTATTTCTAAAAAATATTTTTTTTCGATAAATAAACGGTATACTAAAAAAACTATTAAATGAAAAACTTAAAATTTTTGCATGAAAATATTTTAATATTCAAGAAAAGAACATAAAGCAAATATTTATATTTGAAAATTAAAAAGGATAAAAACATATTTTTCATGATATTAAAAATACATATCTTAGATGTAAATAATAAATTGAAAGACAATATTGAAAATAAATATGATTATTATTTTTTTCTACAAACATAACAACTTTTATTTGCATTAAATGTAATTATAACAAAGACCAATTAATATTCCTGTTGTCTTTATTTATAAATAGAAATTATTATGCGTGACATGGAGCATATTCGAAACTTGCAACAAATTTGTACAGTAAAAATATAGGTCATCCTATAAGTTTGTGTCGCAAAACATCTGTGTTTTATAATGTTGCGTAGCATCGAAACACGTAAAGTATTTAAATGTTTGTTGGTTTTGAGTTAAATGGTCGTTAATATATTCGATACAAATGTAGAATGTCACAATAGAAAATGTATAATAACTCATGTCATATTAAATTTAAAGAAAATGGAAAATCATAAACTATTCCTGGATTAAAAGCAAAGAAAGTAAGTAAAAATAGCTGTTAATAATTTTTAAAACTTTAAAATATTTCTTAATTTTTGAAGATAAAATCATTAAGAAGATTAAAAATATTCTTCTTCAATATAACACAGGAATGTATTTATGTTGGATTAAAATTAAAATTTATTTTTTTTAATTTCATTTCAAACCTTGTTCTAAAAATGCATTATTTATGGTATGACCCAATACAAACATTTTATCGCAATGCTAATTGATCTAGTTTATTATACACAATGGAATTAAAAACTGAATTTTATGATTTTTTATAGAATAGAAATGAAACAGATGCTTGGTTTAAATAAATATTTAAAAGAATGTTCATATACATCGATAACATTTTGTATAAATTAAATATTTTTATAAAAATGATTCCATAATCATACTTTTCTTGACAACAATGTGTTGTAAAAAAATCAATTTCGTTTCATATGTATGTATATAAACATCATCATCAGTATATAAAGAAAAAAACTATCAGTTCACTTCTGTGAGAAATCTTCATCGAATGTCACTGGTTTTTCATAAATCTTTTCCCAAGATTCTCTATTCTTCCGGTCAATAGCTAATCTCATCTAACCTCACTTCACAAATTCATTCTTCTATTTTTGATAAGAGGTTTTTTCCTTGATCTCATGGTCGCCATTCTATAATGATTTTTGTCAATCTTTTATCTTCTTTTTTGCTGTGTCATGCCTATGTCCATTTCATCGATTTGATTTGTTCTATTTTATCAGTTATTCTTGTCTGATTTCATATCCATTTACATGTATGGATATATATATATATATATATATATATATACATGTGTGTGTGTGTTTATGTATAAAGTTTATTCATATATAAATATGAAAAAACGTTTTGACAATTTTCCATAACCCGAATTCGATTTAAATCGGTTAGATATACCATACCTTCTATTGGATTCGTTTGACCGCAACGAACTTCTCCGCATAATTCAAACGAATAAAAGAAAAGGTATAAAAAAAATAAAAAACCGAGTCGAACGACATAAATAGAATTGGTGACATCGGTGTATGTGTTGATTCAGCTCATTTCTTTTATCAAAACAAAAATAAAATCAGCCATAGACAATCGGTTCTATTTTTGTACGTATGCAGTGCGTTTGTGTGTGAATATAAAAAGGAAAAATCGTCTTTTTTTCTCGCTCGTAGATTCGTTGATTGTTCGAGGCTGTTGACTGTACACTCCAGTACAATAACATTTTCAATTAAAATTAATTGAGTGTTTCGAACTAACAGCTATACCAGTGATTCTGAAGTAAATATTATACTTTTTCGGATATAAATTTCGTTCGTTTCGTATATAAAAACTGTAATGCACATAACTGAACAAAGCAATCAAAAAAGAAGATAAGTGCAATTTATTATTTAATTCCTAAATGACAAATGGAAGAAAATGACAGCTGTTGATTTTTTTCGTACTTGTACACAGTATGAGGTCATCGTTTAAGAATTCTTATGTTTTTTTAATTACAAATTGTCTTCGTTTGTGTATTTTGTTAGTACAATGACGATAAGTCGTTTATAAATGTTGTTTGTGGGAAATACATTAAATATACATATTGACGAATTAGTGTTTGTTTAATATAAACGAGTTTTTCAACTGCACACTGCTTATATAACAATTTGAATGTTCATACAATAAGTCGGTAATTGGTTAAAAATAAAAAATCCATAAATTTTAAAATACTATACTGCAGTTTGCATTTTTAAATCCGAACAATAAATTATTATTAATAGAAATATATTAATTATTTTATCTAACAAAACAACTATTAACAAATACCTGTCTCATTTAAGAATACAAAAGAAATTGTATTTAAATTCTAAAGGAGTTTAACATTTCAATGACCGATGACGCCACATTGGCGTCACTCTAATCGTGCTGGTAGCAACACATCTATTGTTTATATCAAAGATGTACACACAGAAGAAAGACCGTTATATATTTTTTCAAATTTTTTGATTATTACAAAAAATAAACAAATATTTCAATGTTATTTCGTTACTATTAGAGGTATTAGCTGTTTTCATTAATTTAATTTTGGATTATGATTTGTAGGTAAGCAACTATACAACCTGTATAGAATTAATAAACAAATTTAATTCGAAATTTGCATGAACGATATACATTTCTCTTCTTTGTTACTAGTTTTCCACTTTTGATGTCACATTTCCAGTATTTATTTCCATTTTAGATATTTTTACCATCTTTTATACGTATTCGAAGGGTTTTCACTTTTAAATGTCTTTTATGACAAACACTTTTTCATTACGTTTCCTATGACATATTTTCTAAAAAAAATAGAAATTTAAAAATCTCTATTATATCTAAAAATTCTATTCAATATAAACAGAAAAACTCTTATCTTCAATTACAAAAGTACCAAGTGTCGAGTTATATAGATTTACTTCCTGTACTGTTATTTATTTGATCAAAATCAAAGTGTATTTCTCTACAAAATTCGTTAATGTTTCGAATGGATCAGATATATAAGACACATTTATACATTTATTTTTTTACATATGAATGTTAATTGATGTACAGGTGAAATAGGAGATAAGGTGATAAATATAATTATTTATATCTGTTCATTAGTCACTATTTTTTAAAACATATAAGGTTTACCAAAAATTTCTATCCATTCAGCAAACAATTATTTTAAAAGTAGAAAAGTGTTTTAATGAAATGTAAAATGCAATTAATGAATTTTTAGTTTTCAATGAAGTCATTTTATTGGAAAAGAATTCAAAATTTTCTCAGAGAATAATTGTTAATAATTAAAATTACATTGTTAATTAAATACTAATATACAATATAAAAAATATTAACTCCTTTTACTTAAAAAAACGGACACAATTTTTTAGTATACCTCATAAATATAAATGTTTATATTATTTTTTATTTATAATCACAATTCAAGTGTTTATAATAAATAAATTCAAAATAAAATTTATTTTCATTAAATGAAATTTGAAAATGTAACGAAAAATCAATTACCGAGCTAAATTTAATACTTTAAATGAAATAAGTACTTTTTGATGAAATGAGATACAGTTACAAGCTCCAACAATACTACCCTTAATAATAACTAGTTGAAAATGGTAATTACCGCACAATTTAAATAATTAGAGTCGGTGTTGCATAGGGTACAAACCGATAATTTGCATGAACAGGGACTTTTGAAGGGAAACACTTAAACAATACCTTAGAACGTTTGATTAACGACAAAAAGGAAGAGGGCGGTCTATTAAATAACTGTACAAATATAAAAACGTCTCCGTATTCATAGTATATGAATATATTTATGAGATTCTATCATATAAAACTGAAAGAAAATTGTTATTCTTTTTTAAAAAAATAAAATAATGAATTTTAAAAGTGCTGACAGTTTTCTATTGTAATGTAAATACAAAATAAATATCTTATGGAGAAATATGTTTATTTTTATTGTTATGTAAGGATTATTAGATAAAAAATATATTTGTTTTTTTTTGTAAAACATGACCATTAAATTTATGTTTATGTCAATATCTAGTAGATTTTTTTAATGTCGAAAAAAAACTGTCTAAAAATAAATTGCATATATAATAAATTAATTAATGTAATCATATGAAAAGCACTGAGATATATTTACAGTAGTATCTCAAGTATGAATGCATTGAAGACAAATTACATATATTTCAAGTATAAAAAAAATCAATATTAAAAATATATGTTTGATGTCTTAAAATCGAAATAAAAATATTTTAAAAGAAAAACTACATAATTCAACTAATGCAATAAGAAAGTTACATGTACTTGTATGAAATTCCTAAGAACTAAAAAAAAGAACAAATCAAAATCAAAGATAATAGATACGAAAACGATTAGATTTCTAAACACAGATGAAAATAATTCGTTTATGTACAATTGATTTCCATACAATGTTAATATGAATAATAAAATAAAAAGTAAATAATATTTATGTATGAAAAAAAAACCTGATTTCCTGTCCAACTAATAAACACAATAAATTCAATACAAAACACAAAACTTCATTAACATGCAATGTGTTGTGTTTCTTCAATGCAAAAAGCTGTGTAGTTTTATGTGTGTGCTTTGAAACTGTGCGATCTTTTCCAATATGTTATTGAACAATGTACAATTCAATCGAAAGATCACATCGCAAGTAGTTGTATATTTATTTTCAACATACGTAATGCCAACTGTGTTAATGTTTTATTAATTTCATCACTGCCATTTCACCTATTTAATGCATTTATATATATATATATATATATATATATATATATATATATATATATATATGTAAAAAGCAACACTTAATATATACAGGTTAAGTAATAATAAAAGTGTAATCACCAATAAGAAAATTCAATGTGCATTTACAAAATACAATTCTACAAGAAAATAAGCACAATTATTTGTAGATATTGTTAATATTGAGAAATATATTGTTGTATTATTTCATTTGGCCTGACTAGAGGTTACATTACATCTAAAATAAACATAGCTGCTACAGACATAAGAGTTAAGTACAGCTGAATATATTATGCGTGTTTGTGAATTGATCTACTACAAATAAAAAAACCTATGCACTTTACAATTAAGATTGCACACACTGTTCATAGTTAAGTAGTACTTGGTTATATACGATTGTAGATTAGTTTTTATTTTAGCAATTTATCAATTGAATATTATTTCCGTCATTATCGATTATGTATATAGGACGTAATTTATTTAGTATTTTTTTTAAATGTATTACTAAATAAACTCACAGGGAAAAATTAGGAAAAAATCTCTTACTAAATATGCTGACTTGTATGTTTTAATCGGTTATTAATTTTCCTTAAAGAATTAATTAACATTTTTTCCTCACCAAAGTATAAATTTTTACAGAAAAATATGAAATATTCATTTATATATATTTGGAATGAAATTTGCACTGTAATAAAATATGTACTAATATTTAATTATAGTTACATATATAATTTCAAACTTAATTCATACTCATATTCTTTTCAAACATTTATTAAAACATAAAGATTATCAAACCTGAATAAATGTAATATTCAATTAGAAATATTATTTGAGAAGCAAAGAAAAATGTATATTATAACAATATTCTACTATTAATAATTGGACAATTTTTTGTATTGAATAATATTTATATGCTTTAGATATAGAATTTAGATTTTAAATAATTTATAATAAAATGTATTTCAAGGTGTTATTAACGATGAACAAGAGTAAATTATATTTATCAAATAACATTTGAGGACCGGTGTCTTTTTAAAATAGTCCATTTTCTGGCATATTTTGCCATAAAAATATATTTTCCTTTAATGGTATTAGCACAAACATATACATAGTTGTACATAAATAAATATCTTTTATTGATTTTTTATAAAATAAAAAAAATCTGTGTCTCTGGTTTGCAAATATGGTTAGATCAAGACAGATTAGTGTCTTTGATCCTCAAAATTTTAAATAAAAATAAAAATCCTGAATTCTTAAAATGTTTTGACGCTTGAATTTATAACCATAAATAAACAAATATATATATTTGAAAATGTAAACAAACATATGTTTCTGGTTTGTAAATGTTGGTTAGACAAAGACATAGATTCGTATCTCCAGTCCTCAAAGTGTTAATATAAAATAAAAAATCCTAACATCTGATAATGCTTTGAAATATAAATTTAATATAATCTTTATTTTCCTATAAAAAAGTGTAACAAAGTATTACATAAAATTGAGAGTAAAATAGCCAATTAAAAATCATGTATTCTACATTTAGAAATTATAATTAATGAATTTTTAAATAAAATTTAATTATCATAAAAATTATTTTTAAATAAATATCTTTACTTTCCAACATTGGTTTTCCTGAGTGGGAGAAACACAAAAAAATGTCATTACTGCTAATATAGAGTTTTTTTAGTCTAATGAAAAAAGCAATAAGAGGAATATTAAATATTATATTTTTTATGTTTGATCAAAAGAAAAGTTTTACAAAAAGCCATAAAACAATTTGTGAGATTTATAGAAACATTTATGTATCTAATACTTGTAAAATTTCATTTATAAGGTTTTGAAATAATGATTTTAAAATGAAAGATAATGAAAGTCATGAATAAGAAAAAAAAATCTAAGATGGAGAATTATAACAATTTTAGGATGAAAATTCAGCTTAGTCGAATATTTATTTTACAAAAACATTACGATTTAATCAATCTACTATTTTTCAACTTTTATAAATAATGGGAAAAATACATAATGGAGAAAAATGGGTCCTATATAAATTTACAGAAGACAATATGTAAAATAGTTTTAATAACTGCTTTCCAAACAAAAAAAGAAAAGTTTTTTGTATCCAATACTGATTGTGAATCACGAAGAAAAGAATGTGTTATAAAATATTTTTCCCAATTAAAATAATTAGTTGTGAATACTTTTATATCATTTCCTGTGTTTCGTCAGGAAATTAAACAAATAATTATTATTACAAAAATTAATTTCTCAACATTCTTACAAACATATAATTGATTTGATATCAAAAAACCCTAGAGACAATATTTCATAAAAAAAATTGACAACAAAATAATAAAATTATTATTTGTGTTTCGCCATTAAATTAAATCGTATAAATTGAAAATATTAACTGGTCATTTTTTAAATCATTTTTTTTATAAATTAACTTACTTCCTATGAATGTGTGCGCAATCTTACGATGAAATTTGTGAATTATAAAAATCATAACAATACTGCACGGATTATTAAAAACAAACAAATAACGACGGGCATTAATTATTCCCAAAAAAAGAAAAAACTAAATTAAACGAAAAAAAATAATGTACTTAATATATGTTATTAATGTATATATAATATAAATATATATATAGTGCCAGAAAAATCAGTAAAACTTTGCCATTTATATCACTTCACAAGGAAAGCGGTAACATGAAGCAACAATTACAGTAGAGAAGTCAAAATATATGTATAAATGTATATAAAAATGGAATAATAATCAAGTTCATTTCATGTCAATATCAAAAAAGTTATAAAATGGATTTGTTGATAGGGTATTGTATTCAAGGGGACGATATTTTGTTATTGTTGCATTGTTTTTTGTTGTTATACATATGTAAAAAAATCTTAATAATTATAAATTATATATATATTATAAGAGCATGGTAATAAATGGGGGCAGGGTCGTAAATATATATATAAATATGTAATGTTTTGCTTGATCTTTTGATAAAAATTTGACTTACTTTCGTTTTACGATACAATTAACAATAAAAATGTCATTAAGTTGTTGACATAAATAACTTAACAAAAAAAGTCGAATATGAAACGAAAATATATAAAATACATAGACCTGGTGAAACGAAAATAAATATGAATAAAAAAGCAAACCAGTAAATACATCAAATTGTCACCAAAAGAACAACAAATACAAAAATGGGCATTTTTATATATCTTAAAAATGTCATTAGATTTTATTGTATCGTTATTATAAAACAGACGATAAAATTTAATGACATCAGATTAATTATTTTGAGAAGTAATTCTGTTTCCTTATGCTTTTTTTAAAAAACACTAATTATTGATTAGAAGATTATATGTCATTATAAGATCACATATATATTAAATTTTATATAGTACACAAAAATTAAATATAGATTTGAAAAAATTAAAACTGGGACATTTATTTCAATAATTTTATATACATAATAATTTACGTTTGAGGAAATAATTACAAATTTATGAAAATTACGTCAATTAACAAAATATAATTTCTCAAATATATATATATATATATATATATATATATATATATATATATATAGAGAGAGAGAGAGAGAGAGAGAGAGAGAGGGAGGGAATGTAAAATAACCATATGATTATGTACTGTTAATAAATAATCATAAATTTGCTATCAACAAAAATTTACTTAGAGGTCCTTTTTTATTATTAATGAGCCAAATAGGTATTTTTTACTATCACAGTACTTACTAACGGTATCACCAAAGTCAAATAAAATATTTTTTAATGACTATTACATCCCTTGACTGATTTTTTTATAAAATTTAGATTTTATGAAACTGCTTAAAATATTTTAAATCTATCTACCTCAATAGAAACTAATAATAATATATTTTGCCCTAAAATATTAAAATATAAATCAAAATGAGAATAAATTAGCAGTATTTTTTGTTTTTCTAGGCAGAAAAACTAAATTATTATAAGAAAAAATAAGGTAATTGGTATAGTAAGAAATTCATATATATGTGATCATTAAAAAAATACAACATTAAAATTTGAATTTTAAATGCAAGAAATGAATATTTAATAATGATATGTATTTATTTTAAGAAACAGAATTACATTACTAGTACGTTTTTTAAATAAATAAAATATAAAACTAAAAATAATAATAAAATTTGTATAATTAAAAAATAAAATGAACTGTTATAAAAAACAATTAAATAAATTGCAATTAGTGTAAATAAATAATATGATAAGGAAAAAAACTTTCATAAATATTCATTTATAATACTGGTACAAAGAATTATGAAAAAAAACTTCATTTAAAAAACGTACTGAACAAATTATGGATTTAATTCAACGAAATCCATAATTTGTCCATATATGGTAGCTGTAATAAAATGCAATTTAAATAAACCTGCGGGGAAAAAATATAATATAAATGGGATAATTCATAATATAAATGGTTGATTATATAAACATTGATGTATCAAATAGATTTATTACCGTGAAATTCAACGACAATAAAAACGAATTATAATCGCATGTAAACAGATGCACTTTTTTATTATGAATTCCAGTTGATACAAAAATATTTTATTGGAAAACAAGTTATTCAAATGTGCTGTTCAATAAAAAAAGAATTTATACAAATATTAATAATATTGTAATATGTAAATAATTTTTTATGTAATATAAATTTTATTTTATTTCAAGATTTCAATTTATTTTTTGATTAAAAAATTATGTTAATTTTTAATCATTACATTTTATTATTTATTAATTTTTGAATAGCACATATTGAAATATTTTTTTATTGTGGGCTTGAGTGGCATATATTATTATAAATTTTAAAAATAATAATTTGATACGATTCTTACCTTCGATCCACGTTCATTAAATATTATTTCTACGTCAAGTATTGGACCAAAATGCTGAAATAAAAATGTTTTGTTAAAAGATGATAATTATATATATTCTTAAAACATTTTCAGAAAAAAGTAGAAGAGTTGAATTAAAAATAAATATAGAAAAAATAAAGGGTGACCAAGTGAAGTTTGGAAAGAACAATTTTAGGAATTTCTAAACATGATTGAACAGAACAAATAAAATCGATGACATTGGCAAATAAACGCAATCAATACTTACGCCAAACATGGTCCTTAGGTCTGGATCTCTAAATCTGAAGGGTATATTTGATACGTGCAGGCGTTTCGGTTGTCCTTTACCGGCTGCCAGATCTGCCTGCTGTTGTGCTTGGACCGCTGCTACTTGTGCTGCCGCTAATGCTGCCGCGCTCGTCGGAACCAGGGCTCCTCCACCTGCTGCCGCTGCTGCGACCGCCGCTGCCGCGGCAGCTCCTGGTCCTGCACCGTTCAATGCCGTCTGCGAACCAGGAGGCGCTCCCGGAGGTCCACCCGGCGCTCCATTTGCCAAACCTCCACCGCCAGGACCGCCGCCTTCTGGTTCCGGTTCGGTTTGCTGTAACACGTCAGGCTCCAGTGGAAATAGTTATGTTGTTTTTGACTCACACTTATTAATTTATTATTTAAGCGTTATTTTGATTATTAAAACTTGTTTTTAAAAAGGTGTTAAGAAAATATTCACACAACGCGACGAACGTACGTGCGTACACAAAACAGATCAATATTTATTTTTACACACATATGAATGAGGCTGTGCTTTTGATATGTTGTTGTAATACGAAAGATAAATGTTAGTCTGTATGACAGATGTTGAAATTAATCTCACTTAGTCGGACATTCGCGTTGAAAAGAGATGTGATAAATGAGATTTTTCACAGCAATTGATGTTTTTAACTGATTTGATATTATTTTTAACATTTTTTAAATTCTTTAATATGACGAGATTAGTTTTCAGGAAGCATTTTTATGATTCATATAAATACTATAAATTAAATATATTTTTATATATAATTTTTATCGGTGTTCACATATAATAAAAAAGAACAATAAAATATATAAATAAAAATGTCGACTGAAACAACCAGTAAGTAAACGTAATTAAAATACTGTCAAAATTCAATACCTTTATATGATAAAAACTATATATTGAATTAATTTAAATTTATTAGACTTTAATTTACTCAAAATGTTTACAACAAAGTCATTTCCTCGCGTGAAAACAGAATATTATTAAATTATACGACTGTTCGAACGTGATTTTCAAAACACGGGTTTTTCTATTGTAGACTTCCAAGCATATATCAATAAAATCGCTGAATAGTCTCCGGACAATACGAACGCAATTTATAATTCATGTATTTATGTAAATTGTATGTAAAAATGATAAATTCCTAAACGTAAAATTAAATCGATGCAACAAATTCCATTACCATGTATAAATTGTGTTGTTCCAATATGTTTAATTCATTAGTTTTATTTCGGATGTTATAAATCAAACTATTCATTGCGAACGTGTTGTATCTAACATAGATTTTTTTTCTTAAATATGAAACAACAGTTACGTTTGCACATTTGAATCGAACGGCTCGGCCTTGACTCAAAAAACATGAAATTCGAAAAATACGTATAGAATTAATTAAGAACAAAAAATACACTCAAAATAGCCTCAACGGATTAAACACAAACGATTAAAGTACATTTGTAGTAGCAAATGTTGCATGTAGGATAATAATAAATAATTTCGTTCAGATGTACTCGATAATATGAGAAAAAACGCTAGTATTAAAAAAAATCAATAAGCGCGTTACCATTTCGACTAGATTAAAACGAAAAAATATACACGTGGTTCTATTAATAAAGACTGTGATAGAATTATACGACTATCGTAAAAATATACTCTTGTGTATATAAAAATCGCGTTATAAAATATTAAAAGTTTGTCATAAAATTGGAATTCTCTGTGCAGATCACGTTAACAAATATCTAAAGGCGTAAAAGAAAAAAAACGAACGTAATAAAATGAGTGAAAATTAAAAGAAGTCGATGGAACGACGACGACGCATTCTTTTACATTCGGTGTATAAATATATTTTTTTTATCGTCAGGATTTTTGACGGACTGTGTTTTTTATGTAAAAAATGTGACTCGTTTAAATTTTTTAGAGGTTCGGAAACTATATAGGCTGAATACCAATGTGATATCCTTGAAGATATATCATTTTATAAAATATTTTATATATATATATATATATATATATATATAAATGTTTATGAAATGAATAAAGAGATATTAATGGAAAAGATGACTAAAGTTTTATATTTTTTAAAAAAATATATGTTTGTAAAGCATGTAGAGTTTTAAAATATTACGCAAGAATTTCGTTTTACTATTTACGATTTTTATAATAAAATTCGCATTATTTTTGTAACATTATAAGAAAATCATTTTTAATTAAATGTTCAAATATAAAACATTAATGTACTAGAAATGTGAAAAAGTTTTTAAGAAGTATTTTCATACACACATATTCGTCCATCCGGGCTCTTTCAAATTATTATTTACTTCGATCGATACAGGAGGTTTCAAGATGTGACTAAGATACGAAAATGGATTAACGATTTCATTACTTCCAACCTAATGTAATTTTTTTCGAAGGAAATCAATTTTTACCTGAGAAATCACAGGTCAAAAAAATCGAGGGAAAATATTTTCATGAATGAATTGTATTTTATGTATTATGGAAATGAAACGAACAAATTGTGGAAAAATGCAAACACATTTGCACAAGTTCAATAAAATAAATAATTTGTAAAAAAAATATTTTTATATTTCAATATCTAAAGATATTAAAAAAGTATTTAATAATTATCTATTATTCACTTTGTTTATAGGCTGATATGCATTTCGATAGCAATGTCACCATCATCAGAGCATTATGTTATCAAATCTAGACTAATTTTCGAATTAAAATTACTGGTTTAAGTTTTTATACTTTAATAAATTGTTTTTTTTAATTATTAAAATATTAGGTTGGCAAGTATCTCCCTTCCGCTTTTTTTTTTTTTGTACATAGCTGCGAAATTATTAAAATATAAAAACAACTTTATTCAACGGTTAAGAAAAATAAAACATTTTGAATACTAAATACACTAATATGAGATGGCCTGAATGAGAATGAAGAATATATATATATATATATATATATATATATATATATATATATATATATATATATATATATATATAACTTAATATTAAATTTTAACATGTTTTATTTTCTTCTTTATCAAATTCGTTTAGCAAGGATGTATATAGATTTTTTTAACTAGCTGCATAATTTTATATACGAGATATAAAAAACGATTTCAAAAAATCGAAAATTTCCCAACTTGACAATAAAAAACTAGACGAGTTGTATGTAATAAAACAACGAACAGTGAAAGCATAAAAACAAATAAATTAATTAATTGGCACAATAGAAAAGTTCGGAAATAATGCGAATGGGAAAAATATATGGCGTCAGTTCATTAATCGATAATAAGGACCCTGTGGTGACCTATAACATAGGAATCACATCGGCCATCGCTAAAAAAGTAATTAAAGTAAGTTTTCGGTACGCACAATAAAACAACGAATAACATTGTTAAGACAGATGCAGGAACACTGGAGCCATTCAAACGAAATAAAAACCTCTCACTGAAATTTAAATTAACTCACTGCAACAACGACTTCTGTTCCTGATATTAGAATTGTTCTTTTACTGTTTTCTCTATTTGTCGAAAGACATATCTTTTTAAGAATTCGAATTTTTGAATGTGGAAATCAGTAGCAAATCAGTTTAAGAAATTCAGTTTTATACATGTGAATAATAGTGGATTATAATATATAAATATATATTTAATTATCTTCTCAATATATCCGCATACACATATTTTAATTCTCTTTTATGCATGTCAAGTATTTACAAATAAATTCCATTAAAACCAAATATAACAGTAATTATTTAAGTTTAGTGTCAATATTTGAATTTTAAATCCAAATAATGTATTTATTTCGTAAATATTATTTATTAATTTACTTTATCATTAAAAATAACTGTTATATACACATAATCTCTACCATAATACACATTTTTTTTAAACTACCTGATAAATTATTAAAAGTATATTTAATTAATAAACATATATATAAATTATACAGACCTTGAAAAAAATACATTTAATTTGTAATTAAATTTAATAAAAGAAAAAAAAACTTAATATAAACGTCATATAATGATACTGACAACATAAAAATATATCTAATAATGTGATCTATTACAGAAGAAAAAAATAGTTTACTATTCACAGATAAAATATAAATCAAAATCATAAAATGAGATATACAAATCGTTTTCATGTTATATTAGGAAAACGGATCTTCTTACTAGGACATCTCTTTAATTCAACACAATTTCATAATATTAACAAATAGAGTAATTTTTACATTCAGTACTGGTCTTATTAAATAACACTTCGTTTTAATTTTGAAATAGTAATAGAGTTGATTTGCATACGCCTTTTATGTCAAGTGAGATTTCTTAATTTTGTAAAATCACGTCATAGTTCCAAGTTATATTTAAATCAGTTTCTGTCAAAGATCTTTTTAAAAAATAAAATTGATGTATGTTCGACAACACATAAACAAATTATATATTTATTTCTAATTAATAATAAGATATTTATATATTTAAAATGAATTTTTAATTGAGTTTATTTTTAAAAAAAAACTAATATCTGTCTGAAAAAACAGATTTTTAAATTTAAATTCACAATTCTTATTTTATAGATATAAATGGAAAAATTACATCTAGTAATACATTTCAATACGCACAAAATGCAACTATAAAAAAAATATTACAACTAAATATTTGTTTAACTAATACTAATATTTGTATGTGAACTTTTATCAGTCAAATGTTAAGTATTTATGTATATAAGCACTGTTTTTGATGGAACAATATTTTTTTTGTATTTAATATTTAAAATAAGGGTTACCTTATCTGTCTTTGAGTGTATACTACACTTGTACTGGGAAATGATCGTTGCAATATACTGATTTAATTGATTAATTTAATCAAATAGATATTATTTTCTGATTAAATTTTAAATTCCATTTAATAGAAAAATATATAAAATATATTAAGTAGATGAAAAAATATCTTTGGTTTTAATATGCGAAATAAAAACATTTATTTTTTTATTTATTAAAAAAATATGCTAGAAAATGGATACAAGGATTAGTGTGTATACTTATTCAGCCTGTCTTCTTTGTTATTAAAATATTTTTACGCAGGATAAAATATAAAAAAATATTTGATAGGTAATTAAAAAAAATTCTTTTTAAACACTACAAAAAATATATATATAAACAGGATACTCTTGATATACTCATAAAACATAAATAAACGCAGACGATAAAAAAATATAAAGAGAACTTGAAAGATACGACGGTATTTTTCCAACATACAACTAATGAAAACCTCAAAAAATTACATCATTATTATGTTTACACATACATATTCGTCGAATGGTAGAATGAAAACTAAAACTAGATCACATTCGCAGTCATTACATGCTAATTTTAATGGATTCGTCGTTAACAAAAACCACAAATGACATATTTCCATGAAATATGTGCATTATGAGTCATATAATATAGAGTTTAATTTAAGATTCACATATGTATTGAGTTATTTCAGTTTCGAAAGAATTCAAACCGCTGACGATTTTACGTTCAACAAATTCTCAATTTTAATTATTAATATTCCTATTTATACTTATATTCCATTACACTATACACACACAAACGGTATGCCCAAATGAGATTTATTTCATTTCAAATATTAAATTTAGTTTGGTAATTGATTTTTCATATACATTTTCAACATTTTTTTTCTTTAAAAAATTAATTTCATATGAAATATTTTCGTTATAAAAATATAAATTGTAATTCTAAACAAAAAATAATATAAATATATATTGATTGGATATACCGAAAAGTTCTGCCTTTTTTAAGTAATTCAAATTAATAAATTTTTATTCTGTTTATTAACATTTGATTGATGAAAGATTTTGAATTCTTTCCGATCAAATTGGAAGCTAAAAACTCATCTAATAAATTTTTAATATCTCCATTTTCATTCTTTTTTCCATTTTAAATATTCTGTAGTCAAAAATAAATGGTAGTCTGAAGGTGCTATGCATGGAGAAAATACTGTGTGTCTTAAAGCCTCCCAAACATTTTTCTTTCACTATTCCTTGGTATATACTAATGACAAAATATTTATTTCAGTGTATGTTGAAGAGCACCAATGTTAAAATATAACGGTAAACAAAATGAATCATCTACCTTTCATTAAAATACTTTTCTACATGCTTAAAATAATTATGCACTAAGCTGTAGAATTTTTCGGTACATTTTAAATATAACAAAAAAAATCTTTGAAAATAAATGTATTAAATTAAATACTTGATTGTTGAAATCTTATCTAAATATTGATAGAACTCAAAATCAACATCAAACAAACTTACATGAACTACTATAATAATTATAAGCCTATTAACACTACAAGGTTATTTAATATACATGGATATACATTTTAATTTTAGATAGAAAATTTCGATTTGTACTCTAGTGCAGGTGGTTTAAGTGTTTTTATCTACATTTAAAACTACTAAACAAATATTAAATCAAATTAAAGTACACAAATCGAATTTCAATCATATAAGTAAAAGTAATTAAATGAAGCAATTGAAATTTGATATGCGTATGAGAAAAATATTAAATATTGATTTATAAGAACTGTTCAAAAACTTCAATTAAAAAAATAAGTACGTTGTAGTTGTTTCATTACGATATGATTGACGGATATATATTGTGCAGAAAATATATTTATCATAGATTAATTAGCAAATTTGGGATTATGTCAAATGATATAAAATTAAATGTCTTTTTAAATTATCTTTGATGTACAACTTTATGATTTTTTATATCAATGGATTTTTAATCAAAAATTTCTCTTGTTCATCGGTGATTTTCTTTTCTTGTTATATGACCAGTCTATTTCCATTTTAAACTTTTCACTCTTATCCTAAAATCAATAATTTTAGTTTTATGTTTTACAGATTGATATTTTTTGAATGTAATCTATTCTAAATAATTTAAGTCTTAAATAAAATCTATAACTTTATTTTTCTTCACACATTTCTTTTTCTAGATATTATTCCTCATTTCTAACATGTAGATTTTTAAACTTATCAATATTGTATAGAGACAACGAATTATTTTGAAATTGAAGACATAATTGGAACTGACACAATTCCATGTTTGTTTATTTTATCTAGAAATGTTGCTTTAGTTTTAACGTGGTTATCTTAGAATCTCACAGTTGATAAATTTTTATCTTTCTATTCATTTCAGTTTCATTTTTTTTTTTATTTGAAAATTCATTGAATATTACTTTTATCTCGCTAAAGTTTAACATAAGATCAAACTTTTGTATTTCTTTACCCAATTCTTTTTCAAGTTTTTCTAAGTTTGTTCAGAAAATAATAATGTACTTAGTAAGTGACTCAACATTTATTTATTTTGAAGTCTTAGATGTTGCATCAATTACTAATTTCCCTCATTATAAATTCTCTATTACATTTTTTAAAACACTCACTTAAAAAACTAAAATATGGTATTGTAGAAATTCTTTTTAAGTACATATTATAACATTGAATAAAAATAGAAATCAGTAAAAAAATATTCTTCTACTTAATACTCTGTAGCGTAAAAAATAGTTACGACATGGATTTAAAATGAATGAAACATGAATGTTAAACTTATATCCGCCGTTGAATAACACAAAGTGTACAAATCTTTTTTTGATAAGTTTTTAAGCACGTTCAGACGATGCATAAATACACCATTTAAACTTTCCTTTAACGTTATATGAATACCAAATGCATCGTTATACACATCGCCGGTGCATTTCGTTCAATAAAATCCTGTACAAGTTTATTCAAGAACACGTGTGTGAACCATATGACGACGTGTTTTATATTTAATTACACATGAGACACGAGTCGTCCAGTATATTTGAATATTGGAAAAATGTAAAATAATTATTTTCTAGATACAGTGATACTTGTTTTCAGTATACGATTTTTGCGAGTTCTTTTCAAGTTCGATTTTCGTAAGTATGTTTTTAAAAAAGTTATATAGAAACATGATGTTGAAAGACTATAGAAAATATATTTATATATCTTGATCATGAAAAAAGTGCCAAATCTTTTATGCTACTTGAACATGCCAGTCGTACACATTACGCAAATTGTAAATAAATTTAACGAAATGAAAATAATCATACAAACTTGAAACTGGAATCATTCACTTTTACATCGAGAGACTGTAAATGTTTCACCGAGATAAATACGAAATTTATTGCGAAATACAAGCATTCGCAACATATCTATCTATAAGATATTATATATACTTAAGTATCATTCAATGTTCGCCGATTTGAACATTTATTATTATAATAATTACTTCAATTGATTTACGAGATCCGTTGAAAATCACTTATGTCATATTTTTATTATATAAACTTTTAAACATTTCTCATTCGTGCAATAAAAACTTGAAATTAAATAAACAGCACTTGATTTATTAAAACGAAAATAAAAATGTAATGGTAATCTAATTAATTTCATTGCAAAGGCATGTGTCATTTAAAACCGTGCCTTTCTCGTGTAGTATTCGAAAAAAAAACTCACGCATGTGGGTTGACATATAGCAGATGAATATTACACATTTGGATATAAAGAAAAAAATTTTGCCTTTTTAATTGTTCAAAATACAAAGCGTATAATTTAATTGTAATCCAATACAATTGAACACACTATTGAATAATTAATAATGTATTATATTAAAAAACGATTACATTGCATATTAATACTAGGTTGGAATAAAAGTTCGTTCAGATTTTAACAGAAATTTGTAAATTTTATACCATATATATTAATTGACAATTTTATAATGTATTTTAAAAAAAATCTTAGATTGATTAAGAGATCATGCTCAAAATTATAAAATAATTGAGATTTTTTTTGTCAAAATATACCATAGAGGATTTCAAATGATTATTTAGATTTTACATTCACTATCTTTCAATTTCATTTGAGTCACCTATAAAAATATAAAATTTTTAGACTTTTTGAAACCTGATATCACTAATAAATATAATAATAAAAGTGTACGATAAATATATTTGTATTGTTGAAATATCGTACACGAGAAACTTTCATATAATTACATAATTTATATTTGGATGCGAGCTCACGTTCGGTAAACCAAAATGAAGTATGCAACTGATTAAATACGAACGTACACAGTTTATCGCGTTATGTTCTATAATCTAAACTGCATTGTTCAAATTTATGTATGCGACATTGTTAAATATGTTTGTGTTGTTCTTTAATGTCAAGATACAAGCTGAAAAACGTTGTTTCAAAATCTCCACTTGTTAAAAATTAATTTTTTATATAATGTTTCGGAATGAAACATTGCATACACGAGAATAGCAAATAAGATCGCTGATAACTTTAAAAAAAAAACTATTTGTGTACTAAAATGAACCAGTATACATATTAAAAGTCTAATAAGTGTTTATTATCTCATTTTAATTTGATTATACGCATTTCGATAGCGAAGCTAATATCATTAAAGCACCTATGCATATAAATGGTAACATAAAATCTTAAGAATATATGTTTGAATTTTAAGGTCGTGCGCTTTAAAGATAATGGTAAATAAACGTAAGCGAATTTAAACTCAACAAGTGATTAATTTTTCAAGTGAATAATCGAAGCGCCAAACTATAAAGTACGTTAATTATTTATGATCGGTTTATTTCCATTTTAAACTTCACATTTTTTTTTATAAATTTCGTTACTTTTGATTTTCTGATACACTCGATTATCTTTTAATATTTTTGTGTTATTCCTAATATACATTTTTCGTTTTCTACATTTCCACATTTTATGACTTCAAAATAGTGAGAAGTAAATGGGATTTTAAAAAGTATTGCGATATTCTTTGAATATTGGTAAATTTAACGAAGAAATGTTGAAAAATATTCTCGGATAAAGTGAAGAGGTTCTCATCAACACTCAAGTAGGGTCAGCGCGGTGGTCAAGATCCAAAATCTCTTAAAATTATGACCAGTATATATATGTACACACACATACACATAATATTTTTGGCGGAAATTTACAAAATAAATAAATAAAATACCTATTATTAAAATTTTAATTTTTTTTTGAAAAAAATAAAAATAAATTAAATTAATAAAATAGCCAGAATAATACAATTGTTAATTACTCGATAACTGACAACTATATTTTTTATATACAATGTTTTTTGGTTCACGGAGTTTTATTTAAAAAAGTAATGAAAATATAATACAATATAAAAATCACAAGAAAAATATTATTTTAAATTTGCAATTGATTTCATGAAATTATAAAAAAATCAGTTTATATTTTCTTCCAATACTTTATATATATATATATATATATATATATATATATATATATATATATATATATATATATACATATATATATACATATACACATACTAACAGTTTATTTAATGAAATTTTTTTAAATAAAACTTTCACGTTTAAAAAGTCAATATATTGTCATCTTTGTGACATTAATAGACCGAACATTTATGTAGATCAGTATTTCAAAACCAGTCGTCTATTTTTTTAATGATTCAATTCGCAATACTTCTAAAAATAAAGTATGACAAGAACTAATTTTCTTTACTGAATACATTACTAATATTTAATTAGAAATTACATAATAAAAAGAGTATATCATTAGTTGTCAATTTACTTGATACGTTTTTCGAAGAGAAATAACTGAGAGAAATGACTCTAAAAAACTTATATTTACACTGTTCTAGTTTTGATTCTTTAAAAAGAACTACAAATGTATTTTTGCCATTAACTCACTAATCCATATTTGATAGTTTATGAACATTTATGACAAAATATATAATTATTTTAAGACTAATACTCATTTAAATAAAACCTTTAATAATGAGATATTAAATGGAATTAGTGATAATTAAAAGCTTTATTTGTAATGATGAGCGATGTTACTGCAATCAGCAGTCTAAACGGGTGTATTTGAAATTTTGTGTTGTAAATTATAATAATTTTAATTATATAAATGTCCTATTATATCGATAATAAACATTCTGTATTAATTTACCAATGTAGATGAAATAAAAAGAAAGAAAATTATTTTACTATTTATATTATTTTCATTATATATATATATATATATATATATATATATATATATATATATATATATATATATATATATATATATATATATATATATATATATATATATATACATGATAATGAAGTAGAAATTTAAAATAGATATTTAATAGAGCTTGTTTATATAATCAATCAATAAATAAATACAAGTTCAATAAAGAAAAATGGGTCATAGAAATATATTCAATAACGATTAATTAATATTGGTAATCTTTAAACTTTATCAATCATTTAATTTCAATATATATATATATATATATATATATATATATATATATATATATATATATATATATATATATATATATATATATATATATAATTTGTGAACAGGCATAGAGAAATATAAATATTAGAATATTAAAGAAAATAAAATATTATGATAAAATTTGTATGTCAAGTGATACAATTATAAGTAAAGAATTTTAAAAAGTGAATATTTCAAATAAGCACATAAAATTAAGAATATTTATTTTAAAAAAAAACTTTTCGTAGAAAGTTTCTTGATAGGAATACTGTGTTTCAGGGGAAGATGGTTATCGTCTGTCTGCAACATATCAAAACTTAGTCATGCGTCTAGTCAAAGTTACTCGAAATTCTACCTACTTGTAGGTTATCTCTTTTCAAGTTTTGTTTATCATTATTTAACATAAAATGTATACGTCCTGTCTTAAAATTTTACGATAATAATTTTACTTAATGTATATATTAATATTGAAGATTACCAGAAGTACATTGACTATTATCAATGGTTATATTATGTTTATGACTTTTATAATCAATACAATAACAGGTCTATGACAATGAATAAGTATTAAATACATTTGTATACAAAGCAGCAAATCACAAATAACATTTAGAATTATTTCAAATATTTCACTGTTCATTAGAAATGAGTCAATTTAAATAATTTAAAAAATAAGAACGAATATTTTTTATAAAATATTAAAATGAAAATTTAAGATAATTTTATACTTAATATTTTTTTGGTTTATTGAAATGATTTTTTTTAATTTATATATATATATATATATATATATATATATATATATACACACACACACACACACACATAAATGCACATGTAAATTATACATTTAATGCAATATTACTTTTTAATAAAATATTTTTCGATTGTCACAAACATTTAATGAATTAAAATTTGAACTACACATATTTCAAATTCGAAAAAATATTCTCTCTACTGTAACTTCTAAAATATTTTTTTGAAAAACTAACTGTGCTAAAAAAAGGAATAAAATGCAGAAAATATGAAATGTACTTCCAAAATAAAGGAAACAAAAAAAGTCTGTCGACTGTATCTAAAAACATCAAAGAAGACATACTTCAGTTACAGAACATCTGTTATTTCAAAACAAAAACGTCCACATGAAGGGATAAGTAAAAAATGATGTTCAGAAGATATTCTTGTTCAATGAATGTTTTTCAAAATTTAAATATGGAATGATTACATATAATTTTGTTACAACAACTGTTACTGACTTATTGTGTTTTAGATTTGATTGAATTATACGACAATATATTTATATCTAAGATTAAAATCATTTAATCATTTTTTTATACGTATGAAGCTAAAATTCGAATTTATTCCTAGATACGTGGATTATATTTTCAATACTGTTTTTATTATTGTTTACAACAAACTACGTGTTTACGACTCTAATAACAAGATTAGAATTAGCATTAGAGATTTAAAAAATACAAATGAATCACCTACCCCCAACACTACAAGATTTATAACACAACGTTTTGAGGATGATATCATGGCTATTGAAATATACATCAGAGGATAAAGTAAACAGTAAGTGACTATTGAACTTTTATAAAATTCTGGAGTATTTAGTAAGTGATTTATTTGTGTTAAAACGAATTTGGCTCGTTTTCAAATCAAACAATGACGTACTGCATTTTCAAGAAAGGATTTAGAAGAAAATACTTTTTTGAATAAAAAATAAATTGGTTTTAAAATGAACTGCTGATTCACAGGAAGTAATATTTTTAAAACGAAATAACTTGAATGAGAATAAAATGCACAAAAAATATTACAGACACACGCATATATATATATATATATATATATATATATATATATATATATATATATGTGTGTGTGTGTGTGTGTGTATGTGTGTATGTAAATATTTCTTACTAATTTACTGGTTAATGTGGTGCATATGACTAAATATCAGAAAACGATACATTCAATGGGCTTGTGCACACTAGTCAGCATGAATACAGTATTCACGCCCATTACCGCTCTTCTTACACCCTCTTATCCACAAACCCTCCACCTAATAAAATTAGTTTTGGGGTAAAAAGATGTGAGACGAGTGGTAATGGCCCGTGAATATTGTATACATGTTGACTAGTGTGTAAAATCCCAATAAGGTTATCGCCCAGCATTGAATTGATATCAGCTGAATATATAAAGGTTTAACTTCGAAAATTAATTAATAATTATTATCGAGAAGGAAAGAAATTAAAGACTTCTTCAAATATACAATATTCAAAACATATAGTTTATGAAAGAAATATTTATCCAAAACCGGAAGATTTTATTTGAAGTTTAATGATAATCTACTGATAAGTCCATTACTATTTATATACATTTTAATATTATTTTCATTACGTCAAACAGATAAAACCTAATAAACTGATTAAATCTTACTTTATATAGAGTAAGATTTAATTATTTAAATTCAAAGAGACTACGTAAGTTTTACTTTAAAACAAATATACAAAAAAAAGTTTTTTCATTCATCACATTGTATGAATATACAAAAAGTTTATCCAAAATATCATTTTTTCCAATTAATCCAATCTTTTCAACATTAAAGTTAGAATGAAAACAATTCCATCTTTTAATCCAATGATATATATATATATATATATATATATATATATATATATATATATATATATATATATATATATATATATATATATAAAGACAAATATTACACATGTTCATAAAAACGTGTATGTGACTAACGTATTTTTCCACGATACAATTTTAAAAACACGAATGTAAAAAGAAACTAAACAGACGCTGCTCACACGCGACCATCTCAATAAAATATTTACCGTCTGTAACAGCACTCGATCGAAGCCACAATCGAACGGAGGCAACATTAGCATCATGGCCCGAAAAGAGAAATAACAACTCAACTAATTAAGACACACTAATAACCACCACAATATACTGAATAAATTTTTCTTTATCCAAACTTGTATCAGCACATAACCGCACTTTTAAAAATATACACAACACTGTACACTAAATAATTGTACACGAACTCAATACGAACCGTCAACGAATTATTTTAACAAATTTTGCAGAAAGAATCGCACGAATTCCTCACGAGCGTACGAACGTTAAAACGAACTCGTTATAGTATGTATTAATATGAAATTGATCATCATTTTGACACAATTAAACTAGAAATGAGTGTACAGTAGTATCATCGTCGCTATGTATATTCTTTTTAGTTCTTGTTGTTTGTCTTGTGATGCAGCTGTGGATAGTTGGATAGTCGCTGTACGGGAGGTGTTGTATATATGACGTATATACCAATGTCTAACAGAGACAGTGTGTGCGTATGCGTGTTAGTATAGAGCAGATGTTTAGTATGTTTTTGGACGACGAGTCGAACGCACCGAGTTCTTCTAGCTGGTGTATTATGTGCTGTGTGGTACGCACACAAAGATACATCTACATATACGAACGCACACACCCATATTCGAAATATATACATACATGTGTTGGATTGGAAAAAAGAAATGCGTAAAGCAGCATTGGAATGTGTGGCGATTTCACTAGTCTTTTTAATGCTTCGAAAAAGAACAAATCGTGTGCAATGAAAACGGCTAGAAATAGACATTAATTTATTTATTTCGTTTCTTTTATTTTAATGAAACAGTATTGTTCTGTCCTGTGGTACGACTTGCTGAGTATTTTTAAATGCACAGATGTTATTACCATCGAACTACACATATTTGTAATACTTATTAAACTATTTTAACTATAATTATTAGAATAAACATCATCACAAGACAATATCATAATAGAGTAATTTAAAATTCATTCTAAAATATAAATTCAAAAATAAATGCACTTTGGAAATATACGTTTTTATAAAATATTCGAGAAATCAAAAAAGAAATTATATTAAAAATTTCTATATAAAAGTATATATATATATATATCAATCACAGCTTATCAACCCACTGCTGAATAAAAACCTCATCGAATATTAATGGCTCTTAAAGAAACTTCCATTTTCTTTTCCAATCTTTTTAAACCCTCATTTCCACTATGTTTCACAATTTCATCCCTCATACATACATATACATATATATATATATATATATATATATATATATATATATATATATATATATATATATATATATATATCTTCTTCACCAACACGTCTAATCAATATGATGTGTATAACCAAGTTCTAGTGAATAATAATTAAGTATAAATATATCTGAAGACAAAGACATTTAACATTTACTTCATATCCTGATATGCGGAAGTAAAAAATGTGTCTTGAATGTAAAAACAGTTTATCGACTTGAGACTTTATAAAGAAGTTTTTAATAAGAGACGGGTGTAATGGATGAAATACGAAGTATAGATTTTAAATGACAATCAAAATATAAGAAGTATTTTTATATCAGATAGAGAAACAAAACTTTATAGCAGCTTTAAAGCAGGATATCTATATCTAATTGTACCAAAATTATTTAGAATCCAGTTACAAATATTCGCTTGTCCGAATGATACTGAAAAATAGTAAATGATAGTAAGCAAGTAATTGTATGTCTAAACATTTTAGTTTTATTTGAGCCATATTTCAGTAGTAAAAAAGTAAATGTTAACATTGTTGTCAATATGTGCTCAAAGAGGAGACTACTGTATATAATAAAATATTAAAGTTATTGAATAAAAAAATTATTTACAAAATGTCTTATTTAAAAAAGTATTGACTTTTTTAGTTAAAGTTATATTTAATGTACTTCGAACCACAGGAAAACAATTCTGATCACAAATATTTTTCTGTAGAATTATTCAAATGTCTCGAATCTCGAATAGACATTTTCAAAAATGAATTTAAATATATACCAAGAAAAAAACGTTCCAAAATGACAATTGTTATCGATTTCAATTCAAGCATCAATCAGGTTTGTATGGCCAGTGTACCTGAGATACTTACATTCAAATACTAAAACGAAGAGGCGTATTTTTTTTAGGTCACGTTCTTTTCTTCTTTGCGTTTGGTCGCGCCTTTTATACCATCTCTATATATCATTTAAAATATGTATACTGTTTCCATTTCATCATAGATGTATATAAAGTATGGGACATACGATGGATAACATGTTCGCTTACCACTGGCCATATAGACAATTCTTTTTATATTTTTATGTGGATATATATTTATGTGCATATTTTATTCATATATTTTTTAAAAATTTATGTATATAGATATAATGGAAAATCTTTAAAAGAATTTAATATCTTCAAATGTAATAAAAATCTTTTTGTTATGAACATCACTTTTACATGCTTATTTACAAAGCTAATAAATATTTTATGTGTACAATCATTAAAAAAATAAACATATATACATGTGTATGCATCCGTGCTTATGTAAATATAAACAGTAGTAGTGTATATTTACAGTTGAATAAAGGCCTCTCTCTACCTACTGTTAAATTCTCTCCCAAATCTTTCCCCTTCCAAAGGTTTATTTCCTTTTTTTCGAAACAAATTGTTTTATATAACTATCTAGTCTCTCCTCGAATTTCTGTTTGAACCTTTTTATATTTTTGAGTTTCTAATCAATAATTTTTATTGTTCATATAATCTCTGATTATTTTATATCCATCTGATGATCTTATCTTATTATATGACTACTAGACCAATTCATTTTTAAATATTTTTCACTCTTGTTATTATGTAGATAAATTTGTTTTTTTCTGAATAATTGGTTATTTTTCTGTTTCTATATATTTTTTTAAATACAAATTTTTCTCAACTTCTCTGGATTGATTGATCTCACACACACAGACACACACATAAACGTTTATATTTTTTTTGTATTATATAATAAATTTGGAATTATATAAAAAACATCAAATTAATTTACACATCAAATCTTAAAGCTTATAATACAGAAGAATTATAAAGCACGATTTCAATTTACATCACATATAAAATAAAACCGAGTACGTAAATAGAATTAGAATAATATGTGTAAAGTAGGCAACTATATACACACCAAAGTACATAATGTGACCTAGTCAAGAAAAAAAGTTTAAGATCAGTAAGTTTAGATAAAAATATATGTAAAAAATAAATTTTATATAAAACTTATTAAACAAGATATTATTAACCATATTTAGAAGTTATAAATTTTAAATGATATAAAATCAAGCATTGAAAAAGTGAGAAGGTAGTTCAATACGTAGATAAAGAATAATTTATTATGCCTCTTTTTCTTTTTCTATATATATATATATATATATATATATATATACGTGTTTGAGGATTTATAAAATCAAATTGATTCGTTAACGATGGAAAGGAGAGCAGAACAAATGGACGAGTCTTTGAATCAGTAATAATTTATAATACGAGCTAGAATGAACACGAAAAATAATAATGTACTGTAGTAATTTCACGTACGCGGTCGTAGCACGCGAATCTAATCATCTAAAAATTTTCAGACGTTTTTGTCTTATTTTTGTGAAGAACACACATCAAAGTAAGACAGCCTTCAAAGTATGTCGTGATTATTTTTTCATAGTCTTGCCTTGATGTCATGTCACGATGTCAGAGGAAATGATAGAAGCGGAGACACATTGCAGGCGAGGGAAAAAATAACTATTGAATTTTTTTCCTTTTATATAAAAGAATATACAGTTGTCTTCTCAGTAGGGGAGTAACGAATTTATAATATTTACTTGCTATATATATATATATATATATATATATATATATATATATATATATATATATATATCAAAGTAGAATGAAAAAAAATTAATAGAACGTTGGAAGATGTCTTAATCCAGCAATAGATACAAAGAGAAGTTAATAATGATGATATACAAATACACATGTACATATACATATGTATAATACTATATATTCCTTTAAGTAATAATATTTTTTGAGAATTTCCCTTGAAACTGAAAAATTGGCAAAATAATTGCGATTCTGAAGATTGGCAAGCCATTGCGGTTCTTCGTGAACTACCGTCCCATCTCGCTGCTTTTCAACCTGAGCAAGGTGTTCGAAAGAATCCTGTTCGGGAGGGTACTTGATATTGTTTTCGATTGCGGGATCATGATCGACGAGCAGTTTGGGTTCCAAGAATACGCAATTACCCAACAGCTTGTTTGGCTGCCAGAACGCGTGGCTCAATGAGAGATGCAGCAGTGAATGAATGAACTGGGATATACTTACATCAACAAAAACACGTTTTGGGATTCTTAGATAATGAAAATGATTTGAAAATATTTTAAATTATAATTGCAAATTAAATGTAATTAACAATTCGAAAAATAATATTCTACAATAAAACTATTTCCTCTATATCATTATATATTCTATAATAAACTGTATTTTAATTTTATTGTGTGCTTATACAAATTTATAACGATATTATTAATATGTATATGAGTGTATATATGTATATATATAAATAAAATATCATACCAATAAATTTGAAAGTCACGCAAATACTCCATAAGGAAGTATTTAAATTCGTCTGTAAATAAAACTATGCTTAAAATGTATTTTGTTCCTTCAGGTTGATTATTTAAATTGGTTATGATTTATCTACCTGGACGGAAATAATTTAATATTTTTAATTTAATAATTAATAAAACATTATTTGTCTAATTTTAGTTTATACTGTATATTAAGAAGCATACAATAGGAGATAATATATATGTATATATAGACACATATATAATTCATACATATATAAAACACTAATGATTAAAGAATGAAAATTAAATTTTTATACAAGTAGAAAATTAAAAAAAACTTGTACTGAAAATATATCATAAACTTTATATTTTTATTTTTTACATCTTTTATTTTATTCTACTCTTATGAAGATGTAATAAATGAATAAGATTAGGAATTGAACTTTGTAATAAAAAATAATGGAAATTATATAATCATTTGAATAAAAAAATTAAAGAACTAAAACAGTTTTATTTCATACATTAAAATAGAAAAGATCTTTCTCACTAAATCCAGTATGAAAATGAGAATTTTTATTAACATGTTTTTATATAATAATGTACATAGTTAAAATATT
The DNA here is from genome assembly GCA_029203775.1 of Neoneuromus ignobilis. Taxonomy (NCBI): domain Eukaryota; kingdom Metazoa; phylum Arthropoda; class Insecta; order Megaloptera; family Corydalidae; genus Neoneuromus; species Neoneuromus ignobilis. Next base: position 22,177,021 of record CP092095.1, read on the forward strand.
AAAAATTAATGGATATAAATTAAAAATTATTATTAATGTAGATGTAATATTTTTTTTTCTATAATTTCATTATAATAATCATTTTTTAAAATGATAGAAATCAATATATTTTGATTTGTTTAGTTTTATTTGAAACTAAATTACATAAACTATAAAATAATAATTAATCAACATAAACAACTAAATCATTGTGAAAACCGGAATTTTCTAAACAACTATTCGAATCAAATCTTCACTATTTACTTCAAAATACTGGTTAAATGTTCGTATGTAGCCCGAGAGTAATTGATATATGTGAAAAAGTTTCAATAGATATACTTCGATTCAAAGTGGAAACCTATCAGGGAAAAATCGGATATAGGTACCTAGCACCGAAACTGTGTTAATGGATAACGCGTTCGAATCACGTAAAATCAATTTAAAGCGATCACACAATTCCGATAAGAGTAAAAAGTTCCAGTTCGCGCCAATTTCGATGTTCGATCTTCAATGAGATTTCGTGGTTTATCACTCGCTCGAGGCCACTATTGAGTGCGATGATAGTCGAATTTGAATATAAATAGCGTATGAAATTCTTGACTTTACCTGTTCATAATTATGTCTGGCGTGAGGTAATAATATTCGAAGTAGGAATATGTTTAAATAAATAACAATTAACAATGTATCTGATTTTATGGAAATCATCAATTATTTTCAATGAGGAATTTTTATGTCACTTCTATTTCAATACAAAATATAATGAAAAAATATATATAAATTATATACAACTTAATTGCGGGTAATAATCATCAATAAATAATTTTCACTTCTCTGATAATGCTACAACCAGACAACCCTTCCAATTCGATAATAACATATTAAAATCGTTATTGAAATCAGATTCAAGTTTAATCAAACAAGAATTGATTATGTGGACACAAGCAAAATTGGGTTCGCATGGTCAAATATAAAGACATATATATGATATTATAAATATAAGTAAACAAGGAATATCGATTTTACACCAATTATTGGATGCGAATAAGAATTTGCAACAAATAATTTACACTTCATTGCTGGAAATATTATGGGTTTTCATTCAACCACAATTCTAATGTATTAAAGAAGTACGTTATATATTCTTTAAATAAAAATAATGCTTTAACTAAACATGAAAGATCCCCTAACTAATACCACGTAATACATAAACAACAGGAGGGATGAAAAATAACTTAATTATACAAGTTCACATCCCCTTATTCAGCTATGACAGTCTTGAATTTCTCTCATGTCTATATATTAAGAATATTATGATGTTTTTGATCTTTCATACATGTAATTAAATAACACTAAAATGATTATTAAATATATAGATTAGTTCATATTTTTAAATATAATTCCTATTTGATATTTTTTCATTTTTTTTATTATTTAATTTTAATTTATTCATTTTTAAACAGATTTGAATTATTGAAGTATATTACTAAATTATGTTGAAATTAATTTTCACAATAAAAGTATTTTAAAATTATAATTCTGTTTTATGGCTGTTTATTTCGGAAAAGAATTTAATTTCCGAATGAAAAAATATCGTTTAATAAAATTATAATACAACGATAATATATTTTATGACAAATAAAAATATTAAAAAAAGAATTACAGAAATAAAATTTCATTATAAAGAGAATTTTTCATATTATTCAAATACACACACATAAATATATAAATATAATAAAATGTTCTCTTTTTAGAACATAAAAAATATTAAAACAAACACCACGAAAAAATATTGTTTTTGTTACAGTTTAAAATAAAATATGACATTGGATGAATGTAAATGTGTCGTAATGTGTTTTCCAGCGACCCTTATATGTTTATCCGAGAATTTTCATTGTCCTAATAATTGAGTTAGTTGGCTCTTTTGGAGCCTTTTTATATTTAACGAAGCGCTGATGAATCCCACACGAATTGTATTATGTATTTTAGATGTTTTTTTAAAACGTTAATTGAAGTGAATTTCGTTGTTACAATTATGATAAATCATAATTAAGACTGAAGTTTATTTTTAATGGATATAAGTAACTACTTTGTGAAACATTTAAATGAATTATTTCTCGTATTTATTTACACACACACAAATTTATATATATATATATATATATATATATATATATATATATATATATATATAGAGAGAGAGAGAGAGAGAGAGAGAGAATATTTTGGAAAGTTCATTAGTTTTTTTTATATGATTTTGTACTACAAAAAACTATTAGAAATTTAATAACCATGTTTTGTGAAATAAGACTAGATGATTTTGGACACAATTTACAAATATAACATTTTTATTTATCAATAAATAATTTAAAGACTATATCAGCTTATTGTTTTTACTTTTTCTAGTATTGAAACATTTCTAAAACTAGTATTTTTTAACAACCCTTGTCTTTGGTTTTCTCTTTTATATATTAGTTGGCAAATATCTCCCTTCCGCCTTCTGAATTTCGCAGCTATTATATATATATATATATATATATATATATATATATATATATATATATATATATATATATATTAGTATCATCGCACGTCATGCATTCAATCCCTGATTAAAGTTATAAAATAGATGATACTCTCTTTGTGTAAAAGTGAACAGAGTTTCAAAGCAATCAGTGACAACATATGTATTTATTTTCAAAAATCATTATTTTATTTCCAAAAATCTGACATTTTTCCATTTAGACTAATATAGGGCCATCCAAATGTGAGGCCTAGATTCGTGTTTGATTAAAAAGAAACATTTTTTTGTCAATAAAACCCAGATCTAGTCGTCACATTTGGATAACCCATTATTATGAAATATTATACCCTATAAAATTTAATAAAAAATAATTAAATCCGATTCTAATTTCTAAATATGTACTATTTGTTATATAAAAAATAGTTTAATATATTTAAATTTATTACTTTGTACATAGAGTAATAGGTATATAAAATTATAGTAATTTTCAAAGATTTTTAGAACAGATTTTCTATTTATAAGAAACGATAAATATAAAATATCGTTAACAAACTATATGTAGAAAAATTATATGTTTGTGAATAATATTAAAAGAAATACTTTCTCTGCCCTGACATTGAAAATCCATGTATTAAAAAACACTAATAAAACAATTATATAAAATTTAATTACCGATAATTATACTCAATTAAGTACGTGGACGTAAATAAGTGAACATGTCGATTTCCACATACAGTTTCTTTCCGAATACAATAAACAGTAACGATACGTCTTTCGTGCATGCGTTCCAGTACCCCGTCGCGTCGCGACGCCACCATCCCAACGCCTCAAATTGTTGTTCCGTGTTTGATAAATGACTGTATGGCATGCCGCAAGAAATTTTAATTAAAGGGGAAGGTTAAACGTATAAAGCCTAGACATAGGGCAAGTTAGGTACATTCGATATGAATGTTTCCCCACACGTGATTGTGTACTTAAAATGTTTCCCGTCTGTTGGTTCGTACGTAGACTTTGAAGCACTGTCTGACGAATACCTGGATTATTGGAAATGAGTTGAAGATACGAGCCCGTAGTTGAAGTTTCAATTTGAGTAAACGATTATACGGACACCTGTTTCATTAACGAGGTGCTTGAAGTTTTTGTAACAATATTAAGTAATCACATTGGAAAAAATAATGGTGCCAAGGACGAAAATTAAATTTTAAATTTTACCAACATCTTTTTACAGAAGAATTATAAAATTATCATTTTGAAATATTTTTGCTAATAGAAAAATGTATTTTTTTTCGTAACAAATCGACTTGAAACATATTTGTCTAGACATATAATGCATACAAAGTTTCGTCATTGAAAGGTCAAGCTTCTGTGACATTCTAGTGAATTATTTTTACGGTGACCTTATCATTCGCTATTGCACGACACTTAGAATCACTTCCGTCAACACCGATAGAAGCGCATTCGTGTTCTTCTTGTCGAGTATGATTCTATAAAAACACTATTTTATATACATACTGTGGTTTTAATTTCAACTTTTATTAGTTTTTGATATTCATTTAAATTCTATACAAAAAATAACCAAATGTAATTTTTTTCGTCCCTCCTTTGCAATGATTTTTTTGTAATTTCAAAATTTTCTGATGTTATTTAATGTCTGTATTTATATATTTTTTTTATTATTAAAAATTGAAGTGTGAAAAAGCTATTTTGAAAATATTGATACTCCTTATTGCAAAATCACAATAAGAGATGAAAAAATTTAATTTAAAATAGTTATTGAAAATGAATGTCGTTAAATATTAATAAAAAAATAAATATCTAATATAATTGCAAAATGCATATTTTAAAAAATGTTAATGAAAAAAGTGAATAATTATTAATTATTGAACAAATATTTTTTTTAATGATATATGATTTATTTATATAAAGTAGCTCAATTTTATATTTTTTACCTTTTAATTAAACATTCAAGTTAGATTTTTCTCGACTTGTATATTTAAATAAATAAAATAAATATTGATTTACTTTTAGGTCAAACGACATTAAATATTTTATTTTCCTATTAATAGTTCAAAACTGATTACAAGAAAAGTTTCGTGTTTGAAATATGTATAAACGTTCGTGGTACGAGATTACGACAAGGTAATGTTGATTCATTCGTTTTAAAGGAAACCATATCGTAACATATTTTTCCAGGAAGACGGTAGTCATTTCCAACTTGGCGCGATACAATTCTTTATGAATACGGAGATAATGTACATCTGATGTGCAGATAGAGTTGAGCGATTTATGGAAATGCTTTTTATGACAAAAAATCGATTCTTTACATGTTTTGCCAACAAAACGGTATAATTTATACGTGCTTCCACGGCAGTGTGTGTGTGTGTGTTTTACAAAGGCAGATACTTCACATAACAAATTTTCTATTTAAATATTTACTTTTTTCATTTTATTTATAAATTGATAATTTTTCAATTAGTAATATCATTAATTTATAATTATATTTTTTACATGAAAATATCTTGAAAGTTGTCATTGGTTTTAATACCAATAGAATATTATTTTTGATCTATTATTTTAATATACAAACTCTCTCTCTATATAAATATATATATATAGAGAGAGAAAGAGAGACACAAACAAAAACATTAGTCCATAGCTGAGGGAAAGCTTTGAGTTTTGAATGATAGAATAATTCAACGGCTCTAGAAATCACAAAAAAGCTTAGAATGATGCATGTTAGGAATAACACAAAAGATAGAAAGAAAACCAAATAGATTAGAATTAAATCGAAAGTTGTGGATATTATGACAAAAGTGAGAGGTTTAATATGGAAATGGGTCGGTTATATAGCAAGAAGAGAACAGAAATCAAAATTATTCAAGAAAAACCCATAGAAAAATGGAGTAAATATAACAAAGTTTATCAGCATGAAATGGAAGAAAAACAGATTACTATAAGTAGAAAATTTTAAAAGATTTCTTCATTCAACAAAGATATGATACAAATATAATATAGAGAGTAGATTGTCAACGAATGACAAAAAAATATTCACTGGGAACTCACAAACAAAAAAAAAGATTAAGCACCTACCCATATCTTTCTCCTCCTTCCCACCCAACTTTCTCTATATAAAACATGTTTATATGTTCATGGGCACATACACGATCCATACATAAATTTGATGTAACTTACAACTAACTTTAAATACGTACCAATAAAACTCCATATTATTTTAAAATTTATCATGATTGAGAATAAATGGTAACAAATGTATGTTTAATACATTAAATTCGCTCTGCATGCAACCATTTCCAACATTACTCATACTGTACATATATATAAATAATATAAGTAATGATTATTATGGCTCATAACTTTGAATTTAAATATCATTTCTATTCCAAAGTACGAAAATAGAAAGTTATTTCGATTAAACTTTTTGTAATGTATTAATTTGTAGTTCCATAAATAAATATCATAACTATCTTCCTTTTTCAAATTCGAAAAAGAATATAAAAATAAATTACTTAATCAATATATATATATATATATATATATATATATATATATATATATATATATATATATATATATATATATATATATATATATATATTATACACGCATACACACACGCACACATTTGATATAATATGTGTAATTGAGAGACAATACAGCTCGAAAAGAAAATGAGTAATTACAGTAATTCTATAGTACATGGGTACATCAATTCTAAATCATACAGAATTGAAAACATAAATCAATATTAGTTATCTTTATTTGTAATAAGGATGTGTGGTTGAAATAGATGCAGTGTTAGTATAAACACATAAATAAACATGCAACCGTCTGTACGATCTGTGGAAATTTTTAGACAAAAATTATAATATTTATGAGATTTCACGAACATGTGCATTTGTAATGAAATAGGTTTGTATACAGTGGCGTTACAAGTCACGCAAACGAATATTCCGTTTTCTTATTATTATTAAAAGAAATAAATGTTTGTTGGATGAAGATAATTCCATACTTTACATAAATGTGTAAATTATGTAGATCGATTCTGTTTATATATATACACACACACATACACGTAACATTGAATTATTTATAGAATATATAAAGTACTTTTATATTTATATTTCATCAAAGGTTTGAATGGCAGATTAAATAATTTAAACTATAAAAAGCATTGTAAGAAAATTACAAGAGTAGATTTTAATTACATGCACCATAGATATTAATAATTTCATTTTGTAATTATCAACATATATCTTTCCATACTTCTCTATGTTGTCTCAAGTTACTAAATCATTCTAGTATTCAAAAAAACTTTTTAAATAAAAAAGAATATCTGATTTCATAATCTACCAAACTGATAACTGATTTTTACTCTTTTATTAATTTCATCTTAGTGTTAATGATTTCTCCCTGATATATATATATATATATATATATATATATATATATATATATATAAAACTAAAAAAATAGACTAACACAGTATTTCAATATTGAAAACAAATCAAAAATAAAATATACACAAAAAACTTATCAAGAATGGTACACGTCACATTTTTCTGGAAACGATTTGAAATGTATATTGAGCTGTCATATTGATAATAAAAGATAAAAGAATTTTAGATATAAATAGATAAATCAATGTTTGTACAGATCAGTACAAAAAGTAGATATAAACATAAAATATTTTTCAAAAAAAATCATGTATATGTTTGTACTTCAAATACACGACAAGCGAGTGTAAAAATACTTTTTATTAGAATGTTTTATGTGAAAAGCTGTATGAAATGATCAAAGAAATACTTATTTCTATGACATCTCAAGTATACATTTTGTATATTCGATGTTGAAAGTTGACAACTTTTCATAAATTTTGTGTATTTTTTTAATAGAATGTGAGATATTTATTGATTGTTATGCTGTGTAATAAAGATATTTAGATTTTGTTTAGGTGAGGATTTCATTTAATGATTAATATATCGAATTGAAAAATAATTAAAGAAAATCATTTCATTACTTAGTTGTTAATAAAAAAAATACATAGATTAACAAAAATTTCCATTTCAACACTACAAAATATAACATTCATAATCACTCACTGTTTATTTGGTTTGTTTAGAGGCTGAGGTATATTTGTATGACCATGTTATTATCTTCAGAGAGTTATATTAAAAAAATTATAATATAATGCTTTGATAATGATAGCATGGCTATCGAAATGCACACCGACCTCTAAACAATAAGTGATTACTCAACAATTTTATTATATTTTTTGGTGTTGGGGTAATAATTTGTGTAAAAGTAATTTGTCAAAGTATCAAAAAAATATTACTATAAAAATTAATAACTGCAATTGAAAAAAATAATTGATAAGTGATTGATAAATATATTTCAAAAACTATGTTTTGGTCTTGATCAAATTATAGTACGAATTAAAGTACTTAATAGAAAATGTTATGAAATTGAAAAAAAAAATTGGAACGATTTTCAAATAAAATCATACAACCATAACCGGAAATGACTGGAAATATCATTGGGGAAATATTCTCTCCAGAGGCAAAATCAATTGATATTCGCTGATGATCACATTTCAGTAACATTCATCGAGATTATTAAATAAAAAAAGAACGAATGCCATTAACACTGTTCATAACATATTTATATATTCATGAACCCTTTTAATGGATATATGTTACTAGCTCTACGGTTGCGCCATTGGTTACAAATATGCACTTTTTTATGTTACTAATGTAAATGAATGCACATCAAAGCTTTGATGTTGGACTCGAGTCATATGTGCCAATTTACTAGATGTTTCGCAGTTGGAAAATGCATATAAATATTTCATATTATATAGATTTCATTCGGTGAAGAGGACATAACAAAATTGCAAGTAATAAATTACACTTCAAAACACCACCTACAAAGTACATACATAAATATACATGTATATGCATATACATGCATATTTTTATATATTTTATATATAAACATATATATAAATGAATAAATTTGCTGGGTGGTGACGAGAGAACGTAATTGTAACTAATAACTTATGTACAAGAAGAAAACATTTTACATGTTAAATATGTACACACATACCAGAATTTCAATTTTCGCAAAAACATTCAAGTGAGGTGAATAAGTAGGAACAAAAATATTTTAATTTGAAAAAATATGGTCAGTGATTTTTCAACACAGTTACTCCAATAAATAAACTGATTCACTTTTCCTCAATTAGATTTTATTCCAGTGATTAATATTTTTTTACATTTAAATGAAACTTTATTTTTTTTATTAGATACAAAATGATTTTTGTACACGATTTTAAATCGAAGAAAAATTTTAATAGCATTTACAAAATTATTTTCATGCATTTTTTTATAAATTTAAATAAGCAGAAATTACAAAATGGAATATTATAGGGTAACCTAAATAAATCTGAAATATAGTAAAGAACAGTAAATGGTGGTAAGTAAGCAAGTAAATATATGTCCAAATCAATCTATTATAAATATATACATCCATCTATCTCTCTGTCTGTCTGTCTCTCTCTATATATGTATGTATGTATGTATGTATTGATAATGCGTATGATATGGAGGTGTATGTTCATCATTCAAAAACGCACCCTGAATTGAATGATATGTTTGCTTATCAGTAATTTCTCACAAAATACAATAATCCTCTTTATCTTCTGATCAAAGCCCAGCAAATACAAAAGCACTTAATAGAACGAAGCGTATTTCTCATACCGTGACGTAAAGGGAATGCTTTATGAATTAATTATTGTTCGACGGATGAAATTACAATCCGCAACATCCCACCTACCGGTCCTTCCCACTATCTGTTATTCAATCTGTTTCAAGACGAGCTGCCGAAAATTTCCGAACGCCTTTTCCCCAAACCAGAATGTTAATTATCCATCGCGCGTTCGCTAAGTTTTATCTTAAGTCTGCAGATATTTCTTTCGTGCAGTGAAACAGATTCAGTGGATTGAAATTAATCACTTTGAAGTTTGGGTAAATCGAAATTAGACGAAATGGTTGCTATGGGAGTTGATGTAAAAGTTATAGATTTTCAATGATTATCTTGATTTGACGAATGAGAATCGTTGAACAATACTGGAAGGAAATTTCACTTTCGATTCAACACTTCGCTAACATGTTTAATTACATACATACATACATACATACATACATACATACATACGTATTTGATAAAGATAAGTTAATTTACGTACGCGAATATCATGATAACTGTGTAGTGAAATTCCTTTTCTATATGAATTAGTCATAAATTATACTCCAATGAACTACAATTCCATCAATACACAAATCTCTTAGATGCACAAAAAGCTAAATTTTAAAGTGTTATAGAAGGATATATCATCAAGATAATGCTGCTATTTATAGAGCTCGTATCACCAAATGTAATTTTGAGAAATTAATATTAAAATTAGGAAATAGAATACACGTGAAAGTTATGGAATGTTTCGAAATTTTAACATAATTGAAAATGTTTGGGCTTGCAGAGAAAGTTTATGAAGACAGGATACAGTAAAATAATATGAATTCCTTAACAAAAGCCATTTAGTTCTTAAAAGCAAATTAGATGTAAATAAACAGGGGAGTCATACCCATTGTTAAGACAATAAAAAATAATTGAAAATATATTTTTAAAAAATATTTACTTGTTCTAATTAATCATTTTAATATGCTAGTTTTTCCCTATACTTTCTATTAATAAAAATTAATCAAATTAATTGGAGATAAATTCCTCAATTTCAATTATTTTAAAGTACGTGCAAAATTTTAATTCGAAAATAGGTCAGTGTATTGTCCAATATTAATTATAACTGGTAATTAAATAACATCTATCACAACTACAAACTATTTTTTTATATAATTTAATAACAATAAGTTTCTCCATATTGTTTGAAATCCTATAATTTTTTTATTTTCTCAAATTTTAGTAACCGTCTTGACTTGAAATCTGTATCAATTGATTTGTCATAAAAGATACATTAGAAATAATATTTTATATACCCCAATATTTTATTGACGCAAATTTTTCTATAGTGAAAATACAAAATTATCCCCTGTATATCAATACACGGATGTATAAATGAAAAAAATCAATTTCATAAATATTAAATTACTATTCGAGAATAGAACCAATTATGATTTAATAAATAAAAAAAAATCGATCTCTAAAACTTGTCAAAAAGTGAGAAAATAAAAATATAGGTTTGTTGGAACAAATGGATTTTGAATTGACAATACAAAACCGGAATAGAATTGAGTCGACGCCTTCGAACTACATACAAAGCATAGATATATGTTGAAAACTTGTTAGAATAAAAACGTTGACTGACATTTATAAGAAAGGCGTTAAAGTGAAGAGTGAAATGCTTTCATGTAAAAACTGATATTCGAACGTTCAATTAGAAAATATCATACATAAAACATTAAATACTACTCGGACTTGACGATAAAACATTTATCAGATCCATCCGGACGGGTGACACGGTGTTAGCTGCGTTTGCTATAAATCGATTCGGTTATTTCGTGTACAAATATAGACAGATAAAGTTCACGTACGAGGTGTGTATATCCCAAGAACTGCACATTCCTATCGATCGACTTTTATGCTGAACCGATTTCTTGATATTTCAGAACTTGTTTGCGGACACTTCCTAAATCCAACTCGATGACACGTCGACTTGGATGTGATTACAGGTCAAGATACTTGAATGAAGTGTGGACAAGTTTAAGTCGACACTGGCAATAAATCGCATATGGAAGGCAATGTTACGTGAACTGATTTTAGGTACTGATATGCACTTTGATGCGACTCACTATCGAATTAAATTACGAACTTTGTTTCAAAAAATACTATGAATATATTAAATTGTTAAATGTATACAGAAATATTAGGAAAAAAGTTTGTATGCAAAAAAATGTAAAAATATATATAAATTAAAACATTTATCATTGAAAAATATACAATTTTCATTTTTTTAAATAAGTAAATTATTAATTAAAAATAATATATACAGAATGACCTAAATGAATTGAAGGATGTAAACTGGGACTAGAGGTTATACGAGGGTCGTTTGATGATTGAGTATGGTAAATTTATTTATTGTTTAATTTAATTTTTCCATTTAGTTTTTCTTACTTTTTTACCATACTTATCAAACGACCCTCGTATATCATTCAGTCTTACTTAGGTCATCATGTGCGTGTGTGTGTGTGTAAAAATTATCAAACGAAAACATCACAAGAATGAGTGAAGACAAAATCGTCAAAATAGCAAGAGATAAAAAAACAGGAAGTTGAAGAAAAATCAGATATTTTTTTACAAAATGGGAAAATAACATTTGAAAATGAAATTTAAAAAAAGGTGTAGAAAAGAACATCAAATGCATATAAAGAAGAAAATGAAAAATTGAGTAAGTGATTTTTCAGATAAAACAGATTTGAAAAATAAATATAGGAAAATCTAGATGAATTCTTTAGTAGAAAACTAATTGTAATTGAATGTAGGTCTATCTGTGCATTTTACGGCCAATCGATCTACAGACTGTTATAAAAGAAAATTATCAGGTGATCCAAATGAGACTGAAGAATTAGACACACATTTACATATTACATCTTTCAGTTTCATTTGGATCATCCTAGAGTATTAAAATAAGTTTTATTATTTAATTTTCGAATTTTTTTCGTAGATTCAATTTTGTGTTCCTTAAAATATTAAATTGTAGTAATTTCGTCTACTACATCATGGGTTTAAACAATTTTTCATTTATTGATGAACGAATAATACACGAATTTTTCAAATTAAAAAGTTTTTCCAGATTAAAAATAATTTTAACCGCACTTTTTCAGTAAATACATAGATTTTTAAATTGTACGTTCAGTTTTATGAATAATTTTTAATTAGACGACACATTTAAATGTAAGAATTATTTCTATGGTTAAATTGTTAGATATAAAACGATTTTTTTAAGTAACGCTGTTTTAAAAAGCAAGAAGCGATATTTTTTTAAATAACATTTTCCATACCTTGATGTAATTTTAAAATATCTATCTAAAACATATATACTAAACAGAAAAGCGGAATATACATAATAAAACACTTTCCAATTAAAATAAGTCCTTATACGAGGTATTTTAGTATTTAGTACTTCGCAGAATTGCATGTTCGTTCTTCGAATATAAATAATAAACGATAATGGATACTACTTACAATGCTCACTGTTTGCTGTGCGGCTATTGGTTCGATTCCATTTGGCGGAGGTCCTCCTTGTGGTGAAAACGGTGGTCCTGCGCCACCACCGCCCGCACTGCCGGCGCCTTGTGGTGGTCCCGGAGGCGGTAAACCGCCTTCAGCACCGGCAGCTTTAGCCGCGGCGGCGATGGCGGCCGCGGCAGCAGCAGCTGCTGCCGCGTGTTCGGCGCCCGCCTTACCACCGCCGGCGGGCAGGGCGTCGCCGTTCTGCGCCCCCGGCGGCGGGAACTGGGGCGGCGCCGCCGGGTATGCAGTCGGCATGCCGGTCTGCACCATGTGCTGCAATAAAAGTCCAATTGATAGTAATGTTGACAATAAGTAAAAATAGAAATTCAAATATGCGTCAGAATCGAATGAAAAGATTTTTTTATATATATTGTTTTGCATCAAAACGTATTCGAAAAATTGTTAATCGATGGTTTCTTCCAGAGTTTCAGTAAAAATTGTCATTAAAACAATATAAAAAAATCTATTTATTTAAAATCTGTCAAGGTATAAGAAAATAAAAAAATGGTTTTATATTTAAATCTAAAATATAAATAAAAATAATTCTACAAAAAATAGTTGTTAATAAAAGAACTAAAAATCAAAAGATTTTTTTTTAGTAAAAATTAGATGTTATTACCAAACAAGTTATAAATTCAAAACGACAACAAATTTCGAAATAAATTTCGTTTTTTCAAGTCTCCTTTTTATGTTTTCATAAGTTTCTATTATTTTGCACAAGGACCTATTATTTTTTCTCTCTATTTTTATATTCGCTTGAATTTTTCATTTTTAAACTATGTGGAAAAAATGTTTTTGTCAATGTAATTTAAAATAAAAATAAGTTAATCATCTATCAATATTTTAATTTATATCGAAGAAAAAAAATAGTGTACCTATTATTTTCGCCATAGGTGCATAAATATAAATAATTTATATTCAATTATATTTCAAACAGCAAATAGAAAGTAAAATATATGAAAAGATTGATCAAAAACAATAATATTCAAAATATTCTAGCCAGAAAATTACAAAATGTTATAAATAATTTTATTTTGGTATTTATATCCTTTCGATGTTATTATTTACTTACTTATATTTATATATTATTAATTATATATTTATTAACACAAATATCTTTAAAAAAATCTGTTTATGTTATTGGCTTTGTGTGTTAAAATATATTTTATATGAATATTTACTACTAATTACATAAAATTAACTGTGTGTAACCAAATTTATACAAATATTTATACTTTACACACATATATACATATTCACACGTATGTGTGTATGAATAAGTATAAATTTAAATAAATATAGGTTAAACGATCCAATGCTTGAATAAATAACTGTACCCGAATAATAAATGTATTTCGTTACGGACAAAATTCAATTCATCCATTATTCACGGACCATTGTGCATTAAAAGAAAATACTCGAGACTACAAGGTGGAAAACAAAAGATTGAGTGTAACCATAGAATTGGTGTCTGGAGACGAGACACATTGTAACTGCCATAAACAGAAAAGTTCCATGTTTTAATAACAAAAGTTCGCGGTTCATATCCACGCTGTTCAGTATTACAAAGTGTTGCGCGGGCATGTCTAACACCGGAGCTATATTTCACAGCGGTTAGTGATTGTACTGACGTTGTTTCGAAATAAATTTTATATTAGACAGTTCTGGTCTCTTTTATTCGTGAGTTGTATTCATAACGTAACGAAAAGTTCATGTTTTCATACAATATGTGATGGTGGTGTCAAAAGAGAAATAGACTTTTTTCATTTGATCAACAGATTATTGGATTTTAAATATAAAAAAGGTACTCGAACCCTGATTGTTATCAAACAATTAAGTTATATGCTTAGGTAAGTAATGATTGAGAACTTCAAATGTATGAACTAGATCTTAACACTTTCGCGTCCGATGACATAGTACAACGTAACTGATACTAATTAATACATTTTTCACAAGTTTTAGCTTGCAGCTTTTGATGTAGTACTACATCTTTTCTTTACAATATAATAGAGATGTTGCTTTATATATTAATCTCTGAAGACAAAGATGTGCGGACATTTAAACATAAATATTAAATTATATAAGGTCATCCAAATGTGATGCCTAGATTTGTGTTTTATTGAAAAGAAACATGTGTATAGGGTGGTATATAAAGAAATATGTGTATAGTTTCTTTTTAATAAATCACAAGTCTAGAAGTTACATTTGGATGACCCTACATAACATTTTAAAATCTGTTGTGTATTAATACTAAACGAACGTAAAAATGTTAAATTCTATTCAAAAATATTTTTTTTACTTTAACACATTCGCGGACGGTAAAAATTTCAGTGATCTGCAAAAATAGATAGCCGATTTTTTTAAAAATTAATTGTGATATCCGAAATTCGATTAGACACATTTTATAAGAGTAGTCAGAATATTACATTTTAATAGTTATATACAATTAATTAAAAAATTAAAATCGTAATTGAAAAATTAAGGTTATATAAAATTCAATGAATAATTGGCTTTAAAATTTGAATTCTATAGCATTTATGTCATCATAATGAAAATGAATGCTATAGCATTTACATCCGCGAACGTTTTAACCAATATTTAATTAATTTTTTTTTACATTATTATTTTTTGAGTATCAAAATTGAATTTTTTTAAAAACTTCAATATTTTCAATAATAATTAATAAAATGTGGCAATATTTGGAAAATTGAATATATATATATATATATATAAAATATATATATTGTAAAAATATAGGTAACCAGAAAGAAAAAGTAGACCTGAAAAAAAATAGTTATGGACGCTATAGCAAAAGTGAAAAATTTTAAATGGAAATGGGTTTATTACATAGCAAAAACAGAAAACCACCAAGAGAAAATTACTGATTTGGAAATTAAATATATAAAAAGATATAGAAAAAGACCCATGTGTAGATTAAAGAGAAATATAAAAAAAATAGTCTGTATGAATTAGAGGATTTTTTTTTTAAACTTCAATATTTTCAATAATAATTAATAAAATGTGGCAATATTTGGAAAATTGAATATATATATATATATATATATATATATATATATATATATATATATTTATTGGTAAAAATATGTAAAAACAGAAAGAAAAAGTGGACCTGAAAAAAAACTAGTTATGGACGTTATAGCAAAAGTGAGAAATTTAAAATCGAAATGGGTTTATTACATAGCAAGAACAGAAGACCACCAAGAGAAAATTATTGGTTTGGAAATTAAATATATAAAAAGGTGTAGAAAAAGACCCATGTGTAGATGGAAGAGAAATATAAAAACAATTAGTCTGAATGAATTAGAGAGGGCATTAGATTGGTCGAAATGGAAAATTTTGGGAAAAGCATTTATCTAATAATGGATAGAGAAAGTCTGATGATAATGATATTATTTATTTATATATATATATATATATATATAAATAAATATACACACACATTCATATACCTGCATATAAGCATGTACACATAGATTGTAAATACCAAGAACAACAAGATATAATCCAAATGATAAAAATAATATACTTAATAAATCAAATTCAAAATATAAATATTCTCTTAACATATACTCACGTTTGTTATGTTATTAACTGCAAAAATCAATTCTTTGTATTTTAAAGTAATAACTATTGCCTTTTTAATAATACAATCACGTATATAAATAAAGTGCTGTTTCCTGTTAGATCTCGCCAGCAATTAAATGATAATGCACACAGTTCTGTACAATAAAGTCATACGTACGCAATAGACGACATTTATAAAATACATGTAACAACTAGTTACGGTAATCGAAATATTTATCAATAGCAACAACCAGTAATACTGTTATTGGCTCGATAGAACAGAAACTAATATTTCTTGTCTTTATCAATACATCAATAGCGATACAAATGTTTGTCGTATCAGAATGAATTTTCGAAATACATTCATGCTATTATATAAAGTGTGAAGAAAATAATATATTAAACGTCACTTTTCTTTCAATATTAATTTATTTATTTTCAATACAAATAAATCTGAGGTGTTGATTAAAACATATAAAAAATCTATAATTTGTTTATATCACTTGCAGATATGTAAATATTTAGGAAATTTATAAAATATTTTTAGTGATGAATAATTCTTATTTTCATTTAAAATACAGAGTGACTCAAATCAGATTGAAGGGTTTAGACATACATTTACTTGCTTACTATCATTTCCAATTCTTTATTATCCTTTAGTGTCATCTGGGACATCTTATATAAAACATACACATATTACAAGCGATATTCGGTTCAATAATCAGAATTTGTTGTCCGGAATGTATAATAAATCGTACAAGTTCTCGAATATAAAAATAAAAGACCAAAACTGATCGTCTTATTAAACGAAGCCTATCAAACGTTATTACATATAATCTAATAGTGGATGACGTATTTTTCGTTGCGATTTTATAAAGCCTTCAAAGATAAGAGGTACAACAACACGATAACGTGTATAAAACTGTAGGCGTTTACCTTAGAATTTTCTACCAGCTTTCCGAGCAAGTTTTTTCCGGTAGCCCTAAACCAATTTACTTTTATCATCCGGTACTGCCAATTTAGCCTCATTCAAGTTATATTTTTGATGTCTGTACGTGTATGAGTACATATTATATATATATATATATATATATATATATATATATATATATATATATATATATATATATCTTTTCTTTTACTGCCTACACATGATCGAGGTTCGAACTGAAAACACGCGTCATTCGGTAATTCGATCTACTCAGCTATGAATTGTTTCGTTAACAAGAATTTTTCCGATGTTCTCTGCTTAACGAAATAAAAAAAAATGATGTGCGGAAACGTTTTCGTAAGAATTTTTTTATTTCGTTCATTTGATTAGTTTTAGATCAATTCGGGCTGAAAAATTACAAATAGTTGGAATTTTTCAAATTTATTATGTTGTCAAAGGAATTTCTAACAAAGAAAAAGTATTAGCCTATTTGAACCATGATTTTAACACTTTTTTTAAAAAAAATAATCCTCATGTTAAACAATTTTTAGTTATTTTCTTAATGTTGACTTAATTAAATTATATTTGTATGTTGTAAGATGTTGATTTTACTAGAAATGTCAAACAGAAAAAATGTTGGATATTAAATTTAGATATCCATTAAGAAGAGCAGATTGACAAAACAAGCTACAGAAAAAAATGGAATTTAAAAGTACACAGAAATGAAATAATTGAAAAAAGTTCGAAATACAATTAAAAGTATTATTTTAATGAAAAGTAATAAAATAAATAAAGATACAGAAATATAAAAAAAAGTCAAACTTAAATTTAAAAAGAATGGGATTCCATACAAACAAGTAAAATTAAGCAAGTAGTAAAGTTAGTATTAGGCCTACTAAAAAATAGTTTACATTGAAAATTCTTTTTCTCTCTCTTTCTCTCTATATATAGGGTGGTCCAAATGAGACTCAAGGACATAACCTTCAGTCCCGGTATTTCACATTTTTCAGTCTCATTTAGGGACTCTGTATGTATGTATGTACAAAAAAAATAATATCTAAATATATAATTTTCAAAATACAATAATTTAAAAAATAAATACAAATTGATAATCCATTGTATTGAAATATGTGTTTTATGTGTATAAAATATATTTAAGTAGAGTGTTTTTGTATTTGTAAATATTTCAACAATATTCCAGTCTGTATTATAGTCATTGAATTCGCCCTATCGCTTCATCAATTATAATTCCAACAACTGATCTACTTATATTCCTTGTTCCGGGAAAGATATCTTAAAAGCAAGCAAACATTTTCATTAAGGAAACGTTGTAATGGTCGTGCGCTAGTCATTAACTCTGTAGCATCACAAGAGCATGCACCCATTTGTACAATATACTGGCGACCCGCCTCGTACGTCGAGGGGGGTAGTTCGATGTACGAAGACATGTTTTGCGTTGCCTCCGGGATGACGATATAGTAGGGAACACGCACGTACCGCATGCCTAGAGAGTCTCTCACTGCCACTCTCCATCTTTTATACTGTCTGGAAACGATGCTGCAGATAATAAATTAGCAGCGTGACCCAGGTGAGATCTCGACCTTACGCGTCTTCTTCCCAGAACATTGTTCCGCCACCCGATGTCCCGATTTTCACATAACGCCCCCACAGATTCTTACTTGGCTTGTTTTCTTTCGCCGCGCAGCATTTTTCCTTTCGTCGCCTCGATGACGTCATTAACGATGGACTTTTTTCCTTATATAGAGAGTGAGGAAAGCGCAACGAGCTTGAAATATGTCTTTCAATATTTGATACTTTATTTTATAATATCGTGTGTTTGCTACTCATCAATAATATAGAAAAATAAGACTTGGTTTATTTTTCTGTGTATTTTTTTAATAAACACTTGATATCTTTTTCAACATTTATTATATATTTTTTTCATTTATCGCCTATATATTTCAGAGCTGAGAAAATTTACTTATTTTTTCCATAAAATGATAATCATTATATTTAATTTATCGTTTTTCAATTCTCTTGTAATTACTTTTTTTATATATATATATATATATATATATATATATATATATATATATATATATATATATATATATATATACACGTGGAAATAAAAATGTATTTTACATTTTTAAATAAAAAGAAGTAAATAATACAATGTATCAAATATCAATAAAAATATATGAGTAATACAGTTACTGTAACACTTGTAAAAAAAAAATAAAAAAATATAAATATGTGTATACGTATGTTTATTGTAAGAGAAAAAATATACAACAATCTATTCTATAAGTATCAAAATAAATAAGTTTATTGTATTTTTCTTCTGCTTATATTCGTATTTTTGACTCTCATATCGTTATCTGCTGAAAAGTTTATTGGAAAAGTTTCGTTTTATTTATATTTTCCATTAGTACTTGTGTTTTATGTTTTTGTTCTGACAACGATTCTTCAAGTTGTTAGTGAATGCTGGATTGTATTTTAAGTTTATTTTATTGAAAGAAAATGGTATGATAAAGTAAAAAATATTTTATATATATATATAAATGTGTGTGTGTAAAACATTTGGTAAAATCATAAAAATAATTAATTATGTAATAATAATTTCGAAATATTCAGAAGCAAATTGTTTATTAAACATATTTTATTTAATATCATTAAATAATTTGAATATTTTTAAATTATTAAGTATTGAAATATTTCATTAACTATTTCTTTAATTAATTTTCTTGTCATGTTGATTATATATAACATTTATAATTTTTAATTTCTTTGACAAGTGGAATACAAACAAGAAAAAACTTAAAATGTCATTCAGTTTCCTTGAAAATATTTTTTTATTCACGAATTAATAAAATAAAAATATAATCATATAAAATTAATCACTTGATATAAAAAGGTTAACAATACTGATTTTTTAAAAGACTAAATAAATGCAAATTAAACGATTCATTTATGAAAATATATCAAAGCTTAATTATATTACATCATTTATTTTTCCGACTGTTTATTTTATAATTTTTTTGACCCCCCAAATCTAAATTATACTGTATACAAAAATGTATATTTATATTGTATTTCAATTTGATTTATCGAACTTTGCGTGTAATCTTTTTTAATAACTGTATATCTTATTTACTTAATGGATTTTATTATTTTTTAAATATTTATAATTGTTAATTTATACAAGAATATTTCCTTTTAAAAATAGTTGTGTTCAGTGATTGATTTAGGTATCTGTGTGTGGTCTCAAACCAAGATCTCCTCATTGTTTAATAATTAAAATAAGCAATGATTATAAAACCTAATTTTATACTTTTTTTATTTGAGATTTCTGTACTGAATGATTGAAAACAATTCCAGTTCATTAAATTTTCAAATAATCGTTGTAAATGTTATAATATTTGAGATCTACATCAGCGTAATATTATTTCCATTATTCTAATTAAAAATAGAAAATAGTCTGTTGTTTATAAACACAGAAAACAAATTATACTTTATTAATATATAAAATTATCGAGTCTATTGAAAATCAATTATGTTTATTATTTGTATAACAATATGTATGTGGTTTGATGTGAGTGAAATGAAATGAAATATTGAAAGCACTTTACTGTAATCATTATTTATTAACCTGAAACGAGTAAAACGTCCATATAGAAGTAGATATATTATTAATTTTTTTAGAATAATTTCGTCAGAAAAAAATCATTAAATTGGAAACTAGAAAATAACTTTTACATAGGTTGGAAAATTTTGATCTGATGTTTAAGTGTAGAAGGTTGAGTGGGTAACAAGTCGAGATTAATGTGTCTGTGTTCAAGATTGAACTTCGAACGTAGGTCATCGACTTACTAAAAGAAATCGTCTCGAATGTTTAATAAACTTCTGCATTGACAGATTTTTTTTAAAAAAAATAATTTGAATACATAAATAAATAAACATAGAATAAATAGACAGTTATATAGAAAATCCATACCGAACGTGTAGAATATATTATTTACTCGAATTTTATATAGTCATTACTTACATTAATATAATAAGATTTTATAAAATATTCTGTAACTGAATTGTTATGTTAACAATTATTTGTAAATTTTATAAAAAAAAAACGTTATAAAATCGAAAATACTTGCTACCAATTAAGTAAAAATATAAATTTAAAAAGTACATAATTCTGATATATGTGAAAAATATTTTTGTACTAAATAATTCCAAGTACTATTCTATACAATCACCAAATTGAATTAATAATAATTAATGAAACACATTTACGAGATATATTAAATTTGAATATAGAACCTGTAAAGGATTGTACAACTCGTTCGATTGTGATCCTTTCTACAGAACTTATATGTAAGTGTAGTTATTATCCATTAATGAATAAGGGTTGTCGAAATAATAGTCGGGTGCGTAAGGTCGTTGATCTTGCCTGAGTTTCTGTTATGACGTTACGAATAAATTACCATAAAATTGTTAATTTGTGTTTAATATATGGAAATGAACAGTGTCTCGATAATAAGATACAAAAAGTAATTACAAATTTCTATATTATTTTAATGTATTTTATAAATTCAGTATAATTTTTCGATAATAAAAGAAAAGATCAAATATTGTGGATTGGAAACAACTGTTTATCCAAATATTTTATTTTCTAAAAATAAAATTTATCTAACTGTTTGATATCAATTTAAAATTTTATACAAATGTATTCTCACCCCAACACCGCAAGATATTGAAACAGTGTTTAATAATTATTTATTGTTCACTTTATTTACTCTTCACTTTATCTGATACAAATTTCGGTGACAATGAAATCAGCGTGTAAAAAAGGAAGTGAACAATAAATAATTATTGAACATTTTTTTATTATCTTGTACTTTTAAGACGAGAGTTCATTTTTATAAAAAAAATACATTTGTATAAATACAATGTGTCCAGGGTTTGGTGTGACTTATTAATTTTTTAAATTTTATATATTTTTATTCAAAATTACATCAAGCATTATAACGCTGTTGTTCATTAAGATATAGCATTACTAGAAAAAATTAAAAAAAATCATTAATAAAAAATTAAATCAAACCAATATAAGAATATGTATAAACAAGATCAGTTTTATCAGATAACATAAATGGACCAATACTTGTTTATACAATATATAAAAAAGTACTTAAAAAGATTACCAAATTATCGATATTGATCTTACAAAAAGTACGTTTCATTAATACAAGGATTAAGTCTATTAACGGAGCAAAAAAAAGGCGTGTTATTTTTATTGACTCTTATCAAAATTGTCACATGGTTGGTAAAACGTTGATAAACACGCCCGCCGTGATTTCATGGTAGAGAAAGTGTACAAAAGCCACTTTTCATTTTGTTTTCGTTATATATATATAAGGTTATAGGGCTGGCTAAGGCTTATCGGTTATCTTCTAGATACAGCCTTGTTGACGATGATACATTAACTGGGATTACTTGCACACAACACTATCAAAATGTTTACAATCGAGCGCTGCTATAATAACGGTGGCGTGTAATATGTTCTATAGAAACATATTACACACATTTATATATATATATATATATATATATATATATATATATATATATATATATATAAGTTAAGAAAAATGTTATTTTCAAAGGAACGAGAATTTCAACTTGAATCCACTATTTAATATTAATGAAAGTCTATTTTAAATCTAACAAACTTCAATAAAGATTATTTTATATTGTGTTCATTTCTAAATAATATTTTATTAAATCTTTACTCTTAATATTTTGATATTTATTGTAAAAGGTCATATTTAATAGTATTAAATTAGAAAAATAAAAAAATCATACGAAATATGATTAACTATATTTTATAACTTTTTTTCTAATATATATATATATATATATATATATATATATATATATATATATATATATATATATATATATATATATATATATATATATATATGTATGTATGAGTGTATAATTTTACATATGTGTGAGTTTATAACATGTGCATTTATAGTAAGAGATTTCCGAAACCACTATGAAGATCATTTAATTTATTGTCATACGAAAATATGTCCCTCAACAATAAATCTTTTCAACAAAACCTACATGTTGAAGATTAATACGGTTTGATAATCTATTCAATCGTCGAACCAGATTTCAGATAACGATTTAGTACAACCTGATTCAATTCATTCATCACTCAAAATCCGACACGAGTTAAAGCTATTAAACTAATGTTTCTGATCGCGTTTACGTTACCCCAGCATGAACTCACGACCTAACATTTTCATCTGTTATCTAGTTCTAAAACTTTATTTCGACATAAATTTATATGTAAAGGAGAAGATCTATTAAGAAATTGTATACATTTGTGTAATTTATATTCACTATATGTATGTATGTTATTCACACAATTACATATATATGGTGGCCTAAATGAGATTGAAGGATAGTAAAAAATAATGAATGATAGTAAGTAAATAAATGTGTATCTAAACCTTTCAGTCACACTTACATACATATGTATGAATGTATGTATATTACCGAAGAACATATTAAAGTTCGAGAAACTCTGATAACAAAAATTTTACTGGACTACCATTGGACAGAGAGGCTAAAATCCACAGATTGTAAAGTCGAATAGTAATATTAAATACATAAAACAATTTAATAAAAATTTAGTTTTAATGTAAAAAAAATAAATTAGAAAAATGTTTCATGAGATATAGACTTGAAAATTAATAAAAAAATAAATACTTCTATTGAAAGACAATTTTACAGCAGATACAAGAATAATATAAAAAAAAATTATTTTTTTTAAATAATAATTACGAATAACTGTAAAAAGGTATAATTAAAAATATGTATATATCAATAATCTCTGTTTTGCAATAATTCAAAATGTTCTTGTGAAAGTCTCCAAAAATATTTTCAGCACTGCTTCATAACAGTTTTCAAAAATATTTCATACTATTTGTTATCTCACCATTTTGTATAAAATGTACAAAGTTTTGTGCAACGTAAGTCACAAATTTTAATTATGTACATATGTATATGTATCCACAAGCACACACATACATATGTATATATATATATATATATATATATATATATATATATATATATATATATATATGTACATATTATATCCAGTGTCATTTCAATTACAACACAGTGATACATTATTTCATAACGTAAAGGGTTTAACAAAATGTATAAATTAAAACGAAGGGTGCGTCATGTGAAACTAACATGCTTACATACACACACACACACATTATATATATATATATATATATATATATATATATATATATATAATTTCACTGAACCATATAGCCATAAAAGAATTCTTTAATATTACATACATATGTGGGCCTACTGCTAATTAGAGTTGAACTAGCGACGTAGTCATTTTTATCCTTTTTTCTGTGAGATGAACATGGGTTGCATTTTAAATATTCCAACGTGATTTTATCTCAGCTAACATTTAGACATTGTACTATATAATTAAATTAATAATATATCATCAGGAAAAAACCTCGAGTTAAGGTTTGAAAATGTGTTTAAATAAAAACCGTCTATTTTCAAACATAATAACAAAAATACCCCACGTCGGGTGGTTTGTGTTACGAAGTGCCAATAACATTCAATAAGGCTTACGCTCAACAGTAGGTTATTATAAGCTTTGTGATAATGATGTATAAAGTAGATAAAAAATAATTAAATTTAATTAATTTAACTTTAAAAATAATGTAAATTAATTTTTACATCAATAAGTTTGAAACTCTGGTTCTTTGAAAAAAACCGAATATCGAAATATTCATAAAATTAACTTTTAAAATTTTAAATGATTTTTATAACAAAATCTGAAATTCATTTGTTACATTTACTCAGTTAATATATTTTCTGTTACATATGCAGAATCTGGATTAAATTCAGTTATTAATTATACAGATTCTCCTCATTAAAATCATGTTTATGAATTCATTAATAATCTCTGAAATCATACCAGTAAATTTTGTTCCAGTTACAAACTAACAATTTATATTATACGAATAATCTCTTTGTACAATGAGGGTGCAACAATTATGTATGTTTATACCACGAAATGCAAGCATTGCAGCCCGCATTATACTAAAACTATGTTATAAAAATGTCACTTGCAATAAGGGTTGTTGCAATTTGTAGAGTGTTATTTTTAAATTGTGTTTTTAAGTACCATATTGTATAATATATATATATATATATATATATATATATATATATATATATATATATGCACTTTAATTAACATATTAATATAAAATAATATATCAAATTCTATTCACGTCTTTAATTGTTCCAAGTTTCCACTAATAAAGTAGATTAATGCTAGTGTAGCCTTGCATCCAATATATCTATATCGTTTTCACTCTTCAAGTTTTTGTATAAATGAATCGCAGTTCATCGGTCGTTTAGGGAGAAAATACGCCGGTGGCGTAGTCGAAGCGTCGAGGTGCTAAAACTACAAAAGTTATAATTAAAACGCTGGAGACTGAAGACAGATCACCTACACTCGACTCAAGATGTAAATTATGCAAATTTGTCAGTGAAAAGACGCGTACGTTGTATACTTTTATGTTTGTTTCGTTGACTAATTAGTACGTTTTTTTAATACCCCTTTTGTCTCCAGAACCTTTTTTTTAGTAATACGTCGACTATTTATCTCCAAATGTCGACTTGAACATTTTATATTCAGAGAAAGTAGACCATTTTTGCTATTCTTTCTAATTTAGCATACAAAAAAAATTCAACCACGAGACAAAACTGTGAATTTTTCATTCTATTACGAATGTATACGAAAATACAACTGAATCAAAAATTAAACATAACTATTCATGGTTTATTCATAAAAAATTCAAATTATTACTGACTATTTCTTTATACAGATGTCATATAGACAGAATAAGCACACGTACTTGCATGTGAACAACATTTCAAATTCAAATCGAAATATCATATGTAAATAAAAACATGCCATGCTTACATATTCAATGAAAGATACAAATGTCACAACAAACTATATGTTTGTTTGAAAGAGTAATGATGCTGTATAAATTCTCTTAAGAAAATTTGACGTATGGGAAAAATAAAAAAAATATGTATTTCAATAACAGAAGGAAAGCAGTGGAATAAATGTATAAAAAATCATCAAATATTAAAATTTATATCTACGTATACACTTTTATATAAATATGTATATATATATATATATATATATGTGTGTGTGTGTGTGTGTGTGTGTGTATATATATGTGCGAATATTTGTGAAAAATAAACGATGTGTACTCTATAGTACTTAAATAGAGTAGAATAAAATGTTATTTTTACAAGATTTAGACTCCGAAGTCAGTTTCTAATGCTCGAACGCGTGCCCACAGCCCGTTAAGAACACGATCGTGTTAAAAAATCGCAAAAATTTTTTTTTGAAAATTTTCCCAAAAATTCAAGGTATACCCCTTGATGTTTTTTTTGGTCGAAATTTTTTTTCTGAATTTAGCTAATTTTACCATGCAGAATGATCACTAGGGCCTATATTAATTGTGAACCGATGTCGGTTTCGTGCTTGTGCTTTTAATGCCACAGCAGTGCGACTTCATGTGTAGTCATTAGGGACGAGATATTAGTATCAAAAGTAGACATTTTTTACAACGTAAACCATGTGAAAAAATTTGAAAAAAATATATTTTGTAGAGAATTTAATGCTCTTTCGAACGTTGTATAAAAAATTAAAATCGAACAAGGCGTTCAAGAAATATTTGCGAAAAATGAACGACGTGTATTCTGTAATGTAATATTTTACTTCAACCCAAAACAATAAAATGTTATTTTTATGATATTTAGGCCCCGGCACCAGTTTTTAATGCTTGAACGCGTGCCCACGGACTATTAGGAACATGATCGTGACAAAAAACCGCGAAAAAAAATTTTGAAAATTTTCCCCAAAAATTCAAGGTATACCCCTTGACGTTTTTTTTGTCCAAAAAAAAAATTTCTGAATTCAGTGAATTTAACCATGCAGCATGATCACTAGGGTCTATGGTAATTGCGAACCGACATCGGTTTCGCGCTAGTGCCTTTAGTGCCACAGCAGTAGGACTTTATGTGTAGGACTTCATGTCACTAGACGCGAAATATTATTATCGAAAAGAGAAGTTCTTTTATAACAATAGAGACCTTTTGAAAAAATTCAAAAAAATATATGTTATAGAGAATTTAATTCCCTTTCGAATGACATATAAAAAATTAAAATCGAGCAAGGCGTTCGAAAAATATTCGCGAAAAATGAATGATGTGTATTCTATAGTACTTGAACCGAATAAAATAAAATGTTATTTTTATGAGATTTAGGCTCTGGCGCCCGAATCTAACACTCAAATGCGTGTCCACGGACCATTAGAAATACAATCAATATAAAAATTCGCGAAAAAAAATTTTGAAAATTTTTGCCAAAAATTCAAGGTATACCCCTTGACGTTTTTTTTGGCCGAAAAAAAAATTTCTGAATTCGGCGAATTTAACCATGCAGCATGATTACTAGGGCCTATAGTAATTGTGAACAGATATCAGTTTCGCACTGGTACCTTTAGTATCACAACAGCACGACTTTATGTGTATAGTCGCTTTTCGTAAGATATTATTATCGAAAGGAGAAGTTTTTTTATAACGACACAGACCTTTTGAAAAAAATGAAAAAATATATATATTGTAGAGAATTTAACGATCTTTCAAACGGTGTATAAAAAATTAAAATCGAACCAGCAGTTCGGAAAATATTTGCGAAAAATGAATGACGTGTATTCTATAGTATATTTGAACCAAACCTCTTGACGTTTTTTTCGACCGAAAAAATGATACAGTGAACATTAAATACCATGATGTCTTGAATTTATAAATTATGAAAAGTAATGTACCGAGTATGAGTAGTGTACCGATATTAGCTAATACGATGATGACGATATTATAAAACTAGCATAACTAACAGAATGAGTATTATTGTAATATTATTTTTGATAAAAAAATAAATAATCAACTATACACCTAATAATGTCAATTAGTTAATTTGTATAATATTAAAAAAAATTTAAAAATTGTATTTAAAAACATAATTACATTGATAATCGATATTTTAAAATAAAATGATGTAAAAATATACAAAGCAAACGATAAAACAAGAAATTAAAAAAAAACATTAATTTTTCTTACCATATTCACTCTATGTTAATTTTTCTTTACATATTTTTTTTGTAACACAAATTAATATTCCAACACTAAGATATTACACTTTAATAACTTGAGCTCTTGGTTAAAATCCTTTGGTGTTAAGTCCAATGATTATTTTATAAAAAAATGAATTATTTACATCGTCTCAAACGAATAGTGTTAAATTAATTAATTACGCAAATACTACTTCACTATCTATATATGTAAGATTAGAATTATTTCAAACATAGTTTACGAATAATTAAATTTCATCTTTAATTAAACACCATCCGTTTGAGTCGGTACGACTAAAAACTATTTACATACATATACAAATATATACACTATGTTTTTAGTTAATTAAGTTTACAACTTCACGTACATACACTTTCTTAATAAATATAAGAAAAAAAACATCTCACGCAAAGAAAGAAAAAAAAACTAGACAACGAAACCGCATAATACGCTATATACAGTTACTATGTGTGTACTTTTACTTTTTTTTCAGCGAGCCGACATCTTTTTGATATATGCGACTCAAAAGCAAAGTGAGGTAAAAAGTTTGTTTTTTAAAAAAAGTTACTTGCTTGCTTTTGCTGTCTCAACATACCGTCTTCGTTCTCCCTATGTTCTTTTTCTGTATGCATTCACAATGTTTTATACAAAATGGATTTATGACTTATGCAGAAGGTAGAGTGATTTTTTCCAAATAACTTTTATACTTCGCCTTTTTCCTGAACGCACGTACCGTAACTGTTCTTTAAAAATATATGTGATGTATATTTTCTTTAAAAAAATCAGTGTGTGATAGCATTTACAACGATCTCTTTTTTGGTAATTTATTATATGATAAAATACAATAATTGTTCAATTAATTAGATAATAAAATATCGAAATCGAATGTTGGAAATAATTTACAAACACTGGAGTAATTAAAAATGATATTTAAAAAAATATGAAAGAAAATTACACTGTAAATTATTTAACATGTAGATAATTCAATAATATTAAAGTAATAAATCATTTGGATGGATCAACACAGAAGGATTTTAAATTGTCTCTTAGAATTCGCATATCTTTTTGTGTGTGTAAGTTTGAATTGTTGTCTAAGACTGATGGATCGACTTGAAACTTTTTTCTGGATCCCACAGTTGATTCATACATAAGTAAATTCCAACAGACAGGAAGATTATACATTTAAATTGTCGACCGACAAGTTCCCGACAATCAGTGCATTACGCATACATCTCGAACTGAAGAGGGATTTGGAATCGCGCAGGTTTACATAAATTATATAACATGCTTTTCTAAATGATGTCACGCCGAAATGTTTAATCATTAAATGGGTCGCACATACCCAACCCTTACGACGCAAATATATCAAGAAGTGTGTTCCGTGTCTCCGGTGTTCCGTTCTTATGCAACTTGGAAGGAACAGTGGATAGGATCTCTGTTCACTTAACAGAATTACTCGACATTAGTAGAGCGTGTTAGTTACGAATTTAAATTAATCTTGACGTCACCGACACCACATTTTCAAAATGGCCTTGTCGGTACAATATCATCCGTGTGTCGGAATTGGACGTGCAAACAGAGATGCGTGTATTATTTATATTGTAATAACACATGCTCTTCCTGGAATTGATGCAATTAATCCGTGAACAGACAAAACAATTATATTTGAATTTATGCTTTGTTTGTATAGTATAATTTTGTTTTCAAAGTACAAGTATATATGAATATATTTATGGTATTTGGGGATTCATCAATCATTGAATACACAATAGGATTGTATAGATATTTACCAGACTGAAAAATATTTTAATAAAAAAATCAGAGAAACAAAGAGCAAAATAAGAATATTTTACCATATCCCATTATATCAACTATTAAATAATACATATAATTATATAGAGTTGTTCAAATGGGACTGAAGAAGATTTTAAACATATATTTACTTGATTACTATTCTTTAATATCTTTCAGTCTTATTTGGGTCACTTTACATTAATGACATTTGTAAATTTTATAAACTTATATAATATTTTTAACATTTCTTAAGACATTGTGACAAAATGTTTATTTTATCTTAACAGACGGTGGTTGGAAAAAAATTCGAAATATACCCTACTAGCACAAATGGGAATTAAGATGAAATAAATGGACTGTGCTTTATCATATGAACAAAATGAAAAAATATACTTCCATATATATGTATGTATTTATATATAGGTGGTTCAAATGAGACTGAAGAATGATAAAAAATATAAATGACAGTAAACAAGTAAATTTATGTCTAAACTCTTCAGTCTCATTTAGGTCCTCTCTTTCTCTCTCTAAATATATATATATATATATATATATATATATATATATATATATATATATAGAACGTGAAAGAAAGACATAAATGATAATAAAAAAGTTGCGAGTTGTTTTATCATAAATCAACCCGATAACGAAGATATACACTTTGTTAATTCACTTCCATTAACAGTTCCAAATAACATTACATGAGTTCTCGTGTTGCTCTTAAGATATTACTTAACAAAGCTTTTCACACTGCTGTAGAGAGACATTAAGGTAACAATGAAAAGCATTAGTAAAGAAAATTAAATCTAGATTCTCGACTTTTCTTATTTAACGGATAATATCTCAAATGGTTAATAAAATAAGAGCTTTCAACTACGTTGATATATAAATTATTAATCTAAGAAACACAATTACTGGAGTAAGTGCATATACATGTACGTACGTACGATTCTACATATGTTTGTTTTATGTATGCTTGTATGTAAACATTGTTGAGAATAACGATAATATTTAATTAATACATCTATATATTTTCACTTCCATGTAATAATATATTAAACATACATACGACGCACTGTATATAATGAACGAACAACACTTAACTATTAGCGTCAATATTGTAATCTAGGCTACATATGGTTCTATATAAGTGAAATTATATTTGTTCATCTTTCTTTAATTTGGCACAGTTTATTGGAAGTAACACTGTGTGCAATGTAAATATATTATAATTGTTTTTCGATATAACATTAAAAACCGATTTTTAGCTTCATCGATACATCAATACTTTCTATACACTAAACACAAGAAAAAAAATGATTTATATATAGATGGATCAAATAAGACATTTTGATTTGCCTACTATCAATTTATTATTCATTACTATCATTCAGTCTCATTTAGAACACCCTATATACTAAGTTAAAAAAAAAATTAAACAATTCAAGAAAATAAATCGAAACCTATATACTCTCTAAATATTTTTTTAGTATCAGTATTTCATTTACAATGGTTTTTTCTATTATTCAAAATTAATTTATTTTCTATTGAAAAAAAATGTTAATTTAATTACAATGCATTTCAAATTGTTCCATGTCAATATTTTCAAACGAACATGAAAAAATATCAAACCGTGTTTCAAATAATGTAAACATTAGCAAAAAAAATATTCGATCATCAAACTAAAACACCGATTTAATAAATTCACTGAATTAAAATTTACCCCTCGTTGTACGAAATAACTGAATTTGTTTCGTTTTAAATTCATGGTTTGTAGAGTAAAAACGAATTAAATCAAATTAAAATGCAGCTTTTCAAATAAATAATGAATTTATTTGAATAGAAAATTATAAACTGAATATAATATTTATTTTCAACATAATTTTAATTAATTAATCATATGTATTACAGTAACTAACTATGTGTGAATTTTATTTATGTTAAATGGTTTATTATTAAACAAAGTTACATTTGAGTGATATTAACAAAAAAATATTGTCATTTGTTAGAAAATAAAAAAGAATTTTCACAAGCATGAACGCGTACATACACACACACACACACAATATATATATATATATATATATATATAAATATGTGTGTGTGTGTGTATAATAAAAAATCAACAGTTAAAAGAAACATAATTGAACTTTTATATTACATCCTTCTATTCGAGGAAAAAAAAATTTCAAATCATAAAAGAAGTGAAACATAATGCGATATCATCAGTTATTTACAATGGCACAGAAGAGGGATATAAGACACTAAATTGGAATAGAACAGAAAGAGACCTATAGCCGAAATGAAAGCAACTTACAAGAGAATAATCCTTGAATAAAAAATCCTCAACAATTCCCTTGGTCATACATATACATGATTAACATTTCAAAGTTAAGCAAACACGATTATAATTAATAAAAGAAATGTGCACTGAGTATCAAAAAAAGAAAAGAACAGTAGAAAAATACATCGAAATGTTTGAAAAAAACGTAAATACAAAAATTAACACATAATGCATGTACATGAAAGTAGTGCATAAGAAAGTGATTTAAATATAACATTATTTACAAAACATATTAGACTTCTTTAGATATCAGTGAAAAGTGGGAAAAGTAATATATATTTCTGAAATAAGTATGAAAATATGTATTATTTATGTAAGATTCGAAGCTATGTTTTGAAAAGTCCAAGTGCTTTTTTTTAAGAAAAAAAGGAAAAATTGTGTTCTTTTGTAATTATTCAAACATAGTGTAATAAATATGTGTCGACGAAATCTATACATCGCAATTATATTGTTATTGAATATTTTAACAATAATTGTATGTGATGATCCAATCAATAACGATTTAGAAGAAAGTGCGAGGAAGAGGAGAAGACCGTTTGGATATTACGGTGAAATATGTAAGAAGTGCTCTTATTTGGGTATATTTTATTTTGAATTTGAATTAGAATCTGTAGTCATCTTTTCAAAAATAGATACAAATCATTAGAAGATTAATTCTCGTTTCTTTAAAACTACTTTCTTCAAGTATGCTATATTTAAATTTAAATTCACTTATTTCTTGGTGAATTGACTGACATTTTTAGTTATTTTTGCATGTTAATATGGGAAGAATATTTTTATTATAAATTTTAATCAATTTTAATTTATTGAGATTCATACATATGAATTATAATCCTCGACATCACAAGATATTAAAAAGTGTTCAATAATAACTTATTGTTTACTTTGTTTATAACAACAATGAGTTAATTCGCATTTCGATGGCAATGCCAAATCATCAGAGCTTTTTGTTATAAAATCTAGTTGTTTAATAATTATTTATTGTTAACTTTGTTTTTAATGTCTTATGGTTGGGGGTGATAAATCGTTTATGGGAAAATAAATTCACTAGTTTCAAAACAAATAATATATATTGAGATTTTATATAAAATGAAAATTGGAATAGTAGTTATTGAAAATATTTATACATGAGTTTACAAATATCTGAAAAGTTTGGAACTAATTATGAAAATATGTTTTTCTATACAGATGAAAAATAATATTTACACTGGATGATTGAGAAAATATTTCTTAGTGAGTGTAAGGATCAAATTCACATAAAATTGATAGATAAGTTTTAAACTAGTTATCCTAAAGATAATTCAAACAATAGAGTACAAATTAATATAATGCTCTGACCTTCATGGCATAGCCATCGAAATAAACAGTAATTTCTTTTTTTTAGTGATTTTTAAGCTCTGTGTTATAATTTTGATTCTTTTTATTTCTTCGTCATACCTGGGATTATGAATTTTTTGATTAGCATTTCTCTTCTTGTTTTGTTATCTCAGGAAACATTTCAAAAAAACCTGAGTAATTTTCTTTGTAGCTGATTAATCCCTCACTACTTAAGAAATATGCAATGATTAATATAAAGCCTTATATTGTTGAGGGTGAGTGATTCATTGTGTTAAAATGAATTTCCTACAATACCAAAACTGTGATAAATTATAGTTGCATTTTAAATTCTCTTGAGGGAAGTTATTTTTCTTTTATGGGATCCATCCCTAAAGATTATTAAGAAAAGTTTTTCTATCCTTTCATTTCGTGTTAATAACATTTTTCGTTTGTGAATAAAATATGTTTTTTCAATAGATTTCAGACTTTTCGGACATGTATATATACAAACATATATATATATATAATGACTAAAATTGACAGTAGGGTTGAAGAATCAATTTGAATTAACTAACAATTTTCGTTCGTATTTATAAAACCGGTAGCAAATAAAATATTCTTTTTCCAGTTAGACCATGGCGATGGTGGGGTGCTGTATGGGCTCTCAAAATCAAAGTTGTCGTCGTAATGATCACCGTATTCAGTGTAATGATGTTCTTCAAGATGTTCATCGGTGTTAATTTCATGCGATACTTCTGGCACGACAAATGCGACCATCACGATCATATCAGTTATACACCACCACCCTCGTACCATTATTCAGAGTCTGCGCACCACGCTCACTATGCACATCCATCGTCTTCCCACGACGACGTGAAAGAATACGACCATATACCGCCGACCGGTAGTTACGGGGGTAAAAATCACGGCAGAATAGGATATATTCAACCGTTATCGGTGCCGCCGTTACCGACGCCCGCCTCGCTCGAAGGCGGTAGAAGTTTCCATAAAATTCCCGGAGTTGATGAATATACTGTCGAGAGAATCGTTAGAAGGTGCGTAAAGTGGAATTAATTGATTTTTAAGACAACAAGCCGAAACTCAAACTTCTGATTGGACAATTTATTTTATTTTTTATATACACAAATGATTTTTATAAAAAGTTATAAATCATACAGTGCCAATTTTCACATAAATAAGCTATCAACTCCAAATAATAAATTGTTATAAAAGTATTCAATAATTACATAATATTCACTTTATTTGTTTATAAGCTGGCATGCAATTATTATAGGAGTATGTATGTATGTGTATATACTTTGTACGGAGGATGTCAAATTTCTACAAATATTTCTTATTTAATTCCTTGATTTTTTAAGGGGTTATACGCACTTGCGAGGCGCAAAAACGACGTTTTTTTAGGAATTTTTTTTAGAAACAGTATTTATTATGCAATTACAAATTATGGTTATTTGAATAGATCCTACTTTCAAGAATAAAATAACATGTCGATCATAAAAAAATATTGAAGTGCACCGCTCCTGCAGACGATGTCCCGAACGACCTCCAAAAAAAGGCGCTTGGCGGTGATCTCCATATCGGCGATTTGGATTATTTGAAATCAAAAAATATGGGCAATTCTTTTAAAGGATAGATTAATGCAGGTATTGAACGAAGGAATAATAAAAATTTTCATTTTTGACAAAATGGCGTCTACTTGAAAAACATTTTTCGTTTTTTACTAAAATTTTCGCTCCAAATTGTTTAAAAAAAATAGTAATAATTTTTGTAAACATTATTCCTTCGTTCAATACCTGAGGAATATATTTGAGAAGATTGTGTGAAAATTTGAGACCGATCGGTTCAGCCATTTCTGAGATATCGAGATCACCGACTATGAAAACACCGTTTTGAGATAAACGCGTTTGAAGTTTCGGACGTAGTTTACACATAGTTAAAAATTTGGTAAAAATTCAGGTGTATGTCCGAAAATATTTATCGGATTTACTTCAAATTTTCAGAGAATATACTCAAATATATGTGCATTCCGAAAATGCAAAAAAAAATCGATTTTTTTGAAATTTCTAACTGCGTATAACCCCTTAATGCATTTAATATAGATGAGTTATTGATTGAATTATTTTTTTCATAATCTATAAATCCTAACAGAGTGATATTTGAATTCAATGTATCTACTAATCCCTTACCACTTAAATATGATTCATGGTACTAAATCAGCTTTGAAATCATCCTTGTCTCGTAGCTATAAGAAATCGAGCTGATTTTGTAACAGTTTTGAAATAATTTTGGTAAATTTATATATACATATATTCTGATATTTGTTTCAGTATTGAAGATTTCTGGGAAACACTAAAAAATTAATTTATGGAAGAATCTTCGATGGATAATTACTGATAATATTACAATATCAACATCAAAAACCTTGTTTTCAACTGAAGAATTCGATTATATTTTTCATTAAACAGGATTATAAAAGTCAATATGTCAAACGTGAAAGGTTGTAAATAGTATTTTATTGGAGTTATTAATTAATATTATTTAAATGTTAATCGATTATGTATTAAGACATATTTATTTATTAACTATTTATGTTATTTATTTATTATACACATTTATGTAAATATAAAATGATATTCGATTAGACATACCTGGTTACATTGTATGAATATAAACACTGTACATAATGAACAGAACTTTGACATTTACTTCACTCAATTATATTCTGTTATAATTCTTATTGTGATATAAATTTCTACTTAAATAATTAAATTCAATGTTGAGAATATAATTTGCTCAAATTCGAAACAAACTGTTATTATTGGATTATAAGATATATCATATTAGAAAGGATTCAAGTGAATTTACGATATTATTTCGAATGGTTTTTGTGAAGTTGGTACTAAATTAAACACTTTTTATACAATGCACGAAATGAACAATGTATTTATAAATATATATCAAACTTTATATATATATATAATAAAAACTTGTGTTGAAATGTTTAAATAAATCGACGCATTTCCATTAAAAAATCAATAAAAACTATAAAATATGAATTTTATTTACATTGTTTCCAATTATTTGTTGATTTTTTCCAATAATCCATTTATTTTTCGTATCATGCAACCATATAAATATAAAAGTAATAATTTACATTCATACAATTAATTATACATAAAGTAGTAATTGTACATTTATGTACAGTAATTATATATAAATATTTTATTTATACATATTTCAATTAAAACACGCAACTAATGGTCTAACATAACAGCATATATTTTTTTTTAAAAGAATATAATGTATTATTTAAACAGTTCCATGCCATCAATTTGTTCACGAATCATTGCTGAATAAATGAATAAATTGTAATGAAATTATTCTTCAAATTCACATACATATATAAGTGTGTATGTATGTATATATGTGTGTGTGTATATATATATATATATATATATATATATATATATATATATATATATATATATATATATATAAGAAATACCCAGAAAAGTTTTTTCTATTTTTTATATGAAAATGTTAAAAAAATAATTTTTGATTTGAAGTAAATTTCTTCATCAAAATGAACCTTCTTCCATAGATTTACCAAATTATTTATACCATCTTTATAAAAATCTTGAGGAGAAAACTGGACACTTCTTTTTTCAAATCATTATTCAATCCTAATTAGATGTTATATCAATTAATTTCTTGTAATTGGATGGTGTATATATATATATATATATATATATATATATATATATATATGTATTTTTAAATGAATAATTAACAATGATTAATACCGTTGTTATATCAGAGAAAATAACAAGGAACACCCTAGCAGTTATAAATAGCATTTGACCTTTGAAAATGAAAATCAAACGAAATAACAAGTCCAGAAATCTCATTTGATAACAAAATACCATAAGTCAACTTTTGAAATTTATACACTAATGAATGATAATTTATCAAGATACGGGTAGATAGATATAGATATTTATAATATAGCTCTAACAGTAGCAGTCCGTGTCACTGATTAAATCAACTGGATTATACTGAAAAAGATCAAACTACAAATGTTACTCATTTATTTCAACGATTTTTTTTAAAAAAGAGAGTACTTATAAAATCCTTACAGTCAGTTTAAACGTTACCTTTCATATTCGTTTTGTCTGTTATTTCTTTGAAATTCTTTAAATATTGATTCGGAGAAATCTAGATTTCTTTTTATACGACATTTAAAATATATCAAGTTATTTATGTATGTATTCTTTAGTAAGGATTTGTTTTGTTCAAAAAATATTTTGTAAAGGTTTGGAGATTTTTCTATACAGAAAAAACATTTTATAAATGTATTAAAAATAAATAGAAACTTTTAGTAAAAACATGCTTTATCTTATTTAATATGATTTTCAAGTAGTCTATAAATAAATTATTTATTTTTTTGTATATATTTTATTAGTAAAATATAAAAGGTCAAAATAAAATGAAAAACAAATATAGATATTTTCAAGGAAATGATTCGAAATAAAATAAATATGAAATATATTTACATTATTAAAAATGTATTTAGAGGATGGTTTTCATGTCTATTATATATATATATATATATATATATATATATATATATATATATATATATATATATATATATATATATATAATTGAGTTAGCAAATAAGTAATTACATTTTTTTTAATAAATGAAACACAAGTTTATCATGAGATCAAATAATTTTATACAATAATGTACTGATAATTTTGTTCCATTATCTTTTGTCATCTTTCAGGTATTTTCATAATTTCGTGAAATGATTTTGATCTTTTTGGACGAAAAACTGAAGTGAAACGTTTACACCATTTAAAGAGTGTTGTAAGAAACAGAATAAATAGTAATTTGATGGTGCAAGGTCACTACTATTTTTTTGTCACATCAGAAAACTAGTTCAAGAAAAAATTTAAATCGAACCTTTTTTTCTGTCAGGTAAAAGTTTCTTTGCAGTTTTTTTCGTATATTAAAGTTGTAAATTACAAGAACTGAATTTAAATTTAATCCAGTTTTATTTTTACGGCAGTTAAAAATGGATCAGCGTTTATTAAACACACAATTCGATTATCTTCTTTTTGAGTAATCTTGAAAATTGAGAACAATGTCGAAAATGTAAATAAATTCCATTTAATGTTGAAAATTGATTGTTTTGCAATTGAATACCATGCAAATCTAATAATTATTATTGGAAACAATACAATTTAATTGAATTTCATTCTCTTTACAAATAATGTACAATGCTCATCGAATATTGCTACAAACACACACACACACATGAAGTATGTATATATGTAGGTGTGTGTGTGTGTATTCACATACTATTTTAAACACACAATTGGTGGATAAAATATGGTATTATTTGTGAAATACCGATAGGTTTATAAGCACGAGTTTATGATTTCAATGCAACTGGAATGAACACTTTGTAATCATTATCGTTATTGGACCATTAGGGTAGATTTTATTGTTACAAATCATACTGAAAAGCTTACTTTTTTTCATCACTTTAATTTATAGCAAAACTGTATACAAATTTCGAACGATCTTAAAGTATTCAATAAATTAAATATTTTTAATTTTACAAAAATACAATATTATTGTATTGATCAAATATTTTGTTCATTTTTAGAAAAGAAAATGATTTTTTATAAAGAAAATTATTACTCATTATCATAAGAAAGATCAATAATTCATAGATATGTGGAAAAAATTACTAAGGTTCACAGAGAGGGAAAATGGGTTTCAGATGAATTGTCTTTGACCAACAAAAAATAGAGAATAATCATTTGTAACTCGAGATTAATGAGGCATATTAGAGAATTATTTCTCTACAGGATTGTGACAGAAAAAAAATGAATTATATAAATTAATCTGTAGCGAATTAGATAATGGTTTTGACCAAATTGAACTCCAGTTTCATTACCAAAATCAGGTTTGACTTTAAAAAAATGTTTTATGATTTTGATGAGATTTCCATGAAGTGCTTTACTTCGAATTCCAGCAGTTAAAGTCCACTTTTAGCATTTAGAAAAGTTACGGGAGACTCTCAAAAAAACGATTTGGGTTTGGTTATCAAGAAAAGTATCATTTTACAGCACGATGACGAAAAACCACATCCAACAAGAATTACATAGGAAAAATCAAGATGCTAGGGTGGAAAATATTACTGCATTTTCCCTACTCACTGGACGTAACTCCATCTGATTATTATTTTTTAAGTCACTAGAGTATTCACTTGCTAAAAAAATCCAAATGTGGATAAAGTCAAAAATAACCTCGTCATTTTTTTTCTTTAAAAAAGCCAGAATCTTTGAAGATAAGATGGAAAAGTGTTATAGGAAATAATGGGGTTTATATCATCGATTTGATCAATTTGAGATCATCTCTAGGATTATGAGATGATCTAAAATTTTATTATAATATGCATTGTATAATATAAGAAAAAAATCATTTTGAGCAAGTCATAAAATTTCCTCGGCACTCAATAAATAAATTAATAACAAGTGATTATTGGACTTTTTTTATAAAAACTTGTGTTAGGGATGAGCGATTCATTTGTGTTCAAATGAAAGGTAATTTTCATCTTTATCTGATCGTTAATTATTATTGTTAATAACTTTCAGCAACAAACAGAAAATTATACAAAAAGCTAACTGAAGACTGAATTCCGTTCCGGACATATGGTTTAGTAGGATTTTTTTGCATAATACATGTGTGTGTACGTATTTATGTAACAATGCACTTGAAAAGCGAATGAAACATTATTTCGGCTAGTCAGCTGTCATACGGTCCGACAAAATTCGCGGTACCTGTGCAACGCGAATGTCCGTCCGTCAGTGCCTCTGTTTATTTCATGCTTAATTGCCTTTTGTTTCGCACCTCGTTTTTCATCCGGTGTGATTTTTTCCCTGTTCCTGTCTACAACGGCAATAAATGGAGGCGGTACGCGTGTTAATGTAGTTGTAATAACCATTGTTCATGCCATAGTCATTTGTTACATGTGTTGTATAGAACGGGCGACGAGGAGACACAAGAACGATAGAATTCTATAGTATTATATTTTATAATGATAATGGCGCCTCCACTTAATAATATGTTATATAATGTTGTAATTTGTTCACAAGTATTATCACTTATGTCGGGATTCTTACTCGTGTGTATGCGAAATGTGACGCTCGTGGAACTTATTTCTACCATTTTATTAGGGTGGGTAATAAAAGAAAATTTTATAACTCCTATGAGGGACTTTGAAAAAAAAACGTAAAATATAATACAACCTCTATTATTAATTTAATTGCCATACACATTTACATACTCACTCAAACATATATATATATAAAACAACTGTAATGTTTAATTTTTTTTCTACAATTTCACCCTCGTGCATTTTTGTATAAAATAATAGTTTGAAATTATTCATTTGTAAAACAGTATTGAAAGATGTACTAAAATAATTCATATATTCAATAAACTTACAATTAAGAAAAAAAATTATCGAAAAAAATATTGTCAATATAATTATTATTGAGATATAGAAGGATTTATATATGGGTTTGATACAATTGTGACGTTCATATAAGTGAAATGGTTTTTATTAAAAAAAATATCTTAGCTATATCAATGATTGTTGACCATTTTACAATACATTTCAATTGAAATTAATATTTTTGATAACGTAACAAGTTTTAGTGTTGAAAATAAGATAGACTAAACTTGGCGATCCGTTTTAGAAAACAAACAATCTAAGGGAATAAGAAACAGATGTTGCACAAGTGAAATTGAAAAGTTTGTCGTTCGAAAATGTCAGATCTGATAAGTGGTCCCTTTAGGTTTGATATAAATTCAGTTTTTCATGCATATATGTATTTTTATTCGACTATTAATACATTCAATTACATCTACTTATACACAAACACACACATATGTATATATATATATATATATATATATATATATATATATATATATATATATATATATATAAAACTATCTTTTATCTCTTTTGTTATACAGAATATAACAGAATTTTATAAAAGAAATGTAAAAAAAGTTTTTTCTTTAATAAAAAATTGATAAATGGTTTCTTAAAAATTTTAGTTAAGATTTTTGAGTATGTAGAATGTTGTATGGTTTAGAGACTTTTTTTATAGAAAAGGAAATATGTAATAGTTAAACATATTTTTTCCATTTCAGTTAAATTAATAACAGAATGATTGCTGCCATTATCGAATAAAAATAAAAATGGAATATTAGC
This sequence comes from Neoneuromus ignobilis, assembly GCA_029203775.1. Taxonomy (NCBI): domain Eukaryota; kingdom Metazoa; phylum Arthropoda; class Insecta; order Megaloptera; family Corydalidae; genus Neoneuromus; species Neoneuromus ignobilis. Next base: position 22,219,427 of record CP092095.1, read on the forward strand.
TGTTGTACTTTTTTAATCTTGATAATTATATGTACATTTTTGTAATTTACACACATAAATACATACACACACACTCATATATATATATAAATATATATACATATATATATATATATATATATATATACAAAAAAATATAGTCATTATAAAAAAAATAAAGAAATAACACGAAAACAAAATAAAAAATATATTTTTAAATTCTGACAACTCAAATACAATATACGTATACATGTGTATATATAGGGTGGCCCAAATGAGACTGAAGGGTTTAGACATACATTTACTTGCTTATTATTCGTTACTATCCTTCAGTTTTATTTATGCCACCCTATATATATATATATATATATATATATATGTTGTATTCAGTAATATTATAGAATAGCGAGTATTACGATCATCGTCGACATTTCCATCACTAAAAATAGAAAGAGTTCTTGAAACGCTCCTTTATCTTTTCGATCCGGCGCCTCGCAAACACCTGACATATTGAAAGCTCAAGCCATTCTCACCAAGTGCGAACATCTTGAGACATGAGCCATGGGCCTCTGTGCCCGGCACTCAGCGTTCGAAGCGTATCGCCCCTTGAGGCGTCGCATCGTGGCAAACGTTTAATATCATAAAGAGATACAAATAACATATAGATCCAAAGCTTAGGAAAAAAAAGAAATTTATAAATAAAATGTAATAATATTAAATGCTGGGTAATATTAATTTCTTTATATGAATAAAAAACTGGTAATATATTTAGATTATGAATTAGTATAAAGAAAATTATATAAGGTGGTCTAAATAAGATTGAAGGGTTTAGATATATTTTTTCTTGTTTATTATCATTTTTTTCATTTTCATTGGGCCATCTATAGTTGAAGATTCGTTGAATAAATGTATAGAAAAAAATAGCAAATACGTAGATTTATAACAGTACAATCTGATGACTGATGATGGTATCGTCAACGAAATGTGCATTTACTTATTGTTTTATACTTAGTGATAATTCATTTACATGAAAGTTAATTTAAAAAATATCGTTTTTTCGTTCATTCTGTATTTTATAATTAACTACTAAAATTTTTGAAAAATATCGAATTTTATTTTTATTAGTAGAAAACTATTTTGGAATTTAATATGATAAAATTTACCAAATAATTTCCGATTATTTCACTTCCATAACAAAAAATGATATTGTGGCTTTTCTTTAAGTTCAATAAAAATGTTTAGTATTTTTTTAATAGAATAATTATTTTGAAATAACTAAATGCGGAATGTCTTAAAAATGTTGTATAAAAATTCGATTATCTTCAAGAGATAAAAAAATAAAGATTTATATATTTTCTCCATCATCACAAATCTTATTTACGATAACTACATTTCAAGCAACAAAACTTTCCATTATCGAAATTTTTCAATGTCAATAATATAAGGTGTACAGAATACTTGGTATCATTAAAAACAGAATAGAAGCATCGTGGGTAACGGACACAAAGACGCGATAATGGCTCCTAGATACACAATATGAACTATAAACGCGACGTCTCTGACGGCCATATCGTACGATTCAGTACACACCATCCTCATTCCGCCGATTTTCACGAAACCCTCATCATGCGGTCGGATCGTGTGTTTGACACTACTGTCGACCCCGACAAGAAATTTGCGGCGTGTACCTTTCGACAACAAATTCCATGCCATCACGACCATGCATGGTCGTTTAGTAGATATCTAGAGATACCAAGACATGCTTTGTTTACGGTATATATAACATATATACACACATATATCCCAGACTAACGTTTAACGATGGCGGAGAAGGGTGGAAATATCTTTTGTATCAGCGCGTGCGGTCGGAAGAATTTCAAACTCGTTGACGAGGAAAAATGGATATTGGCGAAAAAAATTAACTGGCAAATTTCGATTACACATTTAAAAAAGAAAATTATATATATATATATATATATATATATATATATATATCATGAGATATATTAAAAAAATTCTCAAAATTATTTCAAGATGACTAGAAAAAGTCAACTGAATTTTTCACAGTAAAGAGAAAAAGCAAAATTTCAAAGTAGATTTAGCACAATGGATTACATTCAAGTAGTAAAGAAAGTTATTGGATTGTAGAATCGAGAGATTGAAAAAACATATATTGAATTCCTAGAAAAAAATTATAGAATTACTACATTTTTTATTCAAATACACCAAGAAATAGAGAAATTTAAATTTATGAAAAGGGGAGGATAGGAAGATGTGATACAACCAAAAATATTTACATATACTAAATTGAGAATCAGAAGGATTAAAATAAAGATCTTGGTCATTTAAAAAAAAAAATTCAAACATATATATAAACTAAATTCTATGAATATATGACATTTATAAATATTCAATAACAGTTTATAATTTTCAATACTTCAAACGTTTAAATTTAAAACATTTTCAAAAGATTTAAATTATAAAACTGAACAAATAAATATTTCAAATACACTTAAGATTAAAAAAAACATATTAAATTTTGTTAAAGAATCGAACCGTTTAAGATATGATTATAATTTCATTTCTGTGCATATAAACTGTTATCGATCGACAAATACAGAACGATAAAAAATAAAACATACAATTTATTTTTTCATTGTATGTTCTTTTGATGTTGTTTCACCAAATGTAGTCTCGTTTTATAAAAGAGTATTTCATATATATTTCAACGTTTAATGTACATAGAAATAAGCTCAATAATATTTCGCTCGTTTCATAAAACATTCTGTTCTGAGAATTTATTTTAATTTCAGACATTTTTTCTCTCGTATATATGAAATTTTGTTTTATACCTACAAAAGTAACATTTTTTTAAATAAAAATATTCATTGGAATTAAATTCAAATTGTTGTATTTAAAACTTTTTTGTTGATAAAATACACATTTTTTATTTTCAAAATTAAATTAAATACTAATATGAAACTTTCATTTATTAATTTTACATTGAAATTATTTCATCGTATATAATTTTGTATAAATACCATAATTTTATTTATTAATCGACTCCAAATGATATTTAATAAGGTTAATTAATAATTAAAATTGTTTTTAGTTTTCATAGCACATTTTTATAATTTCATTATAAAGATTTAATTAATTATTCTATACAGTTTATATTTTATGTGTACATTATTTTTGTTTCCCTTTTTAATTCCATTGATCCTCTATTCTCTGATAATTTTTATTTGTTTGAGAGAGAGAGAGAGAGAGAAAAGTTCCCAACAATATTTGATAAAAAAAATTATAACAAAAAATTTACTACAAACAAAAATATCAAACGAACTTTTCAAAGAATATTAACTAGATACTTTACTTTGTTGAAGCTGTTTCATTTCTAAAGAATATAACACAACTCCTCTATGACCCTACAATATTAAATATTTAACAAGTGTTCAGCGCGCTAATCCAGATAATAACCAAACACACTCTGTAATTAACTAAGATCAAATACTTTTTCATGATTCTGAACTAATGTCCCTTCAGGATTACATTCTCGCCCCTTTGAAATGTTTCCCTTTGTAGTTTCTTTAATTATTTCCTTTTATGTATAATCTTAAATAATCAACAATTAATTTCAAAGATAAATAAAGTGTTGCTCAGATAGAACGACATTTAAAACACATACATACAAGTGTATAATATACAGAGTGTACCAACAGGAGCGCATCACTTAAATTTTTAATTAAATGCGTTTTTTTGAGTGAACGATGATGAGTATGCGCTCCTGGTGAGACATCTATATATATGTTCTTTCACACACACACACATTTAGTTTCATAAATATTATTACAATTTTGATCACATCCATTTCGTAAATGAACATATTTAACAAATGTTATTTTGCGATTGTCAGTTGAAGTTAACAGTTTATGTGTACTGACAGTTTGAAAATTTATAAAGATTTAAAAATGAATAGAATGGTAGAGAAAATTGTATTTCTGAAACTGCACTTCACAAACAAATTTTATATTCAAAAAGTACTATTTTGTCACTTAGTTTTAAGCGAACGTTTGTTTACTGCATTGAGAAAAACTTAAAAAAGCAGATGAAGTAATAAATCGTTAAATTTGTGGATTTTACATATCGTATCACATATTCTATAAGTTGGTCCAAATGAAACTCAAAGAAGTTCAATAATCAATAAGCACTTATTGCTTATTAGATTCTATAATGAGACGATATGATGATGATGGCATTGCTATTGAAATGAAATAAACAAAAAAGTGAACAATAAGTGATTACTGAACACTTTTTTGTTGGAATGATAATTCAATCTTCCAGAGATACAAAACGAATAGTAATAAAAAAATTAAACTTATAAAATACCTGATGAGATATGCAGATTTTCTTAAAACATTTTTCAGGGTAAAGTGCTAAGTAAAATAAATAAATAAATAAATATATATATATATATATATATATATATATATATATATATATATATATATATGTTATTTAATAAAATTTGAAAGTTATATTTTACATATAATAATAAATTTTATTTCTCTAGAACGTATTATGTACTACTTCAAAAATTCATCATTTCACAAAAACTAATTTCGCAAGTAATTTTATTACACTTTTGTAAAATTAATGACTTGATTACTGAATAATCTTAGTCACGCTCAATAAAATCAACAAGGTCTCAAACATATATTTTATTAAAAAGAAAATAACAAATAAAAATTTAATACCATACAAAATTTATTGATAAAAAAGTGCTTCAACTGACAAAATCCCATACGTTTGATTAATAAATCTCGAATGTAATACAATGGAAAATACATTTATAACAGAAAATGGCCTTCGAGAAAGTTACTAGTTTATTACTAAAGATTAAATAAAAGAGATAATAAAGAAGTTAATATTATAGACGGAAGTTAGGAAATGGAGATACGACGTGGGCGAGGTTTTCTTATATAAGAATATACTTGAGAAAAAGTAATAAAGTTTATTATGCGTGTCGAAATATTAATTTCAAAAATGCAATTCATCAATTTTAGTTCCATGATAGATAATTGTTAATCAAGTTTATCTATCTACTTATTTACTCGAAAAATAAAATGATACAAATAAGAATATAATAAAAACTTTAATAATTTCTAAAAGGGTTTCATGGAAGTTTGTAATTATCAGTATAAATCAGATTTTTTTTGGAAAAGCAACTTAAAATATTGTTCTACGAAGAATATTTCAAATCGATTTTTTATAAAAAATTATAATTTGAGATTTATGACCGTAAAATAAAGATTACAGCCTCTCTTTTTTATTTTATAGAATATTCTTAAAACAATAATATACAAGATCAGAATACGAGTGTGACTCGACTTGAGTGCAAAATTTGGATTGGGTTAGGTTAAAAAATAATTTAAAAAATCTCATATTTCCCCCTTAACTTTCAAGTATGAAAGTAAAATAAAATTTAACGCCATTATTTATGATATAAATATTAAAATGTTCATTAATTCTGTACGCTTTACATAAAAACTGTTGTTTGGAAATAATTCCATCATTAGAAATAAGTATTTTGAAAAAAAACTATCAGTTAACATTATTTCTTTTTAAATAAATAATAAAAAAACATAATGAAAACTACATTTTATGTTACGACTGTGATTTTCTTTCATTTATTCCAATGTCTGTTAATAATCGAGTTCGTTCTTCTATTTCCACTATAGATAACAATACGTGTTATCATAATTTACTATTAATGCGTTCGCCCTGAAACCACTAACAACCCATGGCGTGTTATTACGTAATAAACTAGCAAGATAGCACAATTATCTTCTTACATATTGTTGCTAGTTTTAACTAAATCGCACGCTTTTGTAACCTATATCACCGTTATTGTTTGTGTGCAGTTCATAATAGTAACAAGAATTCGTCTTAAATGCTATTTTGAAAGTTTCAAACCTATTGCCAAATACAAACAAGTGATGTATTCATTTGTAAATTGGTCTGTTTGTTTATAGAAACGAATTTATGTATTTATCAAAATGGTTTAGATATTTTTAAATTGTTTTATGTGTTTAACACAGTACTGTAACACGCCATTTTGAAGCTCAATGTAAAAGGAAAAATATATATAGTTTTATATATTTTTTATTGAATATTAAAGATTTTAAAAAAAAATTGAACAGTAGATATTCTGGAACTACTGTCATTTTAAATTTAAGTATTTTTATTTACACCAAACACAAAAGTTATTTTTTCTGACTTTAATGAAAACAATTTCAGTAATAATTTTTTTCAAAATTTATTTTTTATAAGATATGCAAATTAATTCTGAGATTTTATTCAGTAAATCAATTCTAAATTTTGAATTTTGGGCTGGTCTCTAATAAGTATTTTAAATTAAAATTTCTTCCATCTGACCTGATTGTGAGATACTAACATCAATATTTTTAAAATGTTTTATTTCTTTTAGTGAAATATTCTAATATATAAGATTCATATTTTATTACCATAAGTGAACACATGTAAGATTCATTAATAAAAAAAAAACATTTTTAAAGACAAGGGAATACCTAAAGTTATTTTTTCTGATTTTAATGAAAACAATTTCAGCAATAATTTTTTTCAAAATTTATTTTTTATAAGATATGCAAATTAATTCTGAGATTTTATTCAGTAAATCAATTCTAAATTTTGAATTTTGGGCTGGTCTCTAATAAGTATTTTAAATTAAAATTTCTTCCATCTGATCTGATTGTGAGATACTGATATCAATATTTTTCAAATGTTAATTTCTTCTAGTGAAATATTCTAATATTTAAGATTCATATTTTATTACCATAAGTGAGCACATGTAAGATTCATTAATAAAAAAATTTTTTTTTAAAGACAAGGGAATACCTAAAGTTATTTTTTCTGATTTTAATGAAAACAATTTCAGTAATAATTTTTTTCAAAATTTATTTTTTATGAGATATGCAAATTAATTCTGAGATTTTATTCAGTAAATCAATTCTGAATCTTGAATTTTGGACTGGTCTCTAATAAGTATTTTAAATTAAAATTTCTTCCATCTGATCTGATTGTGAGATACTGATAACAATATTTTTAAAATGTTAATTTCTTCTAGTGAAATATTAAAATATTTAAGATTCATATTTTATTACCATAAGTGAACACATGTAAGATTCATTAATCAAAAAAAAATCATTTTTAAAGACAAGGGAATACCTGACTTATGAAAATTTCTACTACATTGATATCTCATTTTTATTCTCCTGTTCATTCATCTATAAATGTTTTTTTAGTGTTATAAGTTATCCCAGATTTTTTATCGTGTAACTTATTTTATTTATATTTATTTTTGTTCGACTTTTTTTATTTTGCCTAACTGAAGTTTTTCATAAAATCAAATTAATTTCCTTTATCTAATTTTTCTTTTTTTAATTTTAACTAGGCTTGTTGAGAAAAATAAATTATATATATATATATATATATATATATATATATATATATATAAACACTGTAATAAGTCATATAAAATTTACGAATTTTATGAGCAAAAACGATCTACTAATGAGTCTATTTCACCAATTAGTGAATAACACGGAATTAAGAGTAATGGAGGATAATAAATTTTTGATTACATAATTTCATAAATATTTTTTATACATTTATACTAAAAGCATATATATATATATATATATATATATATATATATATATATATATATATATATATATATATATATATACAAAATATGAATTTGTTCTCGTCTGTACATTTCCCCTTTACAATCATGAATATCATTTACTTCTATTAACTGAGACGAAGGGTTTTAAAATGTTTCAAAGATTATCATACACTCTACCCGTATTATATGCCCTTAGAATTAATTCTCGTATAAAATGTTTCTTTTTATTTAATATAAATAATATTTCGGATTACATTTTTAAATGTACGTTTTAAAACATGTTTACGAACTTACTTGATTGGATATTTATAAAAAAAGTAATCTTTTAACTCGACTTAGTCACAAATATCTCCTCAAAATAATTTTATGAAATACATGTCTCAATTTTAGATACTTATTTATATAACCAAATCATTCTCAAAGATGTCTACAGTGTAATTATTAATAAAATCACTTTTCATATTCAAGATAAATAAATAGAAAATGTATAATTGTAATCAATGAGAAATCAACGTATAGTATCAAAAATAATATTTATGAATTTTAATAACGGTTGAATGTTTGAACTTACACTACGAAATAAATATTTAAATTTAATTAATAAACGAATTCAAATCTCAAGACAAATGTTTATTTCTTTTATCGCATATTGCACTGATATCACATAATGACGTGAAAGTAGTCTTGAGCTTTTAAAAAAATACATTTTAGAAGGATATTATCTGAAACAAACAAATAGTACCGGATGAAATTCATTCCGGAGTCGTTTTTATGTCTGCAATTGCAACGTTATTTTTATGCTGAAACGTTTGCAGATGCTGATTAGATTTTCGTATATATATATATATATATATGATGGTAAATTTTTTATCTGCAAGATAGGAAAATATTTTGAAATTTCGTTTTAACGAACAAACTAATAACTAGTAAAATATTGGGGCCTATAAGGTATTGTTTCTTATGTATTTTTTTTTATTAAAAATCGATTGATATGGGGTTCAAGTCAATAACGTAATTAATATTTGAGTAAATTGGAAAATTATAAGATTATAACAATATAAGACTGAAAATAATATGAAGAAACTCATCAGTAAACTATATTAAAAATAGTCAAAAGTTGTGACAACAAATATCATTGAATTATCAAATAATTTAAGATTGGACAGTGTAACTGATATATTTTCAAATTAGAGCTATGTACATACTTTCAAACTGAATAATTAAAATCGAGAAATTTATCACCAATGAATTTTATTAATTTTCTCTACCAGAAAGTAATTTACTCATATTTAACAGTTTTTTTATTTCTTGTCTTTATATTTTCCTATTCTCTCTAATATTAGTGATAATACTGATTTGAAACTTATATCAATCAATATGTCATAAAAAATACATAAGAAAAAATACCTCACATGTTCCAATACTTCATTGGTGAGTATTTGGATCATTAAAACGAAATTTCAATATATTTTCTTATGGTGCAGATATAAAGTTACCATCCCTGTATATATATATATATATGTACTTAAACACTAGGGTATTTTATTACGTACGCATACTATTGAAACAAATTATTGTATTAAATATTTCAAGACTTTAACTGAGTAAAATATGATTGTTGGTAATTAATTTTAGCGATGCGGAAAATAAATACTGCTACGCTCTGTCTCGTTAAGGCGCTTTGACATTTTAGTACAGAAAAAGTACATAAATATATATATATATATATATATATATATATATATATATAATGTGTGTGTTTTTATACACGAGATAAATTTAAAGAAAAACTTAATTGAATTTATGTAGCTTAACTAAACCGAGTTTCAATTTAATCCATATTGTTTACTAAACATCAAATTCAGAAGAGAAACTCAATAAAATCTATAACTAAAATAGAAAATTAAGATATTGTTTTCAATTATATAAGTCATATTTTTAATTAAAAAGATTTAAATTTAATTTTTGTTATGAAAAACTGAAGATGCAAATTTATTCAAGCTTTTATAAATAATCATGTTTTTTTAATAACTTTTTTTTATTAAATACTGTTGATTTTTAGACATTTTTGTTGATAATTTAAAAAGATTTCATTGTAAATACTTATTAATTAATAAAAAGTATTTATATATGAACTACCAAAAAATTTTCATTAATTACAAAATTATAAAAAAACATGCACATCATATATTTTTCTAGACAAATATCCTCATATAATTTTGTTGAATTTATCAAGTTCACAATATATATAAATTTAACTTCTTATAACAATCATATATTTATTAAATTAAAATTAAACTTATAATTACTTAATTACATGCCATTAACCAATTTGAATCAAACTAGATTTTAATTATCATGTAATTATGTATTTATAAATGAGGTTAATTATAAATCATTTATTATGGAGTTTGGAAAGAAACATATTATTGTTATAAATTGCTGTTCGTCTTTATTTTTACTAAAATTTAATAGAATATAATTTATTATAAGGAATACTGGGTAATTTTATAGTTTTTTTTTTAGTTAATATTTTTTATCAATAAACTTCATTTTATAAATTAAATATAACATTCAGAACAAAATAATGATTATTTATTAGACTAATTTACAGTTCCAGCATGAATATTGTGATATAATTAGACGTCGATAGAAGATTTTGTTAAATTTTTACTTTAAGAATTAGTAATTTAAACCTACAATGTGCATTTTTTATTTTAAAAAATCAACTATGTACAATTAAATTAATACAAAATGCTAGACTAAAAATGTAACTAAATAACTAAATCCAAAACAAAACTTTTGTTGTTAATTAAACTACAATAGTATTGACATCTATAAGTTGAATTAATTATCTATTCACGAACAGACAATTTAAATTGAAAACGTGTTTTTTATCCGACATATTCACTTAAGAATAATTAACAATCCACTAGTTGTGCATGGCAGTAGTTTATTATTGCCCTAAGACATATCAAGAACAGATAATACTCAACTTAATAACTTAAATGCTCTCGGATACGTTTTTATAAGGAATTGTAATTATTACATGTAATAAATAATATTAAATTCATCTACAGATTATCAAATTTCACTTTTTTTAATTCTCAATCTAGTGGAGTGTTATAGTATTTTTTTTTCAAAAATTCATGTCAAATTTTTAAATAAATATTATTATTTTTAATTCAAATAACTTACGAATTTTGGATATGCAGCAAATTGATTGGCAGAAGAATTGAAACTTACCTAAAAAAGAAAAAGTGTATTAGTTATTAACAAATCTAAATAAAAAATACATACACACAAATATATATATATATATATATATATATATATATATATATATATATATAATTTAAAAATTATGCTAACAGACTACAAAGAGATTAAAACATTTTAATTATGTAAAGTTGTAAATGCATGAAAGAGAATTTTAAATTATAAAAATTTCATAAAGGTATTAATCCAGTAATAAGATGTTAAAAGTTAATAGTATTACACACAGCTACATATAATAAATGTATATTTGATTATTGATGGATAAGAGAAATTGAATGGTAACCTAAATATATAAAAAGGTTCAGGAAGAGATCCACGAGTAAATGAGAAAACGATATAAGAAAATTAGTTGCACTGAACTGGAAGAAAAAACATTGAATTCGTCGAAGTTAAAAGTTTTGGGAAAGGCTTTCATCAAGCAATGGAGAGTAAGAGGCTGCTGCTATTACTCACTATATTGTGTGTTTATGTGTGTATATTTGAATGTATGTATAATATATTAAATTTAATTACGAGCCTCAATACATGTAAATTCGACCCCTAGCCACAAAAGCAAGCCGACTAGTAGTCGAATCAACAAAAAAAAAAAAAAAATATTTACTCGGCAAACATTTTAACACTGTGTTCACATCTGTCGACCATTGTCAACGCCGAGTGGTTGCCCTTCAATTATTTGTACACGTTGTGAGGGCAAGCCCTGTAGTAGTAATATACGATATGAGGGCTGTAATACAACAAAACGGGAGCACTGTTTGTTATTTGATTAATATAATTAAAATTTATGTTTGTCTATATTTGCGTAGAGAGAGTACTACATACACAAGTTCTGCATTTGAATATTCACAGAGTGGTTTCGGGTTAAGTAGTTCACAGTGCTTGTTAATGCTCCAAAATGCATTACACTTTATCAACACAACACCACCTTTCACTAACGTTAAAAAAAACGAGGGATGGAAATTCAAGTAAACATTGAGAGAGATATGGACGAATTTATATACCATTCGAACTGGATTCGAGTATCTGATTTTATATGTCCGAAATTATTGGCCTGGACAATTTTTTATTTCGAGTGCTATGTTTTATCCGATATCAAAAAATCAATACATATATATATATATATATATATATATATATATATATATATATATATATATATATATATATAATACACACAAAGATATGTGAAGTATATATGTGGTGTGTGTACGTGTGTATACCGTGAGGGACATACATGTGGGTATAATTATCACATTCATAAATTGAACCGTGTCTTTTGAAAGTGGCAAAAGTCACTTTTATGCTATTTTGAGATATTAAATGTCTTGCATTTTAATGTGCAAAAAAAGATTTATGCTTGCCATAAGAAATTTCACTTATTTTTGTTATCTTAGTTACTTATATTTATCACAGTATAAATAATTTTACACAGTCGTTAACAAATTACAATTTTTTTTATGACTATAAAGTAACTTAAGGGGTCGTGCTCAGTCAGAAAACCAAACAATTTGATTTTTGGATTTTAACATTTTAAATAAATCATTAATTGAAATAGGAAAATATTTTAAAGTATTATATTGAAATTACAATTCGTTTTTAGTCTTCATTCTTTATTATACTGTTTTATTATTTTTAAAAACTTAATTTTATTCAAGATATTCTAATAAACTTGTTACTACAATGTCTTGAATAAAATTCTATTTGAAAAACTGTCTGATAAAATAAGGTTAAGTTAGAATTATTTCCTAATTTATTTTTCATACTATAAAATGTAATAACGTAAATTGATTAAAATGCAAGAATATTCTTTGAATAATTATTATTTATAATATAAGTATTTTTTTAAAAATAAACGATATAATTATCAATATTTTCATATATAAGATGGCTACAGTGAGACTAAAAGTAGTAAATAATAGTAAGCAAGCAAATGTATGTTAAAACCTTACAGTTTTATTTGAACCACTCTATATTTTCGACACTAATGTAATATTAAATAAATGAAAAGTACCAATTATTGAATCTTTATATTTTCAACTATTGCTACAAAATATTGTCATTTAAACACAAACACACGTTCATAAACTGTAATTCCAAAACGTATTCAAAATCAAAATCACTCACAGTTTAAAATTGTTTTATGTGACACAAACGATCTTTCGGGATCAAAGCGAATTGCATTCTCCCTCTGGCATTTTTTATTTATTTCAATTAACTCCCTTTTTCTGTATGGCGTATTTGTCCTAAGTGAAATCACGGCCATCATCTATCAGTCCAACTCCCTCTGCTAAATTATCGTGCTCGCTAAACTCATTTAAAATGCAATTAGCATTTTTGTAATTAGACTCGCGTGCGTTAATTAAATCCGGAAATCGCACGAGTCACAGATCGGAAATAGAATCAGGTGGGGGTGGAGGAAAAGGGGAGTCAACGAACCCATCATAAGCAACAGACCGTTCTTGTTCCCGACCACGCAATGTATTCATTAACCTTCGAAGGGTGGTTCTCTTCTCGGATTATTCTTTTGTGTGTACATTTTACATTTACTAGCCAATATTCTTTGTAAGTAAAGGCGGAAGATATAAATTATTAATAAGCAATATATTACTCCTTTTTCTAGTCTAACGATATTATTATAATTATTGTATTTCTTCCATAAACAAGTGGTGTTAGTTGAATTAAATAACATAATAGTTTTTTTTAAAAAAAATATATTTTTTATCAAGTGAAATATCTGGAAAAAAAATTTCAATATTTTTTTCATGACAAGCAACATCAAATAAATAAAAAATCACTTTAAAACATTTCTATCTAAATAACAGCTGTGAACAGAACTCATTGAATTATTATAGGAACTTATTTTATATAAAATTATCACACAAAGCAATAAAAAAAATATGGATACTAGTATTAAATACAGAATATTTAATGAAATCAAAACAAACATTACACAAGTATTAAATCCAATAATCACATAAAATTTACCGTATTTTGTGAGTAAGTATGTGTGTGTTTATATATATATATATATATATATATATATATATATATATATATATATATATGCACAGTGTGTGTGTATTCATTCGAAACGGTGTGTTAAAAAGAATCTGTAAACTAATGTCACCAGTGAAAATAAAAACAGAGTAGGAAATAAAAAAATCTAAACGAAAACACATCGTCCAATTGGTCTGTCAGGCAAGATAATTGGTTTTCGAGGCAAAAAAAAAACGTACAAACGTTAACAGGATATTGTAGAAGTAGACGTTATTTTTCTTCAACGATAAATACAAGCAACTCTTGTCCTTAGATGTGAGTGATGGACGACATTATTTTTATTGGATATAACAATAAACTAATGGAAATACAACGTTGTAGAGACTTTCTTATGTCATTTTTTTTTTGTTACTGGCGAAAAAAGGTCCCATGTTTCAAGATATAATTTATATTATTATTTTTAATTTATATATGTATATATTTCAAAATTATATATATATATATATATATATATATATATATATATATATATATATATATATATATATATATATATATAAATGATGTTTTTAACACTGAAATCAATTTAAATTTCTATCACTCTTTGAAAAAAGTTTTAATTGTTGATCTTTGTTACATTTGTAATTTTTTTCAGTTTCTTCTTTCTTCACCGTACACCTAGGGTTATAAGCCCTTTGAATCGCTGATTTCTTCCCGTGGTCCTTTTTTATTTTGCTGTATTGTTTTTATTCTTGATTTTCATTTCTCAGGAAAAATTCAAACAACCTTAGTAGATTTTTCTATTGTTGGTAAACACGACTGCTGCTATTGATGATATATACAAACACACACACATACACACATAGGACATTTGATTATGGGCAATAGAAATTGTGATACTTAAATAGCTAATAAAACAAATATAACAAAAATAAATTTGTATATTAAAAGAAACATTCTAATTATTAGAAACAGAAATCTTTAAATAAAAGTTATTTTTTCAAAAACAACAACTATATATACAGAGGTTGGATTTAAATGAGATTGAATGTTTAACCTTTGTTTTCATTTACAGACATAATAAAATATTCATATTAAAAATGATGAACTACTCGAAAGTAATAATTAATGTCTTCAATAATTACTTTACTTTCTAAACTCTCATTCCTCTCTCTCTTTATATATATATATATATATATATATATATATATATATATATATATATATATATATATATATGACATGTGTATGTGTTCATAATTATGTAATATTAAAAAATATTTCTCTTTATTAATATCGAAATTTAATACACATATAAGTAATGAAAACAAACTACTTTTTT
>CP092095.1:22239728-22279728 GCA_029203775.1 Neoneuromus ignobilis
AACACTCAAATGCGTGCCCACGGATCATTAGGAACACAATCAATATAAAAATTCGCGAAAAAAAATTTTGAAAAATTTCCCCAAAAATTCAAGGTATACCCCTTGACGTTTTTTTTGGCCGAAAAAAAAATTTCTGAATTCGGCGAATTTAACCATGCAGCATGATCACTAGGGCCTATAGTAATTGTGAACCGACGTCGGTTTCGTGCTGGTGCCTTTAGTGCCACAGCAGTACGACTTCATGTGTAGTCGTTAAGGACAAGATATTAGTATCAAAAATAAATTTTTTTTACGATAACGTAAATCATCTGAAAAAATTTGAAAAAAATATATTTTGTAGAGAATTTAATGCTTTTTCAAACGATGTATAAAAAATTAAAATCGAGCAAGGCGTTCAAAAAATATTTCCAAAAAATGAACGACGTGTATTCAATATCATACTATTATACTTAAACCAAATAAAATAAAATGTTATTTTTTCCAGATTTGGGCCTCGGCGCTAGTTTCTAATGCTCGAACGCGTGCCCATGGACCATTAAGAACACGAATGCAAGAAAAAATCGCGAAAAATTTTTTTGAAAATTTTCCCCAAAAATTCAAGGTATACCCCTTGATGTTTTTTTTGGCCGAAAAAAAAATTTCTGAATTCGGCGAATTTAACCATGCAGCATGATCACTAGGGCCTATAGTAATTGTGAACCGACGTCGGTTTCGTGCTGGTGCCTTTAGTGCCACAGCAGTACGACTTCATGTGTAGTCGTTAAGGACAAGATATTAGTATCAAAAATAAAAATTTTTTACGATAACGTAAATCATCTGAAAAAATTTGAAAAAAATATACTTTGTAGAGAATTTAATTCTCTTTCGAACGATGTATAAAAAATTAAAATCGAGCAAGGCGTTCAAAAAATATTTGCGAAAAATGAACGACGTGTATTCAATATTGTACTATTATACTTGAACCGAATAAAATAAAATATTATTTTTACGAGATTTAGGTCCCGGCGCCAGTTTTTAAAGTTCAAACGTGTGCCCACGGACCGTTAGGAACACAATCAACACAAAAAATCGCAAAAATTTTTTTTGAAAATTTTGGCCAAAAATGCAAGGTACATACCCTTTGATGTTTTTTTTGGCCGAAAAAAAATTTCTGAATTCGGCGAATTTAACCATGCAGCATGATCACTAGGGCCTATAGTAATTGTGAACCGACGTCGGTTTCGCACTAGTGCCTTTAATGCCACAACAGTACGACTTCATTTGTAATCGCAAGATGTGAAATATTATTATCCAAAGAAGTTTTTTATGACAACACAGACCTTTTGAAAAAAATTGAAAAAATATATATATTATATAGAATTTAACGCTCTTTCGAATGACGTATAAAAAATTAAAATCGAACCAGCGGTTCACAAGATATTTGCGAAAAATTAACGACGTGTATTCTAAATATATATGTGTACATATATATATATATATATATATATATATATATATATGTATATAAATTAAACAAACTATTGATGTTTTTTATTGTTGCTTTGTGAGGGATATAACAGGATCCACCAGAGTATTTTTATATAAAATGATAAAAGTTTACCATATAGAAAAACATATAAGCATACACTAAAATATACAATGTTCCTAACAAAAAATATATAAATTTGTCTGTCTGTGAAAATGGATGTTATATGTATGTTTGTGTATATATATATATATATATATATATATATATATATATATATATATATATATATATATATATATATATATATATATATATATATATATATATATATATATATATAAACTAATACATACACAGAGACATTTATTAGGTAGAGTAATATGAAATGTCGAATTATTTAAAGATAAACTGATGAGAAATTCGACATTTCATATTACAAAATTCAATATATAGATATGTACAGAACACACATATACACATATATTTGTATGTATATGTGATTGTGTATGTGCATGTTGAATACAAAAATAGTATAAAACACTGTATTAAAATTACGAAATAATCCAAACTGTAAATGTCAACATATTCAACAATTTCCATGACCCAATTTCCAAATGATTAAATTGTATTTGAACCAGTAAATAATAGTTTCGAAGATAAACGTACGATATTAATATTCAAGTTCGTACATAGTTTCTCTACATATCATTCAACTGAAGTAAATTAATAATATTAAACCATTGTAAACTGTCTACACAAAACGCAAATACGATATGCAGTTTCGTTCAAGATAATAATAGTTTGAAGGTTTAATGTTCATTGGCGAACGCAGGTATTGATTTACACGAAACTCCATTGAACATTCGACTCGAGAACTACCTCACTTGTGTGTTCTCCTCCGGCATTTTCATACAAAATACTTTGTTTCTTATGCATAACGATAGGCATTCCGTGTTCCAGTTTATATATTGAGTAAACTTCGATATATTCTGTTGTGTAAATTCGAACAATTTCTTTTAGTTTTATACAAACACACACACCAATATATATATATGTATATATATATATATATATATATATATATATATATATATATATGTGTGTGTGTGTGTGTTAGATATTGGAAAAATTCAGAGTAAAAATAGAAATGAGATCATGTATTCATGCAAGTAACAAAACACCTACATTGATGTTGAAAGCCTAATACAAATTTGATTAAAAATAAAATAAAGTCCGGACATTATTTCAATTGAATTTATTTATAGTAACATAAAAATAAATAAAAAGTGTAGGTGTATAAAATACCCAATTCCGATTCAATAATTAATAAACATGAGACGAAAGAAAAAACTTTTGTAATATTACACATATTTTAAAAAAATGTTATACAGTCTGTTGAAAAAAATCTGAGCTTTTAATATAAATAAAATTTCAATACAATATTAAATGTGTTCAATCATTGAGTATATCAACTTACGTAATCTGGTTAGATGGAAATAAATCTAAATTATTTGAATTAAAAAAGAGGCAGAGTATGGAGATATTTGGAAAAAGCATTGAAATCTTTTATGGTTTAAGGAAAAGTAAAAAAGGAAGTATTTTAGTCTAGGGTGTTTTAATAAAAAGGAAATTTTGTAAAATTGATGAAAGGGGCATCGCAAGTAGTCATTTTAAGGAAAGATTTATATACTTTGACTGAAAAAATGTCTTTAGATCATGATTTAGTGACTCAATAGGATAATGATATGAAATATTTGTCAAAAATTACAAAAGAATATTTTTAAGTAAATAACATATTTTAAAATAACTAATTAAAATCATATTTAGTTTCAAATGTGAACCAGGCCGATATAATTAATATAAAATATTTTTTGGGAAAATACTCGCTATATACAATGAAATATTCTAGGATATTATATGATCTTTAGAAGAAAGTTTTCTTAGATAACTCTAAGGAAAAATAAAAGCTAAAAGAAGGCTATCAAATAATGAAATGATTAAAATTTTGTAATCTGTATTAATTCGAACCTTCATTTTATTGATAATACTTGAACTTCTACCTCTATTTTATAGGTTGATCATTGAAATTTTTCTAAAAAATATAAAAATCTATTATGTTAAGATAGAAAGTATAGTTGAAATGATTAAAAAAAAAATAAATTAATTTATTGTAATACATAATAAATTTTTATTCAAATCAAATATTCATTCATCCATAACCAAACTTTTATCCTTTACTATTATATTTCCATGTATGTATGTGTTAATTATTTTTTATTATTTATTTAAATTCTACACATCATTTAATTTATGAAATAATAAAATATTTTTATAGGATAATATGCTATAAAAATATATGCACAATTTCTGAAACATATTTTATAAATCAAAAATCAAATTTACAATTGAAAAACATAATGAGGAAATTATTCAATAGTAATATTTTAATTTTTTTTAGTTTTAAAATCGTTTGATGCAAATTTAGATGTAGTAGATGATTTAAATTGAAAAATGTGTAAAAATTATTTATCTATAATCTATACCTATATATATATATATATATATATATATATATATATATATATATATATATATATATATATATATATATAATATTTATAATTATAAAAAGGCAATATGACTCCATTATTTGGTAAAAACCTCACCGAATTTCATTAATGTATAAATATATGAAGATACATAAAAAGAATTTATTAATTGATCGTAAATATTTCATATAATAAAATTCGGTTTCGTCAGAACGATTTGTCATATAATAAAATATGTAATTTGTTTGAATTGAGATTTCATTCCATTCAGCGAATTTCATTCCACTTGTCTCTTCTTATTCGCAAATTTCCATTCGAGTTGTAAAACGTTGATGCTAGAATCAATTACATTTTTTTTCTTTACAAATAAAAGTTGTAATACTGTACGTTCAAGAAAAATGAGAGAAGAGTAATTCGTTTCCAACAGATTAAATTTCAGACACGATGAATTTTATTGTGTTTCTTTTTCAGTGTATCTCTTTTAATACGGAAATAAATGATCGCGTCTATCGTTAATTACATCTGTTCATAAACACCCTATCCTCTCTTATACACACATTCACATTTACACATATAATGTTGATAAGAACCACTTCACTTTCAACTGGAATATTTTCTAAGCAATTACTGCTTAATCATTTTTAAAGAGTGATATTGAAAAATCTGTGTTTTTTTAATACTGGATTTTTATATAAAATCTTATAAATCATTTACGAAGAAATGAAATAACTACTAAACCGAACCACTGATTAATATTTCAATTGATATCGAAAGAATTTTAAATTCGTGTTTAAATTGAAATTCATTTGACAACAATTCAAGGCATTTAACAAAAATCGCGTGCTATTAAAATCTAATTTAAATCTAATAATACTCGACACTGATGTATGTGAATGAATCATAGAAATAAATCTTTCGACAAGTATCAATCAACATTTAGCACTGTTTGTATTGTTGTACGTGTATAGTTTCAAGTATTAATACGAGCATGTGTCAAGAGTGGTAACACATTGACTACCACGATATATATTTTTTTTGCGGTACACACCATCGACGTAGCTAGTGTTCCACATCGGACATGAATGCCAGCACAAAACAACGACCATCTGTACATGTCAACGTTTCACAAAGGAATCGATATTCGGTACACCGCGATCTATTTATTTACATCAACGATGTCTGGCTGCCAGATAAAAAAATACACAAAAGCACACACAAATTTAATGAATTGGATGTACATTTTTTTTAAATAATAATTAATAGAAGTAGGTGTTATAAATTTTGTTTGGCCAAATGACAAGTTTTTTAGTGCAGTACAAGACAACGCGTGTTGTTTATTTATAAGCTTTTCGTCGTCCGATTGTTAAAATCCGAAAGAGCCGTTTGAATGTTTGGATTTATAGGAAAAGGGTGTGACATGTTCAATGAATTATATTCAGCGAACAAAGAACTAATTTTACAATTGGGCAGAAAAGCTGATCTACAAGAACTGCAATTGATAATATCGGTGATATATTTGATGAGATTTCTTGGATTGAATAAAAAATACAATTAAAATGAAATTTAAGATAATATGTTATTTTCATCAAAAATATTTATAAAATAAAATGGAAAAAATACTTTTGTCATAGTCCCCACCCCACCCAATATATATATATATAAAGAGAGAGAGAGAGAGAGAGAGAAAATGAGAATGAATGATAGTGAAGAGCAGGGATTCCCAACCCCGTGCCCGCGGGCGCCATGGCGCTCGCGGACCGATTTGTATGCGCCCACCACTATTCGAACTAAATCTCTCGTGCATTTCCCACATATGAAGAAAATGCTAGGTAACAATGAATTAAACGTGTCATTATTTATTGAGACCCTTCAAGTGCTTCAAAAACAGTTTGAAGAGAGATTTCTGCAGTTTACAAATATCGAGCCAATTGTCTCCTTCTGTATCAATCCTTTTATTTGCCAAATAAATGTAATGGAACTAGCCGCATATATTGCAGATCTTGTTCCGGGGAAAGCAGAAGAACTAAAGTTAGAAATTTTGGACCTTAAAAATGATATTTTGCTAAAACCCTTAATATCAGAGGACTTATGGAACATAGTCGACAAAGAAAGGTTCCCATTTTTGAAAAAAGGGGCATATAAAATCAAATCATTTTTCGGGTCAACGTATTTATGCGAATCGTTGTTTTTAAACATGAATTTAATAAAATCACGATATAGATCTTGACTCACCGATGAGCATCTTTATAATTTTTTGCTAACAGGATTATCGTCATACTCTCCTAATTACGAGACACTGGCCAATGAAATGCAATGCCAAAGATCACACTGACAGATTGATATATTTTTTTAATGTTTTCTTTTATGTTTTTTAAATGATTTCTTTGTATGTGTGTTTTTTATTTACTTTGTATTACGTTTTGTATGTACGTTTCTTTGTGTGTATGTAATTTGCACAATAATTTTATTATTTTGAAATTATTTTTGTTTATTTTTTATCCTTGGTCAATTATAAATATCCTTAAAAAATAGCTGGTGCCCGCCGCCCTAACGATATTTTAGAATGCGCTCTAGGGTATAAAAAGGTTGGGAACCCCTGGTGAAGAGTAATCAAGTAAATCTATGTCTAAACTATTCAGTCTCATTTGGACCATCCTATATAAAAAAGTACAGTAAAAGACCTATAAATAGTTGGATTTATATCAATAAAAATTTGTTGAAATAAACAGGAACAGAAAATATTAAATTGGTCGAAATGAAATTTTTTGGGAGATACCATCATCCATCAATTGATAAAAACAGGTTGCTGCTGTTACTAGTAATTATATATATATATATATATATATATATATATATATATATATATATATATATATATATTTATTGTATAATAAAATGTGTCTGTTTCAATAAAAGAATATTAAGTTTATTATTTGTAAGTGAAAAGGAGGCTACAAAGATAAGTAACACAGATAAAGTATTCCAATACTAGTAATTAGTACTTTTTCTGTGTATAAAAAAGTAAATTCCAGTTTGTTTATATGAAGTGAAACAGATGTCTGGTGAATGTACTCTCGTGAAAACGAGAACAGAAAAGATTGTAATATAAATTATATAGTTGAATGCGAAATTTTATATATATATATATATATATCAATATATATTTATAAATTTCACAATTGACTGTTTTTGTATCAATTTATTCGTATAATTATTATTTTTTTACAAAATTTCATCATACATTTAAACCATTAAGTGAATAATTAAGGAAAATGGATATGCTTTTACATTCCAAACAACTGAAAAGTGTTTACTTAATATCGTTTAACGTCCGGTCTCACATTTATTTAAAACAGAAATATATACTACACACTGACACACATACATTTATAATAATATGTAATTTGGTAAATATACGAATAGGATGCTTCATTGTGCACGTATTACTGAATATCTGAATAGAGTCGAAAAGTGTTGGCAAAGAGAGGGAAACGGTTTGTAACTAACCATGCACCGGAATTGTAATTGTGAACGCGATGCGATACTATTTTAATTTCCGGACAATTTTAGAGCAAGGGTGTCGTCATTGCAATGCATATATACAGAACTTCACACGATAATACATTGATACAGGTTCGAACTGAACGCGAATTTCGATTAAAAACTTTACAGAGCGGTGTTTCAATTGCGGCCGTCACAGAGGAAATAGTATGATTTATGGAACAGAATGATTTATGCATTTGCGAGTAATGTTACGTTGTATATACAAATAGGGATATGTTTATTAAGTACTGATTGAAAAATGTGGCGATATTATCCAAATACGTCATCAATTTACAACTGATGATGGTATTTAACATACTTTGAAAAATATCACATTGGGCCTTTAATTATTACGTATTTGTAAAAGATAAGTTTTTTTTTAATAAAAACTAGGGAAATAAATAATATTTTCAAGTAAATTCCGATTTGATTTCGTAATTGTATTTGTACACAAATAAATTATCAACTTCAATACCACAAAATATCATAAAAGTGTTCTATAATTAATTATAGTTTATTTCATTTATTTATAAACTGTGTATCAGAAACGAAATTTTCACCATTATTTTTTAAATAGGAAGATATTAATGCATATTCCTTTATTGAAAATAAAAAAAAAATGTCTAATATCCTTTAGTATTATTTGTGCCATCCTATGGTATTAACATCTTTGATTTTGGTAGATGAATCATTTTCTATACAAGATTAACAAAGTTTCTTGAAGACACTGACATACTAATGAACACAGCAAATATTCATTAACTCATTAAACTGAACTTCAGACGTGTGATGAATTTCAGATGATAGAATGTTCCTTGTAGAAACAAATGCGAAAATATGCTGAGTTGAAATTTTTGACGTTCCAGTGAGTTTACATTGAATAATACGTGTACTGTTAACATAGATAAATGAAGAGTACTGATCAGGACAGTTAACACAGTGACAATAATTTCATTTAAGTAAATTAAGAAAGTTGGTGAAAAATAATAACGTTTAAGCTTCCAAGAACGGATATATAAAAGTCGTATCTTTACTTTTTAATTAAACTACGTTAAAGAAATAAATGCTCTATAATATCATTTACTATTTTATATTCTATTTCAAAAAAATATATTAATAAACATTACAAATAAAGTGCATAACTAGTTGTCAATAATATAAATTAAATGTATTTTCCATTTACATTTTCTTGCTTTATCAACAGAGAAATTAACGTTTTTTGTATCGAAAAAAAGTTACAGAAATCTAATTAAACATCACACATCATCATCATAAGTCTAAAGATTTTACTATGTATTTGATAAAATCAAGATCTTTATTATGAACGACCATTATTAACTACTTAATAATGCAAAGACATTCTGCTCCATGACAATGCCAGACTGTACGTTTTAAGACAACTAAAGACACATTGTTTAAGTTGAAATTGGAAATCCTTCCTCCCCTCTTTCACATTCACTCCAGATATTACGTTTTCCAGCTATTATCTGTTCAGAGAGATGTAATGTGGTTTTAAGATACATATTTTCGAAATTTGAAACACAAAAATGAATACATAATCTTATAAAATCAAAACTTGTTTTTTTACATTAAATCCATTTGAGCCAAATGAAAATAAAGAATAGAAAAAAATAGTATATGATAATAAGCAAGTAAATTTGGGCCACCTTATATAAAATTACAAAGTTGTAAAAAATTAAAGAATAAATTTTAATTAAATTCGTGTTTTAAATTTGTTTGCAATTAATATTTTTTTTAAAAAAAAATTCATTACTTTCAATGCATTCCCATTTTATAACAAAGAAGAAGAAAAATGATTACGTTAATCTAACACAACTACCTTATAAATATTTACACTATTTTTATTCTACAAATAATCAAAGTAATACGATTTTCCAAGATTGATTATAGAAAATCATCTCTTTATAACTGTATAATTAAAAATATCGATCTTAAAAATAAAGATTTATATCGATTTGTCAACACTGATCTATAAAAAATTGACAAGTGTGGAAATACATAAAGAATAACATAGCAGTTTTAAATATGAAAATATTATCAACATTTATAAAATAATTATGAGATATAAATATATATATATATATATATATATATATATATATATATATATATATATATATATATATGAATGTAGGATCCATAAAAAAAATCCTACAGAATGTTTATGTGAAAACAGAAATGGGTATACAGATTAAATAAAATACTGCCCTGCATTGCGTGTACATTACAATTGCTTACCCAAGGACATATATAAATTACAACTGACAAATTAAATCCGTTTATGAGAAGAGAGAGAGAATATCAAAGTATGTTACAACTTTGTCGTTTGCAACAATTATTTTTCGTCCCATTCTTACTAGCATTTAACAATATTTGATGTTTAAAGAAACTAATAATAAAAATTATAAAAAAAATCCGAACACATTATGTTGTATAATTAGAATTGATTATATATATATAAATTAAATTTGTAACAAATTTTTTTTTTATAATATATACATAAGTATTTTTATATGTATGTATGTGTATAGTAAGATAAGCAGATAAGAGAAATGTAAAAAAGAAAAATAAAAAAAATTGATTCAACAAATTGCAGTTTTCATTATCTTCTTAAATTTAAATGGGCTGTTGTAAAAGATAAATTTTTATGTTTTCAATAAATATATATATATATATATATATATATATATATATATATATATACACATGTGTGTGTATGTATTCAGTTCAAGCTTTTTCTGAATGCCTGTGCCAGCATTTTTGAACGTATTTTAGTTTTACGTGCGTTTCCGGATAGCTTTTAATATGGCACATGCTTTTATGAAAAGTTTACAGTACGATTTTTATACTATCTCGTGATACGTATATGATCCCTAAGGGAACTAGGAATACGTTTTAGCTTAAAACGCGATCTACACATATGTAAATTTTTATTATATGAAATATCTAGTACAGTTATTACAAGCTGTAAAGTTAAGGTATCTCTCTGCTCGATATATGCGCATGTATATATATATATATTTTAATGTCGGATTTAATCTCTGTTGTGCAATGCGTACGCTGAATTTTTTTTCAGTAACGTAACGGACAGAATGATTATTTATTGAACTTGTTGTTTGACTGAAAATGTTACATTCAAAGTAAAATGTTTTGACTGTCCGTTTATTTACAATCGTGCAGATTCTAAAAATAATAAGATACGTACATACGTATTTTAATATTTGCAAAGAACTTTGTATGCATTTTACTAGTGTGTGTGTGTAAATACACACACATCTATATTTACATAAGCACACACAGAAACAGACTTGTTAGATGTTCGTATTCGAATGATTCGTCGCT
Source organism: Neoneuromus ignobilis (assembly GCA_029203775.1). Classification (NCBI taxonomy): domain Eukaryota; kingdom Metazoa; phylum Arthropoda; class Insecta; order Megaloptera; family Corydalidae; genus Neoneuromus; species Neoneuromus ignobilis. Next base: position 22,250,652 of record CP092095.1, read on the forward strand.
TTATAAAACGTGAAGGATTTGCAAATGAGGTAACATCATCTATTCTGTGTATCTGTCTTGTTGAATTCAATGCATCCACTTCAAATGTAAACATCTTTTCAATATGTTTCTTTCGATATATTATTTTCGATGCAGATAATGAAGGTGAAAGTGTCTTCTAGGGTCATGTTTACATACGAAAAAGTCAATTTGCAGAGTCGAACATGGTCGCAAGGTCATAGGTAAGTGCTTATTTTCTTTTTATCGACAAAGTGGATGTATTCAGTGACCTGGATCGATTTTCAGCACTTGGATGGATGACTCCATTCAACATTTTATAATAATGGATGGAATTTTTGGCATCTTCATTGTTTATTTTAGTAAATAATAATGATCTAAATATTCAATTATTAATAATGTGTAGAATAATATAAGTGCTTTCTTTAACAAAATTCTAACATTTAATATTAATTGCTATTTGTATTCTAATAAAAAAAGTTTATAAAGAAAATAAGCGAAATGTAACATCGTTCACTGATCTTACACATTTCATTAATAATTTATTTCTGTTGATATATGAAAATATCTTATTTATGTAATAGAAACTTAAATGTTATACAAAACTCTGTTCGTTTTAATGTTTTCATTAAAACGAAACTGGTTATTTATTTGATATATGAAGACATTTTTTTTGTTTCGAATATATTAAGTTTCTAATAAAAAGCAGTAACAAAGCAGCAAGGCAGTGATTTACGACAACGATAAATAAAAAATAAGATTTAGTGACAACGACCGAGTTTTCAGCACATGTTAACGATACAATAAATTGACAATATAATCTATAGAACATACAATAAAAGTCATATAGTCCGTGTAAACAATGTGACAGGACGTGTCGTAGACTAATTTAATCCACTTAAGTCGAATACACTTGTGTTAGTCCTCGTGACGTAACACAGTTTCAGTCTGTAAAATGAAAATCTAATCAGTTTCAAGACGTGCGATTCCAAGTTTTCAGAAAGCGTTCGACGTCGACGATGGCCTATTTCAAACGTTGATCGAAACACTTTAATTAACAACGCGTATATTTAAGACGCTAAGTTAGAATAGGTGGATGAAATTTGATTTTGACAACAGCTCGAACAATTTATGTGTATATATTATAACGTACGACGATGGGTAGAAATCGGGGTAACGCGTTTGATGCGACGCGCCCTGAACTAAAACTGTGCAACTAGAACGAGATGGGAGATTGTGGAGGAGTTAACCGTGCTCAATTAGCACAGATGCGTTTCATGTCACGCTGATTCAGACAACGTTCCGCATCGCCTTGATCAATTAATACATGAACTGAACAGAACTTCTTCTCGACACAACTTCGTGTCGGTGGCGCAGTTGGTGTAAATCAAACGCGGCGGATGTCTTTTCTGTTTTACGTGTCGTCGACTTGCCTACACACATTAAAACATTTCACGAATATTTTCAACTCGAACACATCCACGCGAGAAACTTTCGACATGATTGAGATTACATTAAAACGTTTCGACGATGAACCAACACTGATAATAGTTCTTCATACTAGTGGATTATTATTATTTACTATTCGGTACATTTGAATTATTTCAGTCTAGATTAGACATTAAATTTCAGATATTATTAGATTAATGGGAACGTCTTTTCGATTTTACACGCTTCAAGTAAAATAACAAGTATATTACCTTTCACGCAAGTTATTTATCACCCTAATACCACAAAATATTAGAAATGATTCAATAATTATTTATTTTCCACTATGTTTGTTTTGTTGGAAAAGTCAAGAAACTGAATAAGTGAATTTCTTATGAGTTCACTGGAAAAAACATGCCGTATCAACTAAAAGACTATAGTATTTGAATGGACCAGTGACAGGAGATGAAAAATGGATTCTATAAGACAACAGCCGTCGATTTTCTGAAAAAGTTAAATACTAATAAGGCCTAGAAACAACTAAACTTTCACCCGAAGAAAATAAAAACGTCTGTTTGATGGTCTATAGCTACTGTTATTCAATATGTTTCTTGAAACCTGGTAAATCCACTGATATTGAAAAACACTGTTTTCAGTTGGAGGAAATAAATCAAGAATTACGCATTAAGCATCTTAAATTGTCATAAATGGTATTTTATGACAATGTTCGACCAATTTCAATATGAAAAGCAGATAGTATCGCAATATGAAATTCTTCCTCAACCATCAAATTCACAAAATCTTTCACTAAAGAATTGTTACTTTTTGAAGTAAAAAAATCAACAATAAACCAGCTGTCAAAAATACCTTCGAGGAATTTCTATAGAAATTCAGATTTGTACAGACTTGACATAAATATATTCGTAATTTGTTAGGAGAAATATATTATTTCTAATGGTACTTATTTTGATTAATAAAAGTTAGTTTTAAAAGTTTACAAACATTTCAAGTTTCATAATAAGTCTACCATTTCATACACAAGAATCAAATAGAATAATAACGAGCTACATTATTATAATTTATTTATATTTTCACTTTACTCGTATTCACACATTTCTAAAAGCTGTTTTAAATTAAATAGCTTTATTTGAATATAGAAGGTGTAACTTACAACACTTCACATTTCGTTTTAATTATAATAATAATGTACACGTCCAACGAATTACTGTTTTAAATGATATTCGTCTCTTGAATGAATATGTGCTATAATTTATAGACATGTGTTTCATTTTAGTTATATTACAAAAAGTATATATATATATATATATATATATATATATATATATATATATATATATGTAATATTATGTATAAATGCGCACGTACATACATGTCCATAACTAAGTTTAAATCCTATCTGTATATTTCAGAAGCCATTAGTTCAGTGTGTCTTTGTATTCATAACAATGGTAGCACAATGATGTTGACATGGATTTCGATGTCAGCATTAATGGATGTAAAACTACAATCAAGTTAGCATTCGTATGATATGTATGAATATATATATATATATATATATATATATATATATATATATATATATATATATATATATATATATATATATATATATATATATATATATATATTCACGCATATATAGACAAACTAGTGAACATAAAACAAAAATACAAAATATGCATTATGCATTGTAACGGTTATGAAAATTGCTACTGGTGCAATTCAAAACGCAATTCTGTTTGTATTCGATATACTGTTTAATGGGAATTGCTACATGTAGTCTATTCGAATATTTATTTATGAATGTGGTATCATTTCGCTGCCAAACAGTGAACTCTTTACAATACGAAGTCATATAATACAACAATGGCTGTATTTACATATTCTCATTCTCTCCAAAAAAATCCTGCAAAAATTGTCAAGTTAATTTAAATATATTTGATTTTGATATTAAACATTATTTATTTCGTTTACTATATTGTGTTATCAAGTATTTTATATCTAATAATTAAATTGAATTAAAATATATTATTAATCCTTTGCTAAGGAGAAGTTTCTTAAGTATATTTATTTGTAAGTCTGAGATATTTTCGAGAATAATAAAATAAGGTTCTGATCCAATGTATTTCTTTTCCACTTCATTTATACAAATTTTCTCTAGTGTAGAGTATATTATTATGAGATAATAAAGGATGACCCAAATGATATTAAAGGATTTAGATGTATATTTACTTTTTTACTATCATTTACTACCCTTCAATCTCATTTGAACCAGCCTTTATGTTTTTTGTATGTTTTTTTTAAAAAAAACTATGAGATAAGTGTAATTAATATAAGAAGAAATGTTTTATATTATTATATATTTGTTTTCTTTATTTTTATATTTCAAAATGTCTTTAAATAGAAATCACATTTTTTTAAAAATTCGGTTAATTTTCTTGTCTCTACTTTTTTACGATAATATAAATATCTAACTAGTTAATTGTAAAGTAAATGCATAACTAAAGACTACATAGCACAAAAGACAATTCATTGTACCTCCTTGTGTAAAACTTGTATAACCACATGGATTTAAATGTTATAAATATCATAACAGAACACACATTAGTGAAAAATATAATTATTTTACTACATTTTATCTATAAAAATATTACTTGACCTGAATGAAAATTTCAGTGCACACTCAAAATGGTAGATGAAGCATGGAATATATTAAAAATCATTTTACTTTAAAATACACAAAAAAAATATATCAACTGATTTATAGAAAAAATCAATAATTATTCCGTATATTTTTTTTAATTTTAACAAAATTCTACAACTTCAATTCTGAAAACCTTTTTTATAAATCATTCTCGGATTAAACAAGTCGTTAATACAAGAAATAGGTCTATCAAGAAAGGAAGATATTAATATTTGTATATCCTCTTTTATATATATGTATATATATATATATATATATATATATATATATATATATATATATATATATATACATACACACACAAATATTAATTTTAATATATGAAGCTTATCAGACGAACAACTTAACGTATACTAAAGAAGCTTAATATTCTGAGCTTTTCATCAAATTTTGATGCTGTATCGGCTCGTTCCACATATTTAACGATGACTTTGCAGAGCTTTAGATGCAGATATCCTATCGTATGCGAGGAGGAGGTTACGAACACAGTATTACAAACAAGTTCTCGTTATATATATATATATATATATATATATATATATATATATATATATATATATATACACACACACACACATACGTACACACATGTACATATGTATATATGACTTTGCTATACCTAATCAATAGTTACATTTCACAAGTATTCGTGGAAAAGTTACGTTCGTGAAATTTTAATCAGGTCTACGACGTGCCAATGCCAAAAATCATTGGCGGGAGAATTTAGATAGAAAATTTATTACGTAGCGTATAAACGTATATCTGTGTGTGTGCTTTTCGTACATTCCATTTAAAATATTCAAGTCGGAAAGTGTGTGAAGACAGTCGAAGATGTTGTAAAGGTAAACATAAAATTTGAATGGTAAATAAAATATGGAAGCTCTTTAATAATTTAACTATTAATTCTAGGTCACAGAAAAAATATATGTCGAGTATGGAAGCTGGAAAAAGTGCTTTAAATGAATATATGTTACATTGGTACCGGGTTGCTGAAATCAGATATAGCGAAGTTTGCAAAATTGCTGTTCAAAAGTAAATAAACAGGAAGTAGACTGAAGTTCGATATTCATTTTATATGGGAGGGTTGATTTAAGGGGTTATTTTTGAGGTCATGTTCGATTTTTAGCAATGACTGGTTTCAATAAAAGTATTTAATATAATTAACAAATATATATAAACAGCTAATAAATAAATTATAGTTACATACATAAAATTAATTATGGTAATTGAAATTAATTTTGTTAACTCAAAAATTATATTATTAGAAATAAACTATTGTATAATAGAAATTGATATACAAAAATTAATAAATAAACAACTCTGATAACAAATTAGTTCTTCCATTACTAATAAAAAATTAAATTATTTTTCAAATGATAAAAAAATATAAATTGAAGAAACAAATACTGAATTTTTAAGAAATATTAGAAAATTACTGAATCAGAAAGTTGGGAATCTAATCTACTTACAGATAAACTAGAAAAAGTTTTTAAGACATTCAATTGTGAATTTTGAAGGAATAAAGTAAAGGACGATATACTCAATCATTTTAGATTTACAGATGATATTATTTTGTTAACAAATCGACATGAACTCGAAAAAAGATATAGATATTTGCTGAATGACAGATTCAATTGGTTCAGAGAATAAAACATGTATTGTGCCATCTTTACTTAATGAGCAATGTTTAGATATACAAATATTTTTTTCTTAAAATTATTTTTTTACTTACGTTACTCCACAAATTGATATAAATATGAAACTTACCTGTAACAAAAAGAAATATTTATATTAATTTACAAACAAACATATTTATAAAACAATGCAAAATATACATTGTGTGTGTGTGTTTGAATAATTAAATAAGAAAACAATAAAATTATCTATTATTTTTTTAAAAAAAATATCTTCTTTCTAAAAGTCTATATATGTTACAAGCAGATAGTATTTACAACGATAATTCAAAATAAATCTGAAAAAGCTCTTTTCCTTTACAAAGAATAAATCGCTTTTTACACAAGTTACGCATCATTGTGATAGAAGAATAAGTATACTTCTTTCATAAAAAAATTCATCGTATAGTAAAAATATTTCATGGAAAATCGTGATATACATAACACTATTTTTATACATTTTCAAATATTACAATGTTATTTTTCAATCACAACACTGAGAAAAGATTAATAAATGTATATTTTAATTAGACTGGTAGTTGAAATTAAACGAAATTAAAATAAATACATTTTTTTAACATTTATTGTTATCATAAAAAATAAATTATAATGTTACAAATATGCTAGTATTAAAATAATATTAATTGTAATTTTTTTAAAAAAGCTAATAACAAACCCAACATTAATATAAATTATTCAATAAAAAAAAACAGTAAGTAAATTAATTAAAAAAATAACTATAATTCTTAAAATTATTATAATTACACAAATAAATTTAGAAAACTAATTGAAAAAAGTTGATAAATGTTTTCAAATGTATATAAAATATACTTAAATAGTAAAAACTATTAAATAGAAATAAATGTTTGAAAATGTACAACTAAGGAATTTGATAAATATTTATTGTTGGAACAATGAAAAATTATATAAAAAACTGATGCTGAAATTTGATAAAATTTATTATAACACTACTTTATATCAACAGCAAAAAATACCAGGAAAAATGTTCCCTTCCTGTTATATATTTATAAGAAAATGAAATATGACTTCAGACGAATAATATTTCAAAGTATATAACCAGAAAATTTACCCAACAAAATTATGAACACGAGTCTATTTAATATAAAAACACATACAGAAAATTCTTATATCTACTTTTTTTCTATTGGTAATATATACTACCTCTTTATTTTTAGAGTTGTGTCCTTTTTCAAACACTCTACAGTTGACAAATATATTGATACAAAAAAATAGTTGTAACCAAAGAATTTCTTTGAAAAGAATTATTGAAGTAAAATTATCAACTTTTACATTTGTCCTCATTTATATTTCATGTCCCATTTTTAATTAAAAACTTTATTGTTGAAAAAATATATCTATTTAATAAAATACAACCGTCGCTTTTAAATAAAAAATAAATACATATACAAATTAATTAAAACCATTTTCAAATCAATCACAAATCAAATACACGCTTTCTGACTTTCCGAATTAGAAATCTAAAGAGGATTTTATTATTTGCCTCACGCTATTCTATCTCTATATTACACCTCTGCGCCATATAATCTTTGCTACTATACTAACTATAATTTTCACCTGGGTGAAAACGGTTTGGTGCAAAAGACGCTGAGATGGCGTAAATTTCCGGTACAATGAAACTCCAACATTCCACTAATAGTAAAAAATCGATTTACTGTGACTCGCAAATGTCTAGGGACAAGGACGTTAATAAAACATTTTAAATATTTAAAAATAGGAATCGGATAATAACTAAAATGTGATACAGGTTTTATTCCTTACTCTCTCTCTCTCTTTATCTCTCTCTCTCTATATATATATATAGTTGGCCCAAATAAAACTGAAAAATAGTAAATGATAGTGAGTAAATATATATCTAAATCATTTAGTCTCATTTGGACCATCGTTTCTATTCAAATTTTATTAATTGGGTAAAGATTTATATCTAATAAAATACTATTGAATTATGATATAAATTTATGATTTTGACTTCTTTGATTTTAATTATAAAAGATATTTTATTATTCTATTTAGCCATAGACTATAAAAACGACTCACTGTAAAGACAAATGTTCCATATACCTATACAGTATTATCTTATAAATATTTTAAAATGATACCTGGAAATATATTTCAAAATCGGGAATAAATATATTTTTAAATTGAAACTACTTTCAGGAAAATATGAAAAAAATGTAAGAAAGAACGATAACATAATAAAACAGTACAAATCTCGGAAATAAAAAATCCGTTTCCAATACGAGTGTATCTTTTAAGTATAAATATAAGAAAATATTAACATACAGTGCAGAATGATCCCGTGGGAGGAACAGGTAGACAGAAAGACAAAAAAGCAATGCAAAGCAACGGAAAGCAGGATTAACTCGGATGAAATAAGATCAAATAGTCAGAGGGTTCAGACGAGATTATTATCTTTGGTTGCAATGCTACTCTGTTTTACATTTTCGTTTGGTTGTTTCTTTTTTCTATAAAAACATGAAAATGTAAACACACACAAATATATATATATATATATATATATATATATATATATATATATATATATATATATATATATATATATATATATATATATATATATATATAAAGAGATAAAGAATTTACGACACACAAGATAACTACAAACAAGTATAACAGAGATGGGGTATTCTCCAAAAATAACTTCTCTCCCATGAGTACAATTTGAATAAAATAGACTTGCTGATAAAAATACTGCATTGGTATCTGACATTCTTTAAATAAGAAAAATCTGTTTAAAAATTAGAAATGAAATGAAAAAGAATAATTAATGGTATTTCTTTTATTACTTTTGCTATATCCTAATTAGAATGAATTTTCTTATTAATTTATATTTCTCTTTTATTTATTTATATATATATTTGTATGTATGTATATGAGTGTATGTTTGTGTATTTTTCAAAACAACTTGCTAAATTCGATTTTTTTCAATTTCTTCATAAAATGGTGTCTGTATATAAACGTATCGTTCTATATTAAATATCTTCATCGCGTGATTTTTTTGCATCGTTGTTATTTCAGTCGCGTGACAGTAATTGCGCGCGGATAGACGCAGCGACAAGCGCTTATAGCCTCGCACGACGGTGCTATGTCATAAATAAAATTTGGCGTTCGTCGGCGTGTCTGCATAAACAAGGTGGCCGCACTGTACGGAATTTTAATATTCTTCTGCTCTATAGCTTCTTGACACGTTATTACAAAGAAACCATGAATGAGAAAATCCTACATTATATATATATATACATATATATATATATATATATATATATATATATATATATAAGCGCGCACACACACACAAATATATAATGAGTTTTTTGTAAGATTTCGTTTTCTTGAAAAGAAATATTTTAATAAAAATAAATTAGTTTTATAACAGTTTCGACATCTGTAATAAAGAAAAGTGATTGTCATATTTCAATAAGTGGAAGAAATATTTAATATTCATGTTCAATATAAATCTAGATCAATGAAAAACTCATTTGTAATTATAAGTTATTTAATCATGTCAGATCTTTTATGATATATATAAAGTAATGTGATTTTTTTATTATTTTTTTAATATATATATATATATATATATATATACCATGGATTGATGAGAAGGAAAAATAAAGAAATTATCGAAATAGAAAAAGAGGAAAGCATTATCTACTGTTAAACTAGGATTTTGCTATACATTTTGACAAAAATAATGAGATGACCCAATACTTATTATTTAGTAGTATATTTAATTTTATTCAAAGACCATTTTGTATCTAAAACCATTTTATCAGATTAAATCCATTTTTATTAAAATGATAAATGAAAAATCATTTAAGTTCTAAAAAAAAAAACGAATTCTAAATAAGTAGCATAAAATTACTAATAATAATAACTATATAATAATTTTTCTCATAATCTTGATTTAAAGAAATTCCAGAAAAAGATTTTTATCACAGACAAAGAAACAAATATCACGTTGTTGGAATAACAAGATTAAAATTTCAAAGACATTCTTTGTTTTATGTTCTGTAGAAATCTCTGTTTATTTCCATGTACAATTTTTAATATCGTTGATCTTTCAAAGTCGAAACTTCTCTTAAAATAAATTAAACAGAATGCAAATGATCAATCTGTACAGTCGAATCTTTAACACCGCAACAATTAATAACAAACAGTGAAAATATTAACAAAATATTCTCCGTCGTTCTCAATAAATAAAACATTCCAGCAGTGAAAAAGCCTACACCGGAACGTATTTCATAAACAAATATTTCTTTTTCATCGCGCGTGTAAATATTTCAGACGCAGTAAGAAAACTTCGAAACGAACGAACAGAAAGTGAAACAAACACGCCATGTTTACATTCCAGTACCAAGGATCGTGTGAATTTATTGTGACGTTCACAGTAGTCGCCGGTTCGTTTCATTTGTAACAAGAACGAACTTTTTTTTTAAAAAAAAAACTAACGGAATGTTAAATGATGTAGAAGGCTGTCGAATAGACTACGCCGGAAAAAGAGAGAAACCTTTTTTGCGGTCGACAATCGATTTTTCATCTCCGGAACCCGATGGAGATTGTATCTTTAATCAAAGAGCACGTCAACAAACGTTATATACACATTTATTTGTTGTAAAAGGTATGTGTACTTGTGTGTAAATGTTGAAAAAATCAAACGGTTTTGCCAAAAGAAAATGTTCACTGAATTAAAGGTCAAGGTTTACTCGAACAAGACGTGAACCAATTACTATTAGCTATGTGAAAAAAGTCAAGAACGTCGATTATTTCATGGAGAAATTTATGACAATTTTATTACACAGGATGCCTTTTTTATGTTAGGCACCATTTTGTTTTACCACCATTGCTTTCGACTGTTATAGAATAATAGATAATTTATTATAGCTAATTTGACATTTTAGTAACGTGTTTTAGTTATTAAAACATTTTATGAAAATGGATCATCAATTGTGAATACGCCAAAAAATTCCGTAATTCTTCTGGTGTACATCATGTAACTTCAAAGAAATATATACAAGTGTAATAAAAAAATTCGAAATGCTGTATACACTGCAAGATCTACCGAAGAGTTACAAAACTCGTACAGGATGTATCCAACCAAACATTAATGATGTAAAAGAAAGTGTTGGTGAAAGTCTAAGCACCTTTGTTAGACATCATGTTCAAGAAATTGGTGTTTCTCCAATCATTGTAAAGAAAGATTTGCATTTTTTTCGTACAAAATCCAAGTGATACAAAAACTTCCAAAAGAGACCACCATGCAGGTCTCATCGTGAATGGAATGCAAAGATGCTACAATTCCATAACGACAATCCAGAATTTTATGAAAATTTAATAATGAGTGACGAAACTCATTTCACCATAAATGGGCATGTAAACAAACACAACAGTCGTTATTGGGGGGATCAAAGAATATGAGATTTATTCATAAACGACCTCTACATTCTCGTAAAGTGACAGTGTAATGCACTTTTTGGGTTGGTGGTATCATTGAACCATTTTTCTTCGAAGATGATAGAAAAAATGATATCGTCCGATGCTGCGAGATACTTTTACCAAAAATTGAGCAAGATCTACAGCACATGTGGTTCCAACAGGATGATGCCACAAGCCATTCAGTTCTTGCAACAATAGAAATTCTCTAGTGGATCATTTAAGGATCCTTTACACCCCAAATCCGGAAATTTTGTTTTTTCATGAAGCCATCCAGTTTAAAGTGCGCTTCAGCAGTGAAGATGATTTTTTTTACAAAATTGTCATCAATTTTTACAATAAAAACACATTGTTCCTTCGAGTAACGTTCCATGATTAATAATCGCAATAACAGCAGATAACAAATGTTATAGTTTGAGGGCCGCCAAAAAATGGTACGCAATTTAAATTGTGCACTCGTGTTGAGACAACCTCTCTCTCTCTCTCTCTCTCTCTCTATATATATATATATATATATATATATGTGTGTGTGTGTGTGTGTGTATAATTATGGTTATTGTTCCACATCAATTAACATAGGTATTTACATAATTAATAGATCATTGCTTTAATTATCACCATTTTCTTTATATATAACTTGAGCCGTAGTCAGTTGCAGAAGTCTCTTTAATATATACTTTTTTCTTTAATTCTCAGTTATCTAAATTAAATAAAAGATTTATGCATCAAATAACCTCCGGCGAATATCACGTTCTATCTTTTTACAGACAACAAGGGTATGTTGCTCGAATGTTCCGCTTGGATATTTTATAGAAATGCTTCGCTTCACTAGAAGGGGTGCATTTAATTAAACTGCCATTAAATATTCTCATTACAAACGGAAACGATTGAATCCTTTATAACTTTGTCTTTACATTACAACGAAATCATTACTTTTTTATATACATATCTGTCTACTTTTCATTTTCTTCGTTTTTAGTGCTTATTATGCAGCGGACGTACATAAAAACAATTCGAATTGAAAACTAGATTCGTGTTATGATATTGGAAAGTTTTGGTTCGATGTCCTTTTTTCATTCTAAATGTATTTATATCAGATTCGTGCTGAATAAATGTAATAAAAGAAATTTATTCAGCTAAATTTTTTTTCGGGAAAATGTACAGTTGGTCGCAGGAAATGTTGACATATCCAGTACATTTTATTGAATTTCTTTTTCTTCTTTCACGTAAAAGGCTGTCCACTAATATACACACACACACATATAAATATATTTCAATGTTTTTCAATGATTAACATAATAAAAAGTAAAATACAAACAATAAAACACACTGAATAAAAAATACATCGTTTATTTAATTTTAAAAAAATTGTCCTATATTAAATATTCCTCTTATTAAATCATTTAAACTAATTTAGTTCTGCTAACAAACCAACCCGTTTATTCCAAAATGACAGCTAACTAAATGTAGAGCATCATTTATAATAAAGTCTACAGACATAATTAGTAAAACTGTTTGTATAAAACTTAGCATATTTTACTAGTCCCTTATATAAACAGTTTAATTGAAGGCATTCAAAAAAATTAGACTGTTTTATTGACGACTTTTTCTATTTACGTTAAGATGCATTTCGTTTAATATTTATAAATATTTTCGTAGTAAAACTATGGATTTTAAACTAACAAGAATGTCAATTCTGACAGTGCATTAGCAAACAGTGTTCATTTATAGCCTCGTCATATGAATATTTTAGTATGGAATGGACTAGGTTTATTGATGAAGTACGTTGAAATTAATGAATTTAGTGTCATGGAACATAGCATAATTGAGAATTAATGTCAATTAATGAGAAATGTTGTAATATATAGTGACTGAGAAAATTTATTGGACGTAAGAACAGTATAATATTTTAAATTATTAAAAATGTATAAAATTATATATAAAGCAATTTAATCCTCTATAGCGTTATACAACTTTAAAGTCACAGACTCATATATATGTATTTTTAAAGATAATTGCATTTTTACGTAACATATCATTTTTTCGTAATTAACGAGTTTGCATCCTCCATATTCGTCCACCTTGTCAACAATTCATTACCATGTTTTCAAATACCTGAATCTCTTTTTAGAAATAAAAAAAATATAAATCAAGAGGCTATAGTTGACGCATTTAAACATTTTACTTGTTCTGGAATAAGAAATAAAAACTGAAACGTTAGAAGCTACGAAAATAGTCTATGCACTGAAAATATTTCTATTAAAAAGGTGTGCGAGCAAAACATTTTTCACACGTGATTCTTTTCTCGTTAAAGCAGGAAAAAAGATATAAATTATATTGATATCTACCTTATGCTGTGAACAGATTTATGGTACACATTTTGTTACTTGCTGAAAAAATCGTAACATCAAAGTGTTACATTTTGTTCCATACGACAATAATTACATTTTAATCAACGATAATCGTACACAGATGTTCTAAAAATAAATGTATGCTTGAGGTTGACACATGAAGCATTTTTATCATTTGTTGGGAACTGTGTCAGATAAATATATATATATATATATATATATATATATATATATATATATATATATATATAGATAGAGAGAGAGAGAGAGAGAAACAGAGAGAAGAAAAAATCAGGTACATTTTAAAATATAATTTTGTTTTTAGATATTTGAAATCTGATATACAAACAATATATAAAATAGGTCAACTTTACTCATAGTTAAGTAAATATGAAAATAATTAAAAATATTTTTAGAACTAATTTAGAAGACAAATTAAAGAAAAAAAAAATGTTTTATAATAAAATTTAGCTTAACTGTAAATTGATAAATTTTTGTATTTTCTTAAAGAAAATACAAAATTGTTATTTCTGGAAAATTATATATATATATATATATATATATATATATGTGTGTGTGTGTATGTATGTATGTATTATAGAGTGTATTAGAAGAAATGAATTGATGCAAAAAAAATTTGACAAGATTTTCAAGCAGGATAGATAAATTTATGATGGAGATGGTGATATGTGTATGTACATCATCATCCTCTTTATATCTACTGCTGGAAGAATGTTTTACCAAAATTTTCTACTTCAATAAATCAAAAACCTTTCTCTTTCAGTCCATTGCAAAGTATTTATTCAGACAATCAAATATTTAATGAAGATTATTATTCAGGTGTATTAAAAAGTTCATGGAAAATTGTTTACATAAGATCAAAAATTGAGTCAAGTAACTAATATTCCTTACTATAATCCACGAATCCACAGACTGTCACTATATATATGATTATTTGGCAAAAAAACAAGTATGTATGATTCTATGAGCTGTATGAAATTACTTTCTCATTCCAAAAGTCAAATTGGCTATAAAAGAGAATTGTTAAGATGGAATTTAATATATGCAAACCGCTGTGACGAAGGTACTTGAAACGATTCCAAAAACTGAGCTGCATAAATCAATGCATTAATTAGTCGAACGTGTCCAAGGCTGTGATGTGCATTTTTAATAAATTAAAAATTTTTAAACATAGTATGACAATTTATGTTTATTTTCTGATACACTGTACATATATATATATACACCATCATCAACATCCACCTCTTTCTATTCACTGCTAGAATAAAAGGATGAATGTCTACTAAAATTTTCTCCTTCGACATATCCAACTTCTTTCTCTTCTACACTATCTGAACGAATTTTTTATATCCGTGTCCTATTTATCCATGATATAGAATATCATCATTATCAACCACTTTACATCCATTGGTGCATCTAAAAAATTGTATAGCATATTCATGTATTTTGACATTCATTTCAAATAAAATTACGGATATGTTAAGAAAAAATATGAATAAATATATAATATATATTTTGGATCAATACTTAAAAATAGACATTTCGAATTTCATCAATGTATTTTTTATTCTTATTAAACCCATCGCAGTATTTTAATTTGAAATATGACCAAGATGCCTCATTCTGTTCACATTCGCATACTCTAGTGTATTTTCCAACCAGTGTATTGTACACTACTCGTCAAATGAATAAATAATTATAAAAAAACATGGAACACGTATATTTATTTACTGTATAATATTGCGTACGTACTATTTCAGAAGTCAAATTTGAAGTTTCAATCGATGCAATTCGTTACACAGAACACGATTCACCTTTCATCCCTTAGGAATTTATTGACGCACTGTATACGTGTGTATATATGTACACAAGTGTATGAATTTATATATATATATATATATATATATATATATATATATATATATATAATATTTTAATATAGAAAATTTTCATCGTATAGAATAATAAACCAAAATTTGTTTTTACTTACGTTCTACATTAAATTATTGATAAGAAACTTACTTTAAAAAAAAATAAAATAACAATATTAACATTTATAATCTATTCTATTTTAAAATCTATAAAAATATTTTTTGTCTTAACATTTAAAAAATATAATTGAAAAGTATTTAAAAACTCGATATTTTTTACTATAGAAAAAAATCAATTGACAAAATGACACGGTGAACGCTCTTAGGATTTTTCTGAAAAGATTTCGAAATTGACAAAAGGTCATTATATGACTTCAATGATGATTTGGTGGAGAATGACGTATACAACGTCACACAACTCTTGCGAATAAGTCTTAAAATTACTGAGTTTAAATGGAAAGTAATGACATATTCATCATATTCTCTAAAGTCTCCAAAACTACATTAGTGAGAAATAGTTTAAAACAGAGACTGATGTCCGAACAAAGCTTCAATTATTTTTTAGTACAAAACTAAAAGAGTTTAATTACCAGGGTAGTAAAAACTTAAAAGTAAGATACGAAGGAAATTATCAAAAATAATAGAAAATATAATTTGGATTAAAATTAAAATGTAATTTTTTTATTTCATTTTAAAACTTTCTCAAAAAAACCAGCATTATTTATGGAATGATCAAATGCTTTAGACACGTTTTAATTATCCCATCAATATCTTTGTATACAAGAATACTGAGATGATATCGTGTGAGAAATAATCATCTCTGTATACAACAATATTTTTTCTGGGTTATTATATATCTATTTCTAAAGAACTAAAAAAATTGGACGACGAAAGAGCAATTCTAGTTTCCAATTTTTATATTCACACAGCATAAAATTGACTTATCAATCTGTTTTTTTAAAAAATGAAAAAAAACGTTATAAAACTGTCAACTGACAAAATTGTACAT
The DNA here is from genome assembly GCA_029203775.1 of Neoneuromus ignobilis. Lineage (NCBI taxonomy): Eukaryota > Metazoa > Arthropoda > Insecta > Megaloptera > Corydalidae > Neoneuromus > Neoneuromus ignobilis. The sequence goes on from CP092095.1 coordinate 22,267,217, forward strand.
TTATAAATTAGAAATCACGTAAGCCCTTACAACATTGGAAAAAATCGAATGATATTTTGGTACAATCCAATATAAAATCTGTTTCTGACAGAAAATAATTGAAAAATGTTATTATATACTTTTTTATTTAATAAAAAATCTATTAAAGTATTCCAATACAATTTTATATATATATATAATTAATACGAAAACGTATTTCATATAGACTGAACATTTAGACTACTGTTTTCAATTACTATTCTTTTTCAAAAAATAGAAAATGTACATTGAAACGTTTATGACATTTACAGAATATTTCTTAAAACAACGATATTTATTATAAAGGTAGCTCAAATGAGACTGAAGGATAATAAAAGAAAGTAAACAAGTAAATGTATATCTAAATCCTTCAGTCTCATTTGAGATACATTATATAAATGATTCTTATCGAGAATTTTCTTAAATTTCGTCGAAAATAAGTAACCATTTCGTAAAGAAAATTACATCAAATTACTTACAGGTCAATTCAATCAATTTAAATGGCTGACGTACTGGAATCAAAAGCATGAAATCTTTATAAACGAATTATATTTCTAAAATTATTCTTTTACTAACGTTTTTTTCAAATGATATAAATATATACATATGTGTATATATATATATATATATATATATATATATATATATATATATATATATATATTCATATGTGTATTGTATTTATATATGTATTTATTTATTATATATGCACATAAATTTGACCTCTGAAAACGTACAGAACAGAATCGAAAGAAATCGCTTAATTCGGAATTTTCTTCGTTCAAATAAAAAACGAAAATATAACGTTGTTTTATTAACTTTTACCATTTTCGTATTAAACATAAAATGTATATACTTTATAGTGAGTTGTTTTTGTCTGAGTCCGGTAATGAAGTACAATCCACAACGACATATGTCGTAAATTGAACGATATATCCATCATACAGACTTAATAGAAAATGTAAAATTTAAAAGTTACGTCTTCATGTATATATGTATGATTTTTTTTATATATAAACGTTCGGCGTACAAACGTACATACACACAGAAGAGCAATAATCATGACCCTTTTTCATCATATACATAGAGATATACGGGAAAGGTATTTATGAAAGATTTTACGAGGTACAATTTTAAGAGGGTTGCTTTAACGATGACCTTTTCTTCGTTTTCTTGTATCATTTCGAATTACTTTGTATGAACAGTCGAAAATTTAAGAACTGTATTCGTATATTTTCAATGGATACAGAGAACTATATATACATACATATATATATATATATATATATATATATATATATATATATATATATATATATATATATATAGGGTGGTCCAACCAAATGATACAAAGACAGTAAATGATAGAAAATAAATGTATGTCCTAATTATTCAATTTTATTTGGATAATTATTTCTCCTTCTCCACCCCCTACCCATCTCTCTCTCTCTCTCTCTCTCTCTCTCTCTATATATATATATATATATATATATATGTATGGTGGTCCAAATGAGACAAAGACAGTAAATGATAGAAAATAAATGTATGTTCTAATCCTTCAATTTTATTTAGGCAATTATTTCTTCACTTCCCTCCCCTTCTTTCTATATATATATATATATATATATATATATATATATATATATATATATATATATATATATATATATATATATATAAGAATGTTATTAGAAGTTTTCAATATGAGAAAAGTGCTGAAAATAATGGGAACACAGAAAATATTTTCAAAATAAGAGCAGAAAAAGTAGAAAAACTATTGGTTGATATTTTCACTTGATGCCTAGGAAAAAATAACAATATCAAATAAATGAAATGAAGTCATAATATTTTTTATTCGCAAAAAAAGGAATAAGGAAAAAAGTTGAAAACTAATGACCGATTAATTGACTTCAGATGATATATAAAATATTTTAAGATAGCTACAAAGTCAATTATATTTCTTACAGCTCTACAAGAACAAGCAAGATTTTGAGATGGATTTAGTACAATTGATCATAATCAAGTATTAGAAGTTGGTCGATGCTGCAAATATCAAATACCATTATATTTTGGATTTTTAGATTATGAAAGTTTTCAACAAATCGATATGTCAGTGATATTAAATGCATTGAAGAATTGAAAAAATGAAAAAGCATATACTGAACTCTTAAGAAATATTTACAGAAATACTACATCTTTGTACAAATACAGGAAGAAACAAGGAAATTTAAAATAATGGAACAAAAATCATTTATTTAAGATACTAAACTGTGAATTTGAAGGAATAAAAATAAATGAAAAGATTTTAGTAACTTGAGATTTGCTGACATTATTATTTTTTCAACAAACTCGAATGAATTCGAAAAAAGAATAGAAGATTACATAAAGCAAATGAAAAATTGATCTTATGATAAACTGTAGCAAGATAGAAGTAATTTGTATGAATTTTCAAATCATGGAAGAAACGAATTAAAAGAGAAATAGAAGAAATTGAAAACTATGTATATCTGGGACACCTCATCAACACTAAATGAACATTTATAGACAAAATAAACAGAATAACACAAATTAGATGTCGATTTGGAAAAAAAATCATATTATGAAATTATATGTTCTTCTATGGATAAAAAGAAAATTTTCTGATCCATACATCTTACTTATTCTCTATTATAGCAGTAAATAATAAATTTTATGTAATTGTCTACAGTTAAAGTCAACTAATCGTACTTATGTTTTGTCATAAACCCTTCGTGTGAAATATTATCATTAAAAATGTTTGTATTATAAATGTTATTACAATGTAAACACCAGGAATGAATATATATTTGTTTACTCGACATTAAAACAAACATCGAGGTTGAATAGTTATCGGGAAAAATAAACAACCATTCAATTTACAAAATCCATTTGATTAGATTGACAATCGTTCGTACGGAGTGTAAGCTTCGACTGATTTATCTGATTAGTTTGTCTAGTTGATCCACACCGCCCAATACTCGTTACCTTATACAGAAAGTTGCATGTTGACCTTCTTAGATAACGATGGTGGAATGACGTTTCCATGCAATATTTAAATTTGATCGGTACATTTTTACTCGACTAGATTAAAGTTTTTAAAGTGCATTCGTATTAGAACTATGCACCGATGGGACTTTGCGCGATGAAACTCTTCTATTATACACTATTACATTTTTGAATAATATTGTATGTTGACATGAAATGTGCGATGTTAAGAAGAGGAAATGAATAATTTAAGTTGTAATTTATAGTTGATTTGCATGTATGTGCACTTGATTATAAAATGTTACAACAAATGTCAAATAATTCTAATTTCATCTATGAGTAATATTCAAATCTCTTCGTATAAAAATTTGATTTTTTTAAAATCACAATACAAGAATATTATAATCTACTTACAAATCATATACATGAATAAATAAAACCGTTAATGTTTAAATACAGAATGTTTTTTTAGGAGTGATAGAAATTTAAATTGATTTTAATATAAATTTCTAGCGCAGTTAAAAAAACATACCTTTAATATTTTCTTTATCTATTGATATTACTAATTGTTTATTTTCAAAGTTTTTATAGCACTCATTTTATAATTAAATTTGTCCTAATTATGTAGCTGTGTAATTATTAAATTTGTGAAAAATTGATAATTTTATAAATAATTATTTGCAATTTAGAAGAACGAAAAAATATTACATTTTATGATTTATTTTATTTTTTCTATTAACGACGTTTGCATATTCTATAATATTAACTAAATATATAATTTAGTAAGTAGAAATCTTTTCAATACAATAATAAAAATATATTACAATTCGAATAGAATTTTAAACAGATTTTCCAATGAAAAACCAGTAGATAAAAATGAATGAGACAAAGAATCACCTAGTCAATTTAAAAAAATTCCAAGAGAAAAATAGGGGGAAATCCGATTTTTTTTCTTACACACTCAAATATCAAATAGATGAATTGAACATAATCCATCACTTACAATAACGGATTTAACAGCTAAATAGCAGCTTTACAGCCTGTATGTAAGTCTAATAATAGCCTTTTGAATAATTTAAACGTCTTGTCTTAAGCTCACTTGTTCCGGCTTTCAGTGTCCGTACTTGGATTCTATCTTGAATTATTTATCAAGATTACTTGAAATCTATGCATATTTGCATTACAGCACTGAATGTAACTCGTTCTTTACTATTTCATATAAAAGAATCAATTTATAAATTATATTTTTTTCTATTGTGAAAATAATTGTTTTGTATTTATTGTAATCATTAAAATTTGTTAAAAATAAAATTTAAAAAATATAAAAATATTTTTCATATAAATTTTTGTTACTATAGGGTAGTTCTAATGAGACTGGAAGAGTAAAATGATAAAGGAAGTAAATATGTGTCTAAACCTTCTGTCTCGTTTGGGCCACCTTATAATATCAATAACAAAACATAAAAATTTGAAAATATATTAAATCCAATTAATTTTAAGTCTCTTTACATCACAAGAATCTATATCAGTTTTTATATAAATGACAATTTTTTACAGACGAGTTAAAAATAATTATAGATTTCTATAATAACAAACCAGTGAAAAGTAAATAAAGAACGTACAGAGATACAGCTTTTAGGAAGATTAATGAAAATAATGTTCAAAAGACGTAACAGAAGATTAATTCTTTGTAATATCAGTCTTTGAATTACTTCTACAGTCTGTCTTAACGTCGAATCAATGGCTCCCTGAACAATTTCGCCAGTTATTACATTATTTCGCTCACGTAAAATAGTTTCCATAAATTCTCTCTCATTTTATAGACGACGCACGACCTTTTTGCAATTTCTTTTTTCCACTTGCCAGTTTTAATTACAGATTGCAATCATAAGACGGATTACGATTTAGAAATGAATAAAAACGGTGCGCTTTAAATATAAAGCTGCATCTATTATACGCACACAGACAGACAGATATATATATATATATATATATATATATATATATATATATATATATAATATGTGTGTGTGTGAAAATCTAGAAGAGCTAAAAATACCACTTGAAACGCTTTTAGAAAATTAGATTAAAAATAAATATGGAAAAATAAAATCATATTTAAGAGATTTCTAGAGAAAAATAAGATACAATTGAAGAGCCAATACTTAGCACAAATAGATGATCCAAAAGTGTTTTACTTTTGGAAAAATACCTATGGACAGTTTGGATCGAGAATGAGAGTTATATGAGCAATATTTGGAAGATTGAATAATATAATAAAAAGTAAAATATCTGAAACTGAAAACGTATAATCAATGTGTATTACATGCTTGTATTTATGGATCAGAAACCTTGACAGTGAATGCAACCACGAAGCAAAAACTTTAAATAATCTAGTAAAGCATAGAGAAAATAATGTTAGGAATTTGTAAACATGGTTGGAAAAAAATCTGTAGATAGACAAGGGTAATTTATATAACAGAACAAATAAAATCAATAAAATGGCCATGGGCAGGATATGGGAAGGGGAACACAAATAGAAACAATAAATGGGAAAAATCATTAAGCAATGGCGACCAAGAGATAAAAAAATACCGAGGAAAATACTTTAACAAAGCTGGAGGAATGATATTGTAAATTATTGTTGAAATAAGGGTTAGATGAGATTAACTGCAAATGAGGAAAAATGGAAAAATCTTAAGAAAAATTTTAAGCCGGTCAAATGAATTCGATGAAGTTTTCCAGCAGTGAATTGGTATATTGAAGTCTGGCTGAAATGTGATGCTAGACCCACCATACCATTTGACCTTGCACCATCAAAATACCATTTATTCTGTTTCTTGTAAAACTCTTTGAATAGTAAAAGTTTCATTTTAGATAAGGCTTTTAAATCAGTTTTTCGGCCAGAAAGATCAATATTTTTTTGAAATTCCTGAAAGGTAGTGGAACAAAATGATCAATCATTATTGAATAAAATTATTTCATTCCATGGAAAAATCGTCTTTCGTTCACTTAAAAAATTGAAATTACTTATTTGCCAACAATATATATTTATATATATATATACATGTAAAATATATCTGCGTACGAAAGAGTGTTGAAGTTTCGTTGCAGTGAAAAGTAGTATTTATGTGTTTTCAGCGTTATTTCGTTAGACGCTACATCTGCATTGAACAAAATATATACATACGCACACGCAGCGTCATTGAAGTCCATCGCCGTAGGAAACCCGAGCCATAAATTCTTTTATGTACATAGCATTTTGACAGCGGTTCGCGAATGAATTTCACATAAACATAACATCAAAGAGGCGTTCAGTTTACGAATACTTCGTACGTACCCGGTGTGTTTGTATGTATAAAATGTAACATATGTTATAAAATGAACCGCCAAAGAAAGTAAACAATGGAAAAGTAGACTATTTTTCATGCACACGTTAGTTTATTCAATGAATTTTCACTATAATAATATCTAATAATAAACGTACGCGAATTTTGTGCCGTACCAACGAGCAAAAAAAAGAGAAGCCAACAAATGAGATATGTGCGTGCGCGGTACTTTTTATGTCATTAATGACTGTAATATTTTCTTGCTTCTTTATCATTTTGACAGTGTTTATATATCAGTAATATTGTCAGCCGGAGTCGTCTTTGTACGTTTTATGTAAATCGTGTCTTTATGACATCATACTTTTTTTTTCAACAACTAATTATTTATATTGTTTTATGATTATGGATATATGTGCCATGTACGATTCGTTCTTTGATTTCTATTTACATTTAATTTTTCAAAAATTAAATTATAAAATATTCAAAAATTAAAATTGTATTTACAACACATATTTGAAATTGTCTTTATGAATAAATAATCCATTACGTTGTGAATACAAAACATAAATTTTATTTTGAAAATCATTGAATAGGGATGTCCTAGATAAATACCTTATCAGGGAAATTGAAGAATGACTAGAATTTTCCTTGGAATCAAAATAGAAGCCAAATGAACCACAAATAAGATTAAATTATAGTCTTTTCAAATGTTTGGACAAATATCTGGATCAGTATAGATGTTTACTTGAAGAATTTTTTAACTTATTTATTTAGGAAATATAATAAATAACTGACTACAAAATAACATAAATATTTATGATCTAATGCTAATTTTAATTGTCTTTGAAAATTCTTTTTTGATAGTTTAATAAATAATAATTTAATAAACGATTACTCTTTTTAAAAATGAATATTCACTGCAACAAAGAACAAAATTTCCTTAAATAATATTAAAATTATTTGGGTTCGAAGCTATAAAAAAATTTGATAATCGTAGATAATCGCGTATTCTACAAAGTGTCCCAAAAGCATTAAAAGCACGTGACGGCCTTCCGCCGTTCCATTAGAAAGGGAAACTGTGTCCAAAGGACGATAAAACTTTTAATATCATCCACAGGGGCGGTGACATATAATCGTTATCTATTGGAATCTGCCGACCACATAATCCAGGTGTAGGATAAGCGGTTGGCTGATGTTCATTCTATTGCCGCTTTGTTAAATCCTTCGCTGTTCCTTTTGTGTACGTTACGTTGCTTGTGTACCAATTTGATTACTTTATAATTAAAAAAAAGCCACTGTACATAAATTAAACTGCTATTTCGTTGAACCGTAGTAGCATTTTTATTAATATGTCATTATTTTTATATACGATATGATTATATAATTTTTCATTCACTGAAAGCAAGGACTGTTATTTCATCTCTCTCTCTCTCTCTCTATATATATATATACAGAGTGAGAGAGAGAGAGACTTACCAAATTTGAAAGAAAACAAAAGTATGTTCAAGCAAATTTGAAAAGTTTGAAATGGAAATGGGTTTGTTTATAACACAAGAGGTGATCACTGATTGACAAGGGAAGTTATTGATCGAAACCTAGATATATATGAACGTCCAGGAATGGGGGTGAGATATAGGGACATTTGTCAGAATCAACTAGAAAAAGAAGGAACTAGATGAAAATTTTAGGAAAGACTTTCATCCAGCAGCTAGATATTAGATAAAATACTCTATAATGTTTTGTGAAAAATATTCCTTGTTATTTAAAAATTATTAGATAAATGATGGAAGTAATCTCAAATATCTATCAGTGGTATGTAATCGTTTTAAGTTATCAGTTTTTCAATGTCCATTCAAATTTTTACTAAAGTTTAAATTTAACCTTTTCAATTCTTTATGTTATATTCATTTCAGTAGCCATGCCATCATTAGAGCACTGCATTATAAAATAAGATTTTGTAATGATAATTACATTGCCATCGAAATAAAGCTTATAAAAAATGAAAATAGACAATAAATTATTACTAAACACTTTCGTCATCTTATAGTGCTGAGATAACAGTTCATTTATGTAAAAATGAATTGACCACAATTCTAAAACGAATAATAACAGAAAATTACCAACAATCGACACGGCAGAAAACATGTTAATAGGCATTTATTTTGTGTATAAATTATTTGAAAATTATAAACTATGTACAAAAACAGCATGTATAAAGTAACAAAGCCAATTAAGCACAATTTAGTAATTAAAAAAAACCTTTAAGACATTGGAGAATTTACATAAAATGTTTTTTATCAAGGTTAATTTTTATTTCTAGTGAATTTGTTATACATATCACTGTATTTAAATATAATTATATTTTAATATAAATAACTCATGGCAGACATTACATGGAGATGGTCTAAATAAGACTGAGGGGTTAAACATATTTACTTGCTTAATATCATTTACTATTTTCTACATCTTTCAGTCTTATCATTTCGACCACCTTATATAATTACACTGTATCTTTAAATATTTTTTTTTTATGAAAAATCCTTAAATATTTATTAACTCAGTGTAAAAATTGTCTCATTTCAATCGTTAAAATATTTTTTTTTAGTTATATGCTCTTCTTAAAATATTAATTTACTTTGAACTTGTAACGTGTAACTCCATGAAATATGTATATAAAAGAAATAAACCTACGTACAAAATATTTGAAATCGACTTTTTATACTTATTACTAAGTAACTGCTTTCCAAACATTCAAGTCGAATATTTGCATCGAAAAGTTTGCAGTTGACTAAAAGACGTATATAAATTCAGCAACGGATATTATAGTTCGTGTTCATGACGATAATAACTTCCTCTCGAACATTCTTTGATCTGACGAATCTAGATTTCATAATAATAGAGCTGTAAATCGTCGTAACTTTTACAACTAAATTGTAAGAAAACTCGCACAAACTTCATAAAACTATCGGACATGTGATCGTTTAATTGCGCTTCAATTTTGTCAATAAAATTTTATTACAACAATTTTTTTATATTCTTAATCTGTAGTTTCGTTTCCGGACATTAAATAATTTAGGTTGGTATTTAAAATAGACGTGTTTGTACAAATAATGTAAATATTTTTCAGTTATAAATACAATTTGTTGAATTGTATCGAATTTTATACCCAATAAATTTGCTTGAATTTTAAATTTGAAAGAAATTAGTTTAGATTTAATAACACAAAGCTCTGATGATGATAGCATCGTTATCGAAATGCGAATTAACTCACTGTTATGATAAACAAATAAAGTAAATAATAATTACTGAACTCTTTTTAACATCTTGTGGTGTTGTAGATGATAATTGATTTGTGTGAAAGGAAATTTCATATCAATTTTTTCCATATAAAAATTTCACATGGAAGAGTTTATTTTGAAGAAAAAAGCTATAATAAGATATAAATTATTCACAATACTCCATAACATAAATGACTTAATAATCAAATATGAGAGAAATCAAATACACCCAAGTGAACAGTAACATAATTTTCAGTCGAGTGGTACTAAAAGAAGAAGTACTACGCATCCCTTGTCGGCTATAAATTGTTCAGATAATATATAAAGTATCTGTAAATGACATTGTTTACTATCGGCCCGAATTCTATAGTGAACCACGCAAAAGGAACGAAACAGTCGACAACAAATGATGTTCTTGATGTTCTTCGTAGCGTACACATTCCATTTGCGCTCTCTGGACCTCTGAACCAACGTGTAAAGGATGTGATGACCGGTAATAACAGGGTAAAACTTATAGAGCGCCTCTTATTAGGTCGTTAACGGAAGTGGCTTAACATGTCATCAACATATTTGACGACGCACGTACGTAAAACTCGAAGTTTGTCGAACTTGAACATTATAGTCGTTTTAATCAAATAGTTATTACCTTGGAAACTGTTTGGTACAGACAGATAAAATATACTCGTATACTAATTTCAAAATTTAATTAAAAAAAACTGCAATGCAATTGATGAAGTAAAAATGTATATTTAACTCAACTAAAAAACTTTGCTACATTTCAATTATTCTCCAATATCAATTTTTAATCAATCAAACTGGTCATTAATAGACATATTTTATAATTTTTGAGAAGTTTGTGTAGTAAAAAAATACAAGTATCGAAAAACACGATCTAAACTTTAAACAGAAAAACGAACTTTTCGAAACGAATTCTATTGAATAATGAAAAGAAAATTGTCTAGTTAAAGTAACTCAATTTCGTTCGTTATATATTGTTGAGTTGTCAAGACTGTTAGTTCTAGTACAAGACGTATTACATTCAATTTCGTAGTACAATTGATTCGAGTGACCGGTCTATTTTATGGAGGTCGATGTGTTTGAATCAAATTTACGATCATCTATCTTGGATAAGAGTAGTTTAATATTCCGTTCGTTTCTATCCGAAGAAACTGTTAACGGAATCTTAATTTCAACAACAATCGAACTCTTTATCTTACTTCGAAACTATTACATAACGTTTACTTACAAAGAAACACATCCAACGTATAAATAAACAGAAATTAAAAAGAACGGTTGATGTAATAAAAGCGAACGTATTTTCACAAAAACGTATCAATCAATATATAAACGAACGTATGTACACCACCACCTTATGAAATATTTATCTGAGAAAAGTTTTCTCGTCTTTTTTTCAATTTCCTTATAAAAGAACATCTTTTATCAAACGATGTATATCTTGTATCGTCACGCATTCACTTAAAACTATATTTCCAACGTTTACATTGAATATTAAGTAAAAATTCATATATCAAGGAAAAGTTCATAAAATCGATATTTCTTTACTCTGTTTCTCCCCTTTTTTGAAATAAACACCACGTGTTACAGTAATATGTAACGTAAGATTTGATTTATAACAACGAAATATATATATATATATGTTTGTGGAGAAAATATATTGTGGTAACATATGGCGATGTTTATGAATGATTTAGAAGATCAAAAGAGATAGAATTGCTGAGATACTTTCATGTAAATACTTGCTTATTTTATAATGAAAATAAATTTATTGTTATTTATATTGCTTGATAAATACTGTACATTATTTGGATTGATTTATAAAAATAAAATATTTTTATTGTAATTGAAAATTTTTGTTAAATAATCATTTGAAAAGTTCACGATTTAAAATATAAATGACAGTACTAAGTTTAAATTGTATCGTGTTGTATTGTCACACCTGTCTTTTAAGCAGGTGCCAAATATCAAGTCAATCTGCCCAGTAATTTGTTATGAATAGTTTTTTTAATAAATCATTTCTTTTTCATCTACTTTTAAAATAGATCAAATTAAACACAGCAGTTTTTTGTTGAACAATGTTAATTGACAAAGAATTTTTTAACGAGATGCCCAATGTATTGTGTGGCAGTAGACTTTCATTTACAATTGTAAAAAATAGGCTGGAGAGTTTAAAAGTACTTATACAAATTGAAAAAATGGCCTTTGCAATGGACTCAAAAATATCTAATACCACATCAAATTTATTAAAAGTGAAAAAAATGGAATTAGAATTTAAACATAATCGTACAAATGTGCAAGATAGCAAAAAATAATTTATAATGTGGCACTCTGATGATAATAGCATTGCTATCGAAATGCGTATCAGCCATTCGTTGTTATAAACAAAGTGCAATAAGTAATTATTTAACACTTACTAATATATTGTAAAAGATAAAAAAATTCAAACAAGAAATCCTATTAGAGATGAAATTTTGAAGTATAGTGGAAGCGAAGGATGAAAGAGATTAGCAGTGGAAAGAAAAAGTGTTTCAAGAAAAACTTGAATCTCAAAGAGTATTTAAACCATTTTATGAAGAATATGTTTGATTTTATTAATCGATTTATAATTACTAATCAAATTTGAATCCGCCACTAAATTCCTAAAAGAACAAGTAAAAAAGTGGACAGGGCAAGGGCATTGCAAGAAGATAAGACAAAAAGTAAAAAAGAATATTATAAATTTTAAAAAAGATTAAAATAAATTAATTGAGAATTGAAAAACATTTTATGATTTTTAAATAATTTACATCTTGTACAATTTACATCTTGTCTATATACAAACAAATTTATTTATAAAATTATTGCAAAGAAAATAACACCAAATTCC
>CP092095.1:22284728-22399728 GCA_029203775.1 Neoneuromus ignobilis
ACCTTAGTGAAATATTTACATTTACAGATGAGTTCGTTTTAATGTTTGTTAATTAAAGATAAATAATAAGAGATATAAGTCTTGGCAACCATTTAAGATGCAAAATATTACTTTAATAAATTGCACTTTGCAAATTAGAAGTAAAATACACGATGGAGATTTGAAATAAAATATATATTATATATATTTCAATAATTTCAATGAATATAAATACAGACAACTTTCGTACAATATTGTGATTAAATTCCCTAAGAAATGCCCTGTTGTACAGGACTAAGAAGTAGTGGAAAAAATTGAATTAGTTTCCAACAAGTAACAAAACTAAATTCTTTTCCTTACAAATCTATCAAAAATATATTTATCAACCCTTAATGGTCGACACTTTTTTTTATAATGTATAAGATGAAAGAATATTAACTAAATTGAGACAATATTCGTTATAATAAAAACAGAAACAATACTATGTGGAAATTTTGACTTTCGTTTTTTGTGGCAACAGTATGATGGCCACCTACTACGTATGACCTTTCGACTATTAAGGATTAAAAATATCAATAAGAAATTCAATCAGTTTAAAACATCAATAAGAGAAAATTTTACCATTATTATATTTTAAATCCTGATAGAAAAGTTGGGGTACAAAAATATCTTACATTAGATCCTGTGAAAACAAGGCATCAAAGATAAATACTTTGTATTTTAATCAGTATTTTAAAAAATATATTATAGAATATAAAAGAAAGAAGAAAAAAATCACATTTGATATATCGTATTGAAAAATCAAAGTTTGAAAATAGGATCTATAGGTGGGCTATTATTTTTTACTATCCTCCTGTCTCATTCAGGTCACCTTATATAAATTGCATAGACACAAAATATACAGTACTTTTTAACAAATTGTATATTTCTTACTATCTTAACATAAACATATAAATTTATTCGAGTTATTTATATATAAAATAAATACATAAATAACGATTTTCACATCCTCATTATTTATAAGTAATTCAATATAAATATATAGAAAATGTTTGAAGGCAAATAATATTGTAATAAAGTATCGAATTTAATATGTACATAAACAATAATATAAAGAATGAACGATATATTTAAATATGTTGCATGATTGTGACACAGATTAAATAAATTCGAGATTGTGACGTTGCTGTATATAAACTCTTGCCAAAAATGCATTGTGAAACTTTAAAATTAAATTGTGGACACTAGTACTGGTTAATCATAGATAGTTATTTATACATATTTTTTAAAGTTTCTTATTTTGCTTGTTGATTGTTATTTTCAAGCCGGAAATTTAGAAACTGATTACAATCACTGTATGTCAACTGGACGTAATAACTTTACAGACAACTATATAATTTAGTTTTTTATCGATGATAATTACAGAGATTTGTATTTGTGTTTTAAATGAAATGACAGTAAAGGAAGAGAATGAAATATACATAATATAACTTTTTTAGAAAGAAAAAATATTACATGATATAATCACGATAATTTTCAAACTAACCACGATTTTTCATTAATATTTGTTTTAATGAAAAACTTTCACTTTCACTTACTAATTGCTTTTTGAAACTGTGACGAATTCACTTTCACGTAAATGAACTATAACCTCAATACTGTAAAACGTCGAAGAAGCATTCAGTAATTATTGAATGTTCCTTATTATTTATTTAAGTTGATGTACATTTCGATGGCAATGTCGTCAACATTAGAGCGCTGGATTATAAAATAAGCTTATATGGAAAGAAAGTGAACAAAAAATAATTACTGAATATTTTAATTATATTTTGTTTCGTTCCCCTCTCTCACACTCATTCTTTCTCCCCCCTCCCTCAATATATAAAATGAATAGTGAATTAAAAATATAATATTTGATTCTATCTTCTGGTTAAAATAAATAGTAAATTACAATAGTCAAGAATTAATACAAATCCTCTCCGCTGCTACTTCACCTGGCAATGTATTTTCATTGCAGCAGACATGTTTTATTTTTGACATCGTATTTAGACGTGACATTTATATGTCGTAGGAAATATTTTTTATCATTACACAAAGAAATTTGTTGGCTTTCTAATTATGCACATTGTCTCTCTCTCTCTCTCTCTATAATTAATTTAACTAATAATAAAATGAACATAAACTACCTTAGTTATTTTAACACAGAATTTAAATTTAACATTTAGAACAAAGTATGCATATGTGAAATACATACAAAATTTTATTTTTTTTTAATAATAATTATTGAAAAAAAATTTTTTCTAATAATTATTACTTCCATATGTTGTCATCGAAAAATGAAATACATTCATTTTTGACAAACATTAATAATAAAATGAATATTAAAATCAATTTTTCAAATTCAGAAATACAACAAAATTATATACATGGAAAAAACTATGAATAAATAACAATTTCAACCACATTCTCATCCATATTTATAAAACCATCTTCCTGACTAGTGCCAGTGATGCATAGTTAAAGCACTATATGTATATCTGCATCTTGTTTACGTCGTCCAGACTTTCCTGACTTAATTAGAGCACGTTGTTAATTAAAAACTGAGCGCAAAGCGCAAACAGGCAAAGAGAAAGAAACGAAATACTTTTTATACGGTTTGTTAAGTTTGTAAATTGTCAAGCCGTGGATATAGCAGAGAGTTAATGCATGTATGTAGTTTGTACGTACGTGGATGATTATATTCTACTCTAGACATTTCTATTTTTACAACTTTTCAATAGTCGAGCAGTGCATGTATCACGTCTTAATACGTCGTGTGAGGGCGCAAGTTTATACTTTTTATTTTATATATATACAGAGAGAGAGAGAGAGAGAGAGAGAGAGAGAAGACAGAAGAAAAAAGTTGGGTTAGGGAGAGAAAAAGACTGGTTGAAATAAGACTGGACGATAGTAAACAAGTAAATATATATTTAAACTATTCAGTTTTATTTGAGCTATCTATATGTGTGTGTGTATATTTTTCATACAAATATGTAGATAACGCAAATTGTTGTTGAACAATAAGTGATTATTGAACACTTTAAACTATTGTAGTGTTGGGGTTAAAATTCATTTGTGTAAAGTGAATCAACCACAGTTCCAAAACAACGAATATCAAATTGTTGTATTATTTAAATATAAAAATATTTCAAATAAAAATATATTTACAAGTTCTAAAGAAAACAACTAAGCAGAAAAAATATGTAAACTATAAATAAAAGTGAAATAATGTATTTTGATCGAAGTTAAAATTGAATAAAAACGGAACTATTGTACAAATTGGAATTATATATTATAATTAATGTCAATGTTTGTAACAAACGTATTTTTAATAATAAGTAGCCACGCAATAGAACCATAACTATCAACATAAACTATATGAAAATGTTCAATTTGAAATAACATTTTTCAATTATTTATTATATGATTCGTGTGTGAAATATAGTTGATACGTTCGAAGATTTTATTCGAAAAATTAGAAAAAAAATATATTAAATTCGATTTAAAAATAACTCGACGACATTGAGAAACTGATTCAATATGTTCCATGCAAAAACCAACTCTAATTATAATAATGATGGTAAAAATATTGATCAAACATTTTTTATATACCACATATCATACATATTATTGATAACAATATGAAAAACTGCATCACGATAGATAGTATAACTACGAAAAATGACATCATTTTAACAAACGAGCTTTAAATTATGTTTATGTGTGTGTGTAAATATATATATATATATATATATATAGAGAGAGAGAGAGAGAGAGAGAGATGTGTGTATGTATATAAATTACTATCATCATCAGCAGCTTCTTTCTACCCATTGCTGGATGAAAATATCCCCAAAATTTCCCACTTCAACCGATCTAATATATTTCTATTCCAGTCCATTTTAAGGAACTTTTCTCTCTCTCTCTCTCTCTCTCTATATATATATATATATATATATATATATATAATGCAATAAAAATCAATTACTACTTGGATTTATAGATTATGAAAAAACTTTTAACTCAACCAATTCATAGGCAATAATTAAATACATTAAAGAATCAAGAAATTGAAGAAGCATATACTAAACTTATACAGTTATACAAAGGGCTGGAGAAATTTAAATTTCTACCTCATAAAAATAAATTCCTATTGATAAAAATATAACAATAAATTACGAACAAATATTTTGATAAAAAAAACCTTTGTTAAATAAATATTTTTTTAGATCCACAAAAAAAAAACAACAAATATAATTCAATAAGGTATAATTATAAATGAAATAATATATTCACTGAAATAATTTGATTTAATTTTAAAATGAATTCTGTTACACTATCAACTTTAAACAAATTATACGAATGTGTTTAAATCCCAACTTTAATTTACCAATAATCCTCATCTGTACATTTTAACGAGATATGTGTTCGTTCCAAAAGTGCTATTTGGACAGAATATATATATATATATATATATATATATATATATATATATATATATATATATATATATATATATGTAATCCATGGGAATATGTATGTACGTACATGTTTGTACATGTGTATTCACATGAGCACCATTTTTCGCTAGATTCGCAATTCGTGAGCGGCAAACGCGACGAGATAAATGCAATTACGAGGCTGACCCTAGTGAACAGACCATCGGATACACAGTTCGTATCCATGCTGAGTGTGTGCGTAATCGAGTTATACGACCAGTAGATTCGATCCTAGTACGTGGTACCAACTACAGTACAAACAACAAACAAGTCTTCGCTTTTGGTTGAGTGCCGCCAAAAGGATCATAATGAAGTTTCGCGTTCCTTAACCTCCGCACAGACTCGTGTAGATTATGTTCGAAAATTAAGCTGAACCGTTAAGGATGTTACCAACCGCTGCTACTTTCTCACGAGCACTTCTTGTCTATTTTTAGATTATCGATTCGAAACGCAAATGACATACTGTTTTTTAAAACTTATTTTCTATAATGTTTTTTTTTAGAAATATCTTTAAATTTTTATATTAACTTTTTCAGAAACATAACTATTTTTTTTTGTAAAATGTAATAATATTTTGATAAAAACCTTTTTACTAAATAAGTTAAATGATATTACAATTTATTTTAATATAAAAATAAATTGTATCACCTTACTTGTCAAATTAATTATAAATGATTCTTTTAAAAATCATACTACTTAAAAAGACGATCAAATTTCAAAGATCAAAAATATATAAAAAAAAATTAAGTAAGAAAAGGGGTTGTTAAGGATTTTCAAATTATTTTTTATTAACTCGGACAATCTGAAAGTAACTATTAACAAGTTAAATATTGGATTGTGTCAAATAATTTCCGTTTATGCAAGTTAACTTAATTTTTAGTAAAAAAAACAGCAATTGTACTTTAATAAAATACATTTTTAATTTAATTTAATTTCAATACAAATTTGATGTCAAAATTCAAATGTTATATAAGCGAATTGATTAACCGAGAAAAGTATTTTTTTCTAATGTTTATTTTATTTTGGAATATTATTCTTATTTCAATTTCAATACAAATTTAGTATTTGAATTCAAATGTTATATCAGAGTATAGATTGACTGAGAAATTTTTTTTATTTTATTTTAAAATATTAGTTTTATTTTAATTTCAATACAAATCTGATGTTAGGATTCTCGTGAACATACGAGTATAGCAACTGGTGACGCAACGACCTTTCGGTCAGTTGTTTAGAGTTTTTACCTCGTTTGAGGCAGTTACTCTAGTTGCTCGAATAACCTGGTTGTTTCTCGGTTTGGTGTTAATCTCTTTGTGGAGCATTTCCCAGGTCCCATGAGGTGGGCCTGTTGCGCGATGTTTGGCCAGATATAATTATTTTTCCCGCGGGGGTAACTTCATATGACCAATTGAATATTTCTGACATTACTTGGAACACCTTTTACAAAAGCAGACGGGGCCGCTTAACTGATATTCTTCAGCAATGTATGGTTTTAATACTAGTGCGTTGTCGCTGACCTCAGCTCGACCGTACTTGTCGCCGAGCCTGTCCGCGGATAAATTACAGTAGGGAGCTAAATGATTGTATTTTAAAAATAGTGCGCGTTGGTGATTAACCTTGCACAATTCTGAACATTAGCTTTTTCATGTTTCGTTCAAAAATATAAAAAGGCTGGACCCGCATACGTCATAATCGGCCGAATTTAAGAGGTAAAGAAAACTCCTCAGCGACAATGTTCTTATTCATTAGTCTGCAGAGCTGGGCCTGTGCCTTCGAGATGACATACTTATGGCTCCTGATTCAGGCTCCTGTCCAGACGACCTAGATAGGCCTTATCCACCCATTCCAACGCGGCACCGTTGAGCCTGACCGGGTCGGGCTCGGTGCGTTTTCGCGTTTGGGGCGGGCGAAAGAAGACCGCCACGCTCTTCTGCACGTTCACTCTCATTTCCACGTTCGATAGAACAGTTCATCGAGATGAGCTTAAGTTTTGTGCGGATGCATCTAGGTTGCCATGATTGCACTAGTATTTTAATTCGTCAATAGAGCCGTTGCTGAAGGTTCGGCTGTTCGCGCGGCACATCATTGATGTACAGATACGAGTATAGTTCAATTAGAGCTGAATATAAACAGAGACCCTAGAATATTCCACTTGTGTGGCTGCTGACATGTGTAAATATGTATACGATAGTGTTAAAATATACACTTTGGCCACAACAACCCCTTTGATTTGGAGGCCCTGGGCTTCAACCTATCAAGCCTCCAACACTGCTTACAATCTTAAATAATAATTTATTTGTTAAATACTGTATCAGCAACTGTCCTAAATCAATTGATATGATAATTCAATTAAATTATTCGCTCGCACACTGAGTATTAAATAAATAAAATTTCAAACAAAAATATTTTATATAAATACTATTCAGTACAAACTTGAAAAATAAACTAGGTAGGTTTTTTTCCAAAATGTCAATGTTTAATAGTTTCGAAAGTTGAATAAGATTTTTGTAACTTTGTAGTATTTGTTTATTGCATTTACAACAAATAAATGTCTTGCTGGATAAGTACTCGACATAAATTAGTTTTCAAACTTAAATGCTTTCGAAAGCAAGTAACAATAAAAAGAGTATTACTTTTCTTCCCGACAACTCCTTTTACAGCTATTTCGTTTTTTATTTCGCAATGAACTCAATGTTGTCTTGTACATATAATATTACTATTTAGTTTCAACAAATTTATTTTGTATACGCTTTTTATTCTTTTCATCGGACTTTTTATTATTTATATATATATATATATATATATATATATATATAAATGACCTTAATAATGACCTGTGTTAAATTCGATTACAACAAGTCAAGTTCATGGATTTTTTTGCATACGAAATAAAAAGGTCAAAATAATATCAAAATTATATTACGAAAAGTAAAACCTTTTGTATTAAATAATACATTGTATAAATTTCGTGTTAAAATTAGATAACAGCAGATTATTCATATTTAATTTTAATTAAAATGAAAACAACTCTAATCTTACTAAAAATATAAGTAATTCTATCTCATTCAATTATAGCAATTTGAAATGAAAATAATTTCAAAATTATCCATTTATAACACACTTAATAAAATTACCACATTTAACTAAACAACATTTTCCTGTTAGCTTTAATAATAAATAAATATTTGTAAAATATAACGAACGTCTTTCAAGAGATTCGCTTAATTTAAAAAAGCTCATATAAATTCACGTACGTAAACAGAACAAAAAAAAGAGAGTATATTTTCTCGACGATCTCTTCAAACTGAATCAGACTGAACACCCTCGTGCGAAACAGTGATGTGAACCTGAACAGATACAAAATACACTCGTATATCTGCTATTTTCTTTGTATGCGTCAGAAGTGCCTTAATGATCATATCGACGCAGAGAACTCACTGTTTATTCTTCTCCCATTTTTCTATTGTTCAACCGTGCGGATATTGTTCCTGACTTGGAATAAAAAGAAGTAAAGGGATACTCATATGCACTATAAAGCTGTTTCTAAATTGAAGTGAAGCTTTTATATCTTTATATAGAATTGTTTACGTTACATACATCTATATTATATATATATATATATATATATATATATATATATATATATATATATATATATACACACACACACATACACTCTTGTGTTTATACAATGTGTAATTTGAGTGCTTTGTTTATATACTAATATAAAACCTCGAAGATTAAAAGATTTCCTGATGAAGAAAATATCAAAATATAAGGAGTAGCTAAAATAACCCTTACTGAATTATACTTAAATTTTGGAGATAGAAAAATACCGTAAAAAATATCTAAATATAAAATGTCCAAATTTGATTGATGAAATGAAAACAGAGTATTGTAAAGAAAACAATTACTTTATTGTAATTGAAATATGCACCATTCAAATTGAAGTGTTTTTGCTAACGTTATACTAAACTATAGATCCTTCTCTCATAAAACTTTGTGTCTTTAAAAAAAAATATATGGAAATACGTCAACTATGACCTTGTGAATTATAAACGTTTTATTTCGAAAAAGGAGATCGAGATGTTTGAAAAGATGACAAGTCCGATGAGTATGGATGATGCTGTAAAATTTCTTAGCCTAAGCAATATTGGTTTATATTTGTTAGTTATTCTAGGTTGTTGGGATTTTAATTTTTCAAGCATTACTTAAATTTCTTGACAGTAAGATACAGCAATAATTGATTGTCCTTGTAGCAAAAACAAATAGTGTATGATTCTCTCTACACACCACCACAAAGTCACCATAACTTTAGATAGATGCAACGATAACTTCCAGAAATGCTTTGGTGCCTTATCGGAGTTTAACCACTGTCCAGCCCATATTCTGTTATCTTACAGTATCAATTTTTTATCACATGTGACGATACAATCCAAAAATAGACCATTATTGTTTCAAATAACCAGTGATGAACCAACTTCCAAACACCACTATTTCTAACTTTCCATTAATTCATATGACATCCATTTGTTTAATTTTTTTAACTCTCTTGACAAGGATGAAATTCCTAGTTGTACAAGTTTTCGTATTGTAGTCCCAGAATTATCTACAATAATTTCTTTCGATCTGTCATTATTTCGAACGGTTGTGGTCTATCATTTTCAAGGCTCAAATTGCCAGTTTGAAATTTCTGAAATGATCTTCGTTTTATTCATTGATTAACAGTTTCTTCTAACGTTAAATATATTTTTCTCTATTTTCGTTTCACTATACCCCAATTTAAATTCGTGCAAAAAGAATTCACTCTTTCTCCACAGACAACATATTTCGAGGGTTAACAAATAATTCACTTGATAAAATATCTAGTTATTAAATTCTCTACAAGTGTTATTAAATTTAATGCTCTAAAGCACTGCGAATGGAGTAGCCATTTTTATAGTAAACAATAACAAAACAGGAATAAACCTGTCCATGCATTGATTAAAAATATGTTTTAAAACATAGAATAATGTCAGACTCCATACGAGACTTTTTTTTAAAATTAACATCATAGCAATTTTATTA
Source organism: Neoneuromus ignobilis (assembly GCA_029203775.1). Lineage (NCBI taxonomy): Eukaryota > Metazoa > Arthropoda > Insecta > Megaloptera > Corydalidae > Neoneuromus > Neoneuromus ignobilis. The sequence continues at coordinate 22,294,310 of CP092095.1, forward strand.
TTTTCTTTTTAATATACTCAGTTCTCTTTTTATCTCTACAATTATATATATAATTGTATATAATACAACAATATATATAATTGTATATAATACAACAATATATATATATATATATATATATATAACGTTACAACTCAATAAAATACAGATGTGTAAAAAATTGTTTATTTCAAAATTACAACACATTTATTCTATGAACAACAAGTCCTAATAGTTATAACGGTTATATATATATATATATATATATATATATATATATATATATATATATATTATATATATATATATATATATGTATGTATGTATGTACGTATGTATGTGTGTACATAATTTCCAGTGGTACATTTCTAGAGTATGTTTTTATTTCCTTTTGTAAAAGAGTCAAAAAAAAACTTCAACCTAAGACGACAGGGTAAAAGACGACAGTTCACAGTTGGATGAAAATAACCTCCTTCCGTACAATTTATCAATGTATATTTTTTGTGTAGTGTTTGTTGTGCTGATAGTATCGTGTATCCATTTCAACACAGGAGAATATATTATATAACTGATACACATACGTTATTCTGTCAAATACAAACAATTTGTATACGATTCATTACTCAATTTTTATATATAGTAGTGGCTGACATGTCTAGTTTTAAATATATCAACTAAATAATATCGATAACATACGTACTTGTTTTTATCTATCATCTTTTAGAAATTAATGATTCAATATAGAAATCGATATGTTCAAGTGAACTATAACCATATATAAATAAAAAGAACATAAATTATATATAGATAATTAATAAACGTCAATCAACAGACATGTTTAATGTTTAGTGATTTCCAAAGGCCGATGATTTTTTGACTCCAGTGATTTTTTTGAATTTAGTGACACACGCACATATATTGAATATTTTATTTTAAACAAAGAAAAGTATTTAATATAAAACATTTTATGTTGACTTCTATTTTTGAATAGATCACAGAGTGAAAATTCTTGTCTGTCGTATATATTTTCTAAAGAGATTCTCTAGTTCAAAAAAAAAAAAAGAATACACATACATATAAAGGGACTATAACCAATTGTGTATGTTCACTTCCTATTAAAACTTTGCACGAAGACAGGAATTTCAATTTCTTCGCTCTTGAAACGACATGTGACCGATAAGGTGTTGTGACAAAAGAGCATTGGAATTTTTAATCAACTGTACGTTAGTGACAATAATGTGAAAATAAAATGAACATAGGTGAAGGGTCGTTTTCAAAATGTTTGTACGTGTTTAATGAAGAAAAGCGATTTAAATTAAATTTTTTAAAAAAACTTTAAAATGAATAGACATTTTACAAAATATTTTCAGTGTATTATTTCAAATAAATATCAATTAACAACTCAAAGAAATTAATATCTGTATGTGTGTGTTGGGTATTTTTTAATTAAATTAATCCAAGGTTGTTTTTTTTTAAAAAAAACCTTATCCATATTATCAGTGCAATTACAATTATTTTTAATGAATATCCAATTATGACTTTAAATCAAACAGTTCTGTTTCAACAAGCTTTATATAACTGTATCTTTTTTAATGTGATTAAAATTTGTCTACGTTCTTAGTTAAAATGATATTTGTTAAAAATTTTGACTTGAAGTCATGACATGATTTAGTAACCAAAATAAAAGTTTAGTTAAAACAAGCTTATTTTCTGTCTGTATTTAATAAACATCATATAAATTCTATGTATTTATATTTAAAGTACACAAACTAATAGTGAAAACTATTTTTAGCTATTTAAAATCGTCACTCGTAAATTATCTTGAAACTTATTGTATATATCATCAATAGTATCTCTTTATCCATGTCATATACACGTCGTTCATTTTTCGCGAATATTTTTCGAACCCCTTGCTCGATTTTAATTTTTTATACCTCGTTTGAAAGAGAATTAAATTCTCTACAAAATATATTTTTTCGAAATTTTTCAAAAGGTCTGTGCTGTTATAAAAAAAATTCCCCTTTCGATAATAATATCTCGCGTCTAGCAACTACTCATGAAGTCGTACTGCTGTAGCACTGAAGACACCAGCACGAAACCGACGTCGGTTCACAACTACTATAGGCCCTAGTGATCGCGCTGCATGGTCAAATTCGTCGAATTCAGAAATTTTTTTTTCGGCCCAAAAAAACGTCAAGGGGTATACCTTGAATTTTTGGGAAAAATTTTCAAAATTTTTTTTCACGATTTTTTGGTGTGTTCATGTTCCTAACGGTCCGTAGGCACGCATTCGAGCATTAAAAACTGGCGCCGGGGCCTAAATCTCGTAAAAATAATATTTTATTATTTTCGGTTTAAGTATAATATTATCATAAAAAATACACGTCGTTCATTTTTCGCAAATATTTTTTGAACGCCTTATTCGATTTTAATTTTTTATACACCGATCGAAAGAGCATTAAATTCTCTACAAAATATATTTTTTTAAAATTTTTTCACATGGTTTACGTTGTCGTAAAAAATATCTACTTTTGATACTAATACTTCGTCTCTAATGACTACACATGAAGTCGCACTGCTATGGCATTAAAAGCTCCAGCACGAAACTGACATCGGTTCACAATTACTATAGGCCCTAGTGATCATGTTCCATGGTTAAATTCACCGAATTCAGAAATTTTTTTTCGACCAAAAAAAACGTCAAGGGGTATACCTTGAATTTTTGGGGAAAATTTTCAAAAATTTTTTTCGCGATTTTTTGTGTTGATTGTGTTCCTAACGGTCCGTGGGCACGTGTTTGAACATTAAATTCTGGCGCCGGAGCGTAAATCTCGTAAAAATAACATTTTTATTTTATTCGATTCAAGTATAATATACTATAGAATACAACACGTCGTTCATTTTTCGCGAATATTTTTGAAACGCCTTGTTTGATTTTAATTTTTTTATACATCGTTCAAAAGAGAATTAAATTCTCTACAAAATATATTTTTTTCAAATTTTTTCATTTGGTTTTCGTTATCATAAAAAATGTCTACTTTTGATACTAATATCTTAGCCCTAACGACTACACATAAGTCGCATTGCTGCGACACTGAAGGCACTAGCGCGAAACCACCAATGGTTCACAATTACTATAGGCCCTAGTGATAGCGCTGCATGGTTAAATTCGCTGAATTCAGAAAAAAGTCGAAAAAAACATCAAGGGGTATAATCTAACCATATATATATATATATATATATATATATATATATATATATATATATATATATATATATATATATATATATATATATATATATATATATATATATATATATATATATATATATATATATATAAAGTGAAAATGAACAATTTTCAAAAGAAATAGACCGACTACGTAACAAGAAAAGACCATCGATGGATAAGATACATTACTGATTAGAAACAGAGATATAAAAAGTTTCAGAAAGAAATTCATGGATAAATAGGGCAACGACATAACAAAGTTCCTCGGAATGGAATGGGAAAAAATGACAATGAATCACTCGAGATGGAAAATTTAGGAAAGATCTTCATTTAGTAGTGAACAAAAAGAAGTTAATAATGATTACAATGATATTAACATATACATCAATAATATTTTATATTTATTGATAAATGATTAGCATATATTTTGCATTAATAATTAAATAACACAAGTATTTAAAAAAATATACAGTATTATCTATATGTAAGGTCATCCAAATGTAAGAGTGGTGTGTAGGGAAGCATGTGTATAGTTTATTTGATTTCTTTTTAATAAAACACAAATCTAGGCGTCACATTTGGATGATCCTATATATATTCAGTTTGTTTCGTTTCTGCTGCATTACAATTTTCAAATATATATTTAATTTAGTTAAATTTCTTATTTACGTAGAAAAACAAGCAAAGAACATGTTTATTCAAAACAGGCGAAATAACATGAGTGGCAGCGATTTTGTAAATTTTTCTATAACACGAATTTAATTTAATAATCTGCACGAAAATCCAATTCATATAAATTCCAAATATTATAATTTAATGTAATAAAAACACACACTTCTTTATCTCGATTTGAAAATGAAGGGTTATGAAAATCGATATTTCTAAAATAGATATAATTTTCTTGAAAAATATTTTTTCAAACACGTTAATTAGCTATGACAACGAATGAACAAAAATAAATAAATGTAGGTAGGATGGCATAGAGACACGGATTTGTTGAATTTCGTTATACAATACTCTAGTCATTTTTTTTCAGTTCTTTATGACTGTACTTACTACTTTTTTCTAAATAAACGTTTTTAATAGCTTAAAAATATCTTGTCATTATGTGTTAAACGACTAAAAATACGCTCGGGATTTTAACGTGAGGAAAGTTGAAAATGTAACAAATTTTACAAAAATAATGTAAGTTTTTAAATAACTTCATTCAGTCGAGAGTAGTTAAAAGTAGCTGCATTTCTCAGTTTACAAATGAAATGTACTTATTTGTTATAACTATGTTATTTTTAAGTAAAACACATACAAACACAGAGACATGTGTATAGGGAAACATGTGTATAGTTTCTTTTTAATAATGATAGTATATAATAAACCAATTAGTAACCATCAACAATATTTCAAAATCATTATTAGTTAAATAATTAATGAGTATCATTTGTAACTTTACAAATATTCCTCTTATATTTTTTTTAATAATTTTCTATCATAGCAGAATGTTAAAAAATGCTTGATAAATACAAAGAAAATTTAAAATATATTTAATTTGATAAAAACAATGATTTTCGTTTACAATTCCTTACTATCTACTTTAAGAAAAAAAATTTCGAACAGCTGCATACAAACAATAAAATATGAGGATTACTAACCTACATACAGTCAATTCTTAAATGTCACTCGTCAATATGTTCATATATCTGAACTAGAGGTATTTTCACACTCATCAGAGTAGTTTTGTCACTCATCACACGAAAAGTATATCTTCGTGTGCATACTTATATTGTATTTATATGACTATGTATATATATATATACATACATACATTCGCTTTGATACAAAGATCTAAACATGAAACAAGCAAATTGAATTACCAGTTGACATAAAAATAACAGTTTTTACAAAATCACGTATTCATTCTAAACATGTGTTTGTCAACTGGAACGTTTACAGTAGTTGTTAATGTTCTGAATATATTCTACGTATAAAATGTGTACAACAAAAATAGTTTAATAAGTAAAGGAATGTGATATACAATAAATGTGCTATGATTAATTCAAAAAAATACTGTTAACAAAGGGACAATTTGAACAAGAAATTTATCACGACAACGCAAAGATGTATTTTTCTTTAGAAATTCAGAAAAAAGCGAAACTTGGTTGTGAGGTTCTAAGTAATCCAATTATTCTCCAGATATAATACTGTGCAATTATAAGATATTTTGGATATATATATATATTTTTTTATATAAGATGTAAAAAAGCAGGGAATGAGTTTTTAGCTTCCATCAAAATTGGAAGAAGTTGTTAATATTAATGTGAATTATATTTCAAATTAAATATTAATAAACAGTGTGAAAAAGACAATTTTTTTTATTGAAAAAACAACTTTTGGTTACATTTTATATTTTTCTGAAGATAATATTAATCTATTGATTAATTTGTAGAAAAAGATTTAACTGATATTACAATATAAGCAATTGCAATGAAATAAAAGTATATTTTTTTATTAAAATTCTCATTTAAAAATATGTTTTTAAACAATGTATAAGCAGTTATTAAAGCAGCCCATTCTTTGATATGTAATTCATAATAAAAATAATTTTTTTTTGGTTCAATCAGAATAAGTAAAAAAAAACTTATAGAAATATTTTTAGATTTTTTCAAGAACCCATATTTAATACTTAAAATCATCACAAACTGTTCTTCGAGAGTATATTTTTATTTATTCTACGAAACAAACAGTAAATCAAATCAAATCATATAACTTTCAAAACAACCGAACCACACTTTCATATTTCACATTTCTGTCAAACATTTTTCACAGAAATCCTCTTTACAAATAACAAACAAATCGATCCCGTGTAATATTTGACGCAATTTCTAATTAATAATAACATCGTCGAAGAGCAAAACCGAACATATTTCCATCTTGTATATTTTGATAAATATTCGTTAAAATTTTATTGTGCTATTATGGAAAGACGAATAGTTCCGGATTCACCTTTGCAAACGCATTGAGACCATCTGTAATATGTAAATTGAAACGTTACGTATGTATACAGACTACTCTATATGCATGTAACACAAACAACATACTGTGTTAACTACAAAACCCAGACCTCCATACGGTTAGTTTTAAAGCTGTAGCCACAGTACTAGTCCGCCATTTGTTTATGTTGTGCTTTATTTAGATAGGTCTGGAAATTGTTTAAGGACGAAATAACAGATAGATAAACCAATACGTACATTTAACCTGAATTTGTATTTTAGTCATCGTGCATGAATGTAATTAAATTGGAATACTTTTTGGTTCGTATATACTTTATATATATTTTTTTCAAAAAAAACTATTTTTAATAAAATAAAGTTGAAGAAAAACAAGAATGTTTACACTGGAGCAAAAAAATATTGATCAGTAATAATATTATTGTTACATTAACCACTATACAGCCAGTATGAAACACATTTCTTGCTGAATTTTTTTTTATTTTTTTAATATAAAAAAACAGGAATGAAAAATAATTAATTATTTCAAATAAAAATTATTCTAAATAGAATAAGGTATAGAGAAATATGCATGTCTATAATGAAGTAATCAATCTCAATAATAAATTTATTATCCTGTTAATCATTCAGTCAATATGAAATATATCTCTAGCTAATTTTATTTTTTAAGTAAAAAAAAATTAAATATATATATATATAATGTTTATTAAAATTATATTATTAATTCTGATTACAAATTCTACTGAGTAATAAGAATGTTCGTTTAGTTTGATGTGCCATTATTTATCGACAAGTGATAGAAAATTCATGGAACATCAAATATTCATTAGAAATCAATCATCCATACTAAGTATTTGTCGAATAGGAAAGATAAATTACTTGAAATTCGGAAAATATCGCTGTATAGTGTCGTTTTTTTTATTTAATGGACGATGTTCAGGTGTGCAAATATATTTTTCGAAATTAAATTTCTACTTACGTTACTTGATAAGAGGATAAAAATATGAAACTTACCTGTAACAAAAAGAAAAACATATATTAGTATACATATCAAAATATTCATAAAATATCACACACGTATAAATTTAAAAAAGATTAGTGTGATTAGACAAGCAAATCAAAAAATTAGTCATATGATAAATTTCGATAACACAGAAATAATGTAAAATGAATTTTTAATTACAGAAAAATGGAATTAAATGATTTTCACTAATGGGCATCCAAATGTGACTTCTAAATTTGTGTTTTATTAAAAAGAAACATGTGTATAGTTTCTTTTGTTAAGATGTAATGATCAAAAAAATTCTCGTTAATAAATTATACATTGAATTTTTGACGAAAATTTTCAAAAAAAAATTCCGCGACTTTTTGTCAAGATCGTGTTCCTGACTGTCCGTGAAAATACGTTCAAGCGTTGGAAACTTGGTGCCGGCGTCTAAATTTGCAGAAATAATGTTTCATTATGCTCGGTTCAAACACCATACATTACAGGTCGTTCATTTTTCGTGAATATTTTTTGAACGCCTTGTTCGATTTTAATTTTTTATACGCCGTTCGAAAGGGCATTAAATTTTCTACATAATATATATATTTTTTAAATTTTCTACAAAAACTGGCGCCGGGATTCTACATCTCGTAAAAATAACATTTTATTTTTCTCGGTTCGAGTGGTATAGAATACACGTCGTTCATTTTTCGTGAATATTTTTCGAACGCCTTGTTCGATTTTAATTTTTTATATGTCGTTCGAAAGAGAATTAAATTCTCTACAAAATATATATTTTTCAAATTTTTTCAAATGGTTTACGTTGTTGTAAAAAATATCTACTTTTGATACAAATATCTTGTCTCTAATTACTAAAAATCAAGTCGTACTACTATGGCACTAAAGGTACCACTGCAAAACCGATATCGGTTCAGAATTACTATAGGCCCTAGTAATCATACTGCACGGTTAAATTCGCCGAATTCAGAAATTTTTTTTTCGGCCCAAAAAAACATCAAGGGGTATACCTTGAATTTTTGGCCAAAATTTTCAAAATTTTTTTTTGCGATTTTTTGTCGCGATCATGTTCCTAACGGTTCGTAAGCACGCGTTCAAGCGTTAAAAACTGGCACCGGAGCCTAAATCTCTTAAAAATCAACTAAAAATTCAATTATCCAAGTCTATTAAAACTCAAAAAATTTCAGAATCCTACAACTTATTCTTTATCAGATTCATATCTATATTAATTCTAACCAGAATAGCAGACATAGGATCACTTATAATCAGATTTACTACCCGTTACCTAATTAATATAAAATACCACAACAGCAATCTTCTTTTTTAATCCTAGATCTAACACAGCTCTCCAAATCAAAAATGACCAAAATATCTCCTTGCCCTATAATACCAGATGAAATTTCTAACCCTAATTTACTATTCTTCATTTTCTTCTTCACTTAACTAGTTCACATATTGCTTAATATTTTATCTGTCAACGATACGATGCACAAATTATAACAAAAAATCCAATCAGCACAAATATACAATTCTTTATAGAACACACTCTGTACATATGTATATAATCTGTGTATTGTATATGAAAATATATATATATATATATATATATATATATATATATATATGTGATGATTTTACGAAATTCCATTGGTATATTTGATATTTTCACCGGTCGACCAATTCAAAAGACCTCTCTAACAGCCGGAAAAGTGTACGTTTAACCAATTTCCAACATATATTCAATAATGGATGAGTTTTATTTTCGACTGTATGAATACGTTTAAATGGAATTTGATTTTGTAAGTCGATATGTTTCAACACAACATCCTGTATTTAACCATGCTTTCGTGTTAGAAATAATATCAGTTAAATAAAATAATTCCAGTTCAATAATGAAAAACATATTGAAATTAAATATCAAGAGTAATTGTACAATTTCCTCGGCGATAATTTAAACTGATGATTTTTCAAAGATTAAATCTAACAATGTTCCTGAAAATAAATTAGTATCGAAATTATATTTCTATAAATAACACAATTTTACAACGTACGTAATTGTTTATCGTATAATTAATTATATACGAAACAAAGTATATATAAACAATGACAACCTTTACTGTACGTTTTAATTAATTGCTATTTCTGATTAGTGATTAGAACAATTAAAAAAATTTTTATACATACTAATCATGTTCGCGTGTACATTTAAAGAAATCTTACAATATGATTAAGAATACAAGTATGCATATTCATAGCTAAAAAAAAATCGATGAATATAAATAATGACTACATATAATAATTGATAACACATTTTTTTATTTGTTGACTTGGATTCATGATTCCAAAACAAGATAAACAGCGCCGATAGTAGCCATGAATAAATTTCCTAATATAATTATCTTTTAGCGTGCATCATTCAAAATTCATTTATAGCAGAATTAAATATTGTTGGACTATCTTATTATATATATATATATATATATATATATATATATATATATAATAGACAGAAAAAAACATAGATCAGAAAGAAAACTAAAATTACGAACGTTATAACAAAAGTAAAACGTTTAAAATGTATATGGACTAATTATATCCTTTTCAGATCCAGGATTATTGTAAAGGCATTGGGTTGTATTGAATCATTTGTCCACACATGTGGATATACATAGGTGTGAAAAGAACATAAGAAGATAAGAAGACCACCAGGATATAAAATATATGATTGATTAGAAATTTGAAAATATAAAAAGATCCAAGAACTTCAAAGATAAATAACACAGAAACATAAAAAATATTGTCAAAGAAGAATAGAAGAGAGAAGCATTGGATTTTTCAAACAAGAAAGTTTTGGAAAAACCATTCAATATATGGAGGAATATATGGAAAGAAGATAATGATAAAATTGACAAATATATAGATAGAGAGGGGAAATAGATGGGATAAAAGCAAAATAAAATTCGTGGTAGTACAATAGAAGAGAAAAGTATTGGAACGTTCGAAGAGGAACATTTTGAAAAAATCTCCATGCAGCAAAATTTAATATAAAAATAAATTAACGTAGAATAAGAGTTCTTATTGGAAATTTTAAAAAACGTGTGAATGACACTAAAATAGCAATCAAGTGCAATTTTTTTCTACCAGGATAACAAGTCAAAATATAAAACTTACATTTTAAGTTAATGGCTACTATAAAATTTTCTACAAGTTTTGAAAATACCTCCATAATATCCGAACATCAACATAATTAAACTAAAACTTAAGATCAGAAATTACTTAATTAAAATAAAATGGTACTCAATGAATTAAATAATTTCTCAAAAAAATTAATAATTTTATCGACGATGAAAAAAATATATTAACAATCAACTGGAAGTAAAATACGTATTTAAAATAATCATTTTTTTACTTCTGCAAAATGAAAATTTTGTTCATATTTTATATTTAAAGAATTTAACCATTGATATGTTTCTATTTGTTTCAATAATAATATATTGTAATTTTCTGTTGAAAGAAAAATTTATTAAATCTTTGAATAACATTTTTCAAACTACTTTCTCTGTTCCAAACATTTTACACCAATAATTAAAATAAAGTATGCAATATATTCTAGTTAAACACAAACATTTCACGGTTTATCTCAACAGTCTTGACCTTTCCTTTACATTTCACTAACTAAGAAACAAGCATATTCTTGTTTATTTAGTTCAACCTGGATCCGAGGGTCGAGACTAATTTGTTATTAGATGGGTGGGTAATTAACGTACTATATCTCAGTACGCTACTGAGGTTTCCACGTTATTATTCAAACTAGGTCGTTAACTGTTTTCATCTTCTCTGTACCTTTTCACTTTTTCGCCATACAAAACCATATAATATATTACTTTTTATATAGTGTATTATTTTATAGCCTCTTAGTTATGTTCCTTGGAATATATCTGGTGTTTTATTGTATCAAAAATAAAAAAAGTTGTTTTGTTATTAAGAAAACAAAATTCAATAACTACAATCTCAATTTTATCTTATTTTATAATAAACATTTATGTACAGTTATATGGTATTAAAATGTCACACTCTATTAATTTCTAGATATCATTTAAATAGATCATTGATTAGGACAATTATACAAAACAAACTGCATATAAAAAAATAAAAATAAATGGTATAAAAAAACTGCTAACCAAATGAACTGACTAATTTCATTGAAAATATTGATATAAAAAAATCATTTATAATTATAATAATTACAAACAAGCTGAATTTTATAAAATAAATAAAATGAAAATAAATAAAAAATTACATACTAAATGAACTGAGAAATTGCATTGAAAATGTGGACATAAAAAAGACAATTATTTTTCAGATACTTAATTCTATAATAATTATAAATAAACCGAATTTAATAATATAGATTGGTATGAATATACTGCTTAGTGATTAAATTACAATTAATCGCTTTAACAATCAACATTTTCTCACAAAAATCATAAATTTATGTGTTTGAACAACTATGTAATTAAATTAGTTTTTTCCAAAAAAATATCATTTTCATCATTTGAATACAATTGAAATTACACGTATCATTGCTTTCTCTCTCTCTCTCTCTCTCTTTATATATATATATATATATATATATATATATATATATAAAGAGAGAGAGAGAGGCTTAAATGAGATTGACAATAGTAAAGAATAATAAATGATTGTAAGCTAATAATAAATGTACTAAACCCTTCTGTCTTATTTGAGGCTCATATTTATGACATATTTTCCCCTAATTACATTCACCAGTTAGAGCGTTTAGTACTAAACCGAATCATAATCCATAACCATGACGTGTTATGTGATCAAATGAGGATGGTGTAAATAAAAATTAAATGAAAACTACTAGAGAAGAATGTAGATAATAAGAAACTTATTGAAATTTCGAGAAAAAAGTAAGTTAGTTTATTTAAAAAATGAAAAAAAAAATAGAATGAGATTGAAAATTAAAGAAGTGTTAAAAAATACAAATTTATAAATCAATTGAAAGAAAATTCAGATGTAAAAGTGAAAAAATTAAAAATAATCAAAATTGTTTTTGGAAATAGAATAGCAGAAAAGACAAAGAAATCGAAAACAGAATTGATAAAAAAATATAATTTTCAAAAGAAATTAAATCTACAAAAAAATATATGTATATATAATACAATTATATGCATATATATGTGTGTGCATGTACACATATACTCTAATTATTAATATCAATTTCATTTAGCAACATTTAAATTAATTCGAAGACAAAAACAAGTACACTAACTTTAGTTTAAATTCAAATAATTCATAACCAAAAATTCTCTTTTCTCAACAGTAAACTGAATGTAGAAATGAATTATGATTGCACATAGTCACATACAATTAGTTGAAAATATAATTACGTATTTTTTTAATACATAAGGATTTATCACGAAAACAGCTATAAATTGAACTGATAATTATTTTCATTTGTGTATATTATCTACTTGTTTTACTTGAATATGTTACAATGAAATAAAAAATTGAAAATATATTTGAAATTATTGAATATACAGATGAAAACTTCCTGTCTTTTGCAAGTTAAAACATGGATTTTGTAAATTATTTTTATATTATATAAAAGAAGCAATAAAATAAATTCGAACATACATTTTTAGTATCAAGTTTTTTTCATTCTACTACCAGTTTTCGAAAATGAAATGTAAGGTTATACTAATTGTCAATTTTAAGAACGCCACTAAGTATTTTTGTCACTTAAATATGAAAGTTTTCTTTTATGTTTAGAAATAAATACGTAATATATAACAACAAAACTATGAAAAAAATGTACAAATTAAAAAAAAACTTACCGAAGCTCCAATCCTTCATATTATCCCACCTTCAGTTGAAATCACAAAACACAACACTACATTACACTTCACTATACTCTAAGACTGACGAACTCGAACTGAATTCAAATTTGAAACCACTCAACGATTTTGGGTAATACCAACCCAAGAAAAATAAATTTGAAATCTATGTTCACAGTCTCTGTTGACAAGTTCTTAAACGACCCAAAAATCGTTAAGTGGTTTTTCAAATTTGAATTCAGTTTGATTTCGTCAGTCTTAGAGTATAGTGAAGAGTAATGTAGTATGAATAATCCATATATGTGTATGCAAGGATGGACATCAATACGTATTTACATTCACTTGAATATAAATTTTGAGATTGCTAATGTCGTCAATTTGACGTGTCTTGGTAGAAATAGGTATAGGTCATACTAATTATGGAAGTTAAAGTAGCTAAGTGGAAATTGAATAGGAATATTTAACTGTTCTTATATTTCATTAAAAGTCGTCATAAAATTCTAGAACAATACATAAACCATATCGAAATTTTTAAGCACGAAATTTGAAAATCGTCAAAATGACGCTCTTGGTAGTTCTAGTGTTAATTACTTTCTGACCATTCCTTATATGTATTTGTTGGCCTCATTTTATTCAATATCGTGATATATGAAAACATTTGTTTACAAAATGTGAGTTTGATATAATTTTGATGATTCTGGTGACCTATATGATATGTAAACTCGTTTTCAATACATAGTCGTTGTATGTACACGTAAAATGTTCACATAAATGTATATTTATATGTTGGGGAAAGTACGTAAGTTAAATATAATTTTATCAATGTTCAACTTGACTGAAAAATACTATCCCAAGAATATTTTTATTCCTGTTATTGTATTAAGTGTATAATTAACTTTTTTTTTCAGTAAACACAGCCACACGTACACACATGTATGTACGTATCATAAAAGCCTATAGTAGTTCAAAGCTGGGTGAAAACATCATCGAATATCATTAGATTTTAAATGTTTTCTTAAAAAAAATTATAAATATTTTCACAATTTCTTCTCATAGTTTACGTTCGTTTTGTAATTTAATAATTAATTTCCAAGCTTCTACAAGTATTTCTCTCTTAGAATTATCTACTATTTGACAACCCTCTTTGATATAATGATTTTAATCTAACGATTATTATTTTAATGTATCGTTTATTTAAATATGACAATAGAACTATTGTACAATGTGTCTAGCAATTATCTTTGTACATAAACATTAAAACTTATAACCAAAACTAATTCAGTTGTACATGAATAGACTTTTTTGATTTGATGTTATCTCTATGTAAACACACGTATCAAAGACATGTACATTTGGATAACATTTTTGTCTATCACACAACTCTTGTACACATGCAAAAAAATCTTTAATTAATTATACCACAAATAAATTAGACAATGAGTAGAAATACGGTACATGTACAGTCTTTTTGATTTTGTGTGTGAGTGTGTGTGTTATATGTCGTCTTCAGATGCTGATGGATCGTTGAATGGGTTGACTGGAACTGCTCGACTAAATATATTGCATCATTCATTTTGATCAACACGAAAATACCACATTACTTATAGAATAACTCTCTCTCTCTCTCTCAATATATATATATATATATATATATATATATAAATACTTTTTCAATAATGTAATTTTAATACTTTAAATTTTTTTCCATTCTAATGTAAAAGTATGAACTTGTGATATGAGGCAAATTACTTCTAAAATATAAATAAATATCCATATATGTATACACAATGTAGTTACTTTCCGCCAACGCCCTATATTTTAAAATGATTACACGAGTTTATAAAAAAATAGGTGATTTGCGTAATGACTGTCCGCAAGGTTGATTAGTCCCTGGTATTTGTGAATACATATGTAGGCGAGAGAGTGTTGTATCAACCAACCCTTACCTCTACACATTGGTAAACCGGCATTAATTACAATCTAGTATTCGTCAACCAAACGCTACTAATTAATAAATGGATTATACGGTGATCCATATAGCTTGATATCGTTGATTATGTCAATTTTATATTTACTAGTATCCGAAATACACGTACTTTCGTTTTACGATACCATAAATATAATTATATTGTTTACAATAACCGCTTAAATTAATTAGATACCTGATATACAATACGAAATCGATTTTGTACATAATGAGCAAATATGGTGTATGAAGTTCAAGCGATAATTAATTTTATGAAAAAGTTGATACGAGCAGATCAATGAAATTGTCATTTTGTACGAATTGTTTTTATGTAATATAAAACAGATATGGATTTCATAACAGGCAAATTCAATAGGAATCATTAATAAATATTATATTACATGAGTATTATTCGAATTTATAGTTGTATGTCCGTTCATTTTATAGATAAAATATTATCCATTATATAAATTAACCAAAATGAGATTGAAAGGTTTAGACATACTTTTACTTGCTTAATATAATTTACTATTCTTTATTATCCTTCAGTATCATTTGGATCACCTATATAATCAATATAAATTCGAATGAAATCATTTCTATTCAAAAAAATTAAATTCTTTTATACCTTGTAAGCACTTTATAAACGTATTTGTGTGTTATTGAATATAAACAAAATATTTTTAAGTATATTAACTTTTAAACAATTACACCGTTTCAAAATATAGGTGGTCCAAACATTTACTTGCTTGTTATTATTTATCATTCTTCAGCCTTAATTGGTAAACTATATATATTGTATTATTGAATAAATCATACTGTATGAACTCAAGACATTTCAGACCAATTCCCAGGCCATGTTAACAAATGTAATTCTATCGAGACTAAATAGAAATTACTATTCTGACTAATACATCATTTGGAACAATAGTCGTGTTTGTTTGATGAAACAATTACAGTAAATATTATCATATATTATATAAATTCTAATTGAAATTCTCTTCTAACAATTATTCAACTATATACACCTAAAAATAATACAAGTACACTCACACATTCGAGTATATATATATATACATTTTTTTATTATTTTCATAAAAAAACTGATTCCGTAGGATTTTCGTACTGTTTTATTAAGTCGAAAGATTTTAGTCGTAAATACTATTTGGTAAGTTTACAAAACATCAATGTTTTTGCCCACAGAGAGAACACTTACGATTATTAGCTTTGTAAGGAAAATAAAAAAAATCTGTTCAAGCGAACACACGGTCCAGAACAGATAAAAAGGAAACGCTATGTTTTCTCTTGAGATGTTCAAGATCATTTAAACGTTCGCTAGCCAACTTCGAAAGGTCACACTGAATTTTTTTATCCCAAATGATTACTTTTTTGTCGAATTAAATGCGGTTACCTTTGAAACGATTCTGATTCGTTTACTGTATCAAAATGTTATTTTTGGAATTAAATCTCGTGCAATGATTTATTTAAATGTAATCTATACGATTTCATATTATATATATAAATAAAGATTGTAAAATATTTATTTGTATATTGATTAAATACTCAAAAATGTAAAAGTTACTTAGAAAGAAATTAAGCTATGATATTGGAAAATTTAAAAAGATCAGAAATTATAATAGTAGAAAATAGAAACATTAAGAAAATAACAAGATATACTTGAAAAATATATGTTAATGACAAAAAAAAACCGTGAAGGTAAAATTTTAACGGGGAAAACATGTAAATGGACATGAGAACGGATAAAAGTAACTGATATAATAGAACAAATAGAATCAATAAAAAGGAAATGGACAAGACATATAGCAAGAGAAGAAGACAACAGATGGATTAAAATAATAAGGAGTAGCGATCAAGAGACAAAAAGATACCAAAAAAAAATGTATCATAGAAAAAGTGAAATTGTGAAATATAATGGAGATGAGGGTTGAGTAAAATTACTCACAGACAGGAAATAATAGAAAATCTGAGGAAAACAATCAAGAAAACCTAATTATATTCGATGAGGTTTTCATCTATCAATGGGCTGATATAAGCTTTTATTACATATACATATATATATATATATATATATATATATATATATATATATATATATATATATGTATGTATGTATGTATGTATGTATGTATGTATGTATGTATGTATGTATGTATGTATGTATGTATGTATGTATGTATGTATGTATGTATGTATGTATATGTACAAGAGTACCTTTTTATAACTTCACTGCAGTAATACCTTTCTTGTTTTTATTGTACTTTTTTTAAAGCTTGTTGTATTTAATGACTATTCATAATATAATTCCATGTTTTTTAAACAGCTCATTAAACTAGAAGATGTTTTATACTAAATTTTTAATTTCTATTTTCATTGTTTCGTGAAACACATAAAATACAACAATAAAGTTATGTAAGTACATAAACAAATACTTTTCTCGTATATTTCTAATTTTAAAAATACGAGAACTTTGTTATTATTGTTTGTAAATTACAATATATAAATAATGGAATATAATGAACGTTACATGTATAACATTAGTTAATAATCTGCTTTAACATATTTTTTTAATGTTTATTCTCTAACAGAGTTACTTTTTGATTTCAGTTTGTTTTTAGTTGAAATATTTTATTGTATTTGAATATTATTATCAAAAACAATAATTTCCAAATATGGTATTTTAGAAAAAAGGTATTGAAAAATCTTATCTAATCTGAATATTACATATAGATATTTTAAGAAGAATATTTAATTATGATTTAATTCCTACAATGTTGTTTTATTTATTCAAATGATCCATAACTGAATATTTTGTCATAGTTTTATCTATGATTATTTATATATATATATATATATATATATATATATATTTCCTACAAAAAAATATTTTTTTAAAAAAAGTACGAACAGAATTGTGGAAGTGTAAAACTGTTCCAAGCCTTTTATCGCATTTTACTTTCAGCGTTTTGATTAATGGTAATTTTCTTTTCATGTTCGTAACGAAAGCTACTTTTTTCAACTTCGCACTAGTGGAACACATTGTGCAATTTATTGCCGTTCATCATAACTAAAAGAAATAATGGAACCTTGTGTAGCGACTGACGATTATTATACCCCGTTTCTTTAAAACAATAGATCAATTCGTAACTTTTACATTAAGTACGTTGGTTTGAAAACCAAGTCTAGATTTTTGTATATAGAAAATATATTTTTACATGAAACTTTTCAAATAACATTTTTTATATAAAAATTTATATATTTTTATGTTTAACATCAATATAATTATTGCATTTTTAATTAAAAAATAGATATTTGAAATGATCTATACTAACTTTTTCTATCTATAGATGGATGAAGATCTTTCCAAAAACTATCCACTTAACTTTTTTTTTCCAGTCCATTCTAATGAGTATTTTTATACTTTTATCTCATCTAAGTCATTCAGTCTCAATTGGGTCACCCTATATTCATTGCATATTTCCTTAATAATTTATCATTTGATATTTAATATTCATTAATATTTTTTATAAATACAGGAAGAATGAAATATAGATTATATACATTGATTAGTATTTTTAAAAAAATATAGGCGTGTTTATGTTGTTATTGATCCGTACGAGTAACTCCATTTTTTAATGAAAAATGTCAAAGCTTAAACAAGATTCAATTTATCAACAACACAACCTTCTCATATTACATTAGAACATCCTCACTAACAAACCACTGACACGTAACCGACTTAATACACATCAAACGTAATTGTTTGCAAAAAAAAACTAAAATTTAATAATTCACGAGATGATTACTTTGTTTCTAATACTTTTATGTATTTTTTTTCTAATTTCGTGTATATATTAAAAAGTATAATTAAGCAATTACCGAACTATTACATCAAAAAATATTCGTGACTACTCAGATATTACAAAAATATTATTATCGAAATAATACATTGTTTCGAATGTAATTAATTCATTTTCATCAATTAATCACGAAATATTTTCATGGCTTACATCATATAATATATATATAATACTGTAATAAAAAAACGTTTTTTATCTGCGAGTTTCAAATAATTTAGTCGAGTAAACATTTAGAATTTTTATTGAATTTTCATCATGTGATATCCACTAACTAATATTAGTAGGTTTTAATATTCATACTTTATGTAATCAAGGGGGATGCGAACGTGAAGAAGCACTTGAATGGAGAATTATATTTCTCTTGTACATATTATTACAGTAGGTAGCAGCTGTTTGAGATTACGTAGCTATTTAGTATATTGTAATTGAGTAGGTAGTAATGGAGGATTATCATTAACCTTTAACACGCCGTATTCACGTAAAATAAGTAGTTAATTTTAGGAAAAAACACATAACTACAAATGACGTCATAAATATTTTTATGTACTATCTTTACTGCCAAACATTTTTTTCTTATTCTCTAATAATACTGCACATCCAACATCAGTCAATTGATAAAAATAGACAAAACATTAATATAATACGGAATTATACAGGATGTTTCAATAAGGATACAACCCTTACTATTGATTAGATGTACTTGAACTATTTTCCTTTACAAAAAACAAACTACACAAAAGAGAATTGAATTACAGATCCTTTAACAAAATGTTGAAATGTGAAAGTGTGTTATTATCTGGATACAGGTTCGTACCCTTTTCATGACATTTGCAACCACTTTACATAATATGTTTCTTTCAACTCTTTAAATGTTTGAAGATTATTTGGAAACTACATATTTTAAATGTCACAAAAAAAATCAGAAAGAATAAAATTTGAAAATCTTAGGAACGATAAGTATTTTGAAATCAAGAGATGATTGAATAATTCCTGTAAAATCTAGTTCTTTCGGTTCATAAGTTGTAAATACATTTTCTAACTTAAGGAAACAATAGTTTTTTTTTTTATATAGGGCAGTTTAGATGAGACTGAAAGAGAGTAAAATATAGAAAATGATAGAAACTTATGTCTAAACTTTTCAGACTCATTTAGACCACCTTAAATAATAAAATATAATTTTATTAAAGACAATGGCATTTGCATAAAACTTTTATATATTCAACGAATCCATTAATAATATTTGTTTTGATACTGTGATGAATTTTCTTTCACACAAATGTACATTAGATTATAATTATTATAAATAAAGTCAACGATAAGTAATTATTGAACATTTTCAATATCTTGTGGTGTTGAGTGACAATTCATTCGTGTAAACACATTAGCCAGTTGCGTTGTATCAGATTGTATAATTTACAATTACCAATTGAGAAACTACGGTCAACCATCGTTCGTTCGTCACAATAAGTGTAAACTACATTACAATATGCGTGTCTTTCAATTAACTAGGGTCTTGTTACTGCAGGCACAATTCTAGATCATTCCTGACCGTACACAAAAACACAAATACATATAAAGAGAACTAACGAACCAAACGAACATAAAAGGACACGTGTGCACAGATACGAAACATACATTTGCACGAATTTAATATGGCACACACGCACTAGAACACCGGAAACGGTTTATTTCTTATTCCGGTAACGTGAAGATACTTCATTACTGTGTTTCCCGGTTGGACAATTTCTTTGGATGTTGGTTCTTTGTGATGTAATTATTAAAATGATAATATGAACAAAATAAATAAATATATACACTCTCTCTCACACACACACACACACACATACACTAACCAACCAATGACGTAGAGGCATGCATTACCACCTTCCAAACAAAAAATGCGTTCGACTTGCAATAAAGAGCTAAATATGATGCCACTGTATATATATATATATATATATATATATATATATATATAAAATTAATTAATTTTAATTATTCTATCTAAATATCTTAAAATATATAAAAAAAACAATCTCATTTTTAATACATCAATTTATAAAAGAAGTTTTAATTAAATTCACTAATGAGTAAAAAATTTATAGCGCATTTTATTTACTAAAAATATTCATAAAATGAGATATTATATACAATATGATATTTAATTAATAAATAAGGTTATAGCGTTATTTACTGAAGTAATTATTTGGTACATCATAAACAGTATTGATCTAAATTTCAAAAATTTCGTAAACAAGGTTATTAATGTTTTCAATGGAAATAAATATCTTAGACAGCAGTAAATTAAATGTAACTAATTAGAATGTTATTCATTAAAAAAATATTATTCTAGATCGAAAATAATTATTTCATATCAACCATTTATATATAAACTAGAATGTTTTTCAGATTCATTTCAGTTTTAAACCGTGTTTGCGACTTGAAATGTATAAATATTTAAAACTATAATCTGATTTATGTACACCTGTTTACCTAATATATCAATCGTACATCTCAAATAAACATGTTAGATGTTATTTAAAGGTACACATAGGAAGAAAAATCAATGTGACAACTGAAATTACTTTTCTGTGACAAAAAACTCGAAAATGTAATAAATCACTAATAACATGAAAGCATATTTAGGGTAATGTTCCGTTAGTTGTAGAAGTGTATAATTATAGAACATTTAACTCAAATATTAAATATTTAAGTTGGTTGACTAATATTTAAATATTTAATTTTAAATGTTTTCATCCGTGAAAGCAATTACAATATCAGAGAAGAAATTCAATTTATTAACTATTACCTAAGATTTATTTTCCTGTTACAATTTGTAGCAGATGTAGTACAACACAATTACAATTTAAATAATTCATAATCAAACTGAAAAAGAATTTGTATGTTTGATAGTATAAACGTTATTGTTTTTATTCAAACACAGATACATATTAGATTCCATAATGTATTTTTTCTAAAATCATATTATCTGAATTTTTAATGGTTTGTTTACTTTATCAAAAAATTATCCTCTTGTGTTAATGATCTGCCTCCCCCCCCCCAACACTATATATATAATGTGTGTGTGTATAAGTATAGATACTGGGAAATCCTGAATCAGTGGAAGTGAAAAATTCTGAAAAGAGCTTTTATTCACTAATGGACAGAGAAGCTGATATATAAATAAATTTTCTCTCCAATATGATAATTTATTTATCTCTATAATTTTTTTGAATTAAAATTCGTAAAAAAAAATATAAAATCTAATAAATGAAATGTATTTAAATAAAATTGAACTGAATCGAATAATTATTTAAATTTCAAGTATTTTCATATCATTTTTAATGAATTTAAAATATTTTGATAATTATTATTGAAATTATTACTGATTTAATGTGATTTGAATAAAAAGTTCTATTCAAACAATTTCATCGATTGAAAATGAATGTTAGTATGTACATAATTATTTGTTAAAAATTTCAATAATTGTTTGAAATTATTTCAATTTTTAAATAATAAATATCAGTATTTATAAATGTACATACAGCGGAATAAAAAAATCTCTACATTTACAATTTGCAACAAAAAAATTTCATAGATTTTGTATTCAAATAAATGTGCTTATGATACTTAATAAAAATATTATTTACAAACCTATTTAAATATTTATTTAATAATAATAACTATAAATTCATTTATACTAAAACGACACCAATACTAAATTCAGTACAATTATCTAACTTCATAAATTTTATAAGTTCTTATATATTCATTTCATATAAAAAACATAAGGAGACATTTTTGTCCCACTCTATATATTGTATATATGTATAATATATAGACTTTTCGGTTAGGTTGATTTATTACAATGGCATTTAGTATAAGGTGAGAGGAATAAAAAATACATTTATTTAACATGTTATGATCCACCCGTAAAGCCCATTTGACGCAATATCTATTTTACGTGGTTTTAAAGTACTATCATTTTTAGTAAGTTTGACAAGACATTTGCAACGTTGCCAACTGCAATGTATCAAATTCACTGACGTTGGCAATAGTGCAAATAGTATACTGGGAGTAATGTAATAAGTTCATGAGTCATTAATCAACTGTATATTCACTCTAATTTTATAAAATTATTTAGTACTCATTTACAATTAACAACTCTATACACTAATAACTATATATATATATACATGCATATATATTTGTAAAATATGATACCTTTTAAACATAGAGATCTTATCAAACGTTATAATTAATTATTCCAATTAATTATTTTTGAAACTGAAACTTGAAATGATAGCATGTATTACAAATACAAATATTTCAGATTTTTTTCAAATAAAAACATGTTTAGTATAAACAAAATTTGAAATTATAATCAGCAAATAAAATTCTCAAAAACACTGAACTTAAACAGAATATAATAATAACCACAAACAAAGTAGTTATTTATGACCTCATAAAGAAATTATTTATGACTCAACCCCATTTCTTTCATCAACGAAATATACATTTGCAATTTTTTCAATGAACTTTTACAATCTTTTGATAACTTCATAGTTCCACTCACTCAAAAGGTCTCGATTTTTTTTCTCTTAAAAACTGTTGAATGTGTTTTTACAGTGTTCTAAAAAGTTAAAATTATTATGACTCAAGAGAATTCTGCTAGGAATGAAATAAATATTGTAGTAATCTGAGGGTGTAAGAGGTATAAGCACATTTATAAATAATATACGAAAATACATCTACATCTATCGAATTCGTATAAAACGTTCGAGATTTTTTTTTTAAAAAAATACAAGCACTTGCATAATATTTCGATCGAATTGAATTTGAATATTTAGAATCGTTTCAATATTTACTAAGCATTTATGTTGAATGCACAGTGCAAACACAATAAATAAACAATGAATAATTATCATTCATCTACTGTGCGTGTTGTCATAACGGATGGCACCATTATTGTTTCTTTACGAACAACAATTGACTGTACGATTTTCAGTATTTACTCCATGCAGTCAATGAATTATTTATTTACACTTCTGCAATGTCATAGACTTACGCTGTCGAATCGTGATTGTTAATAATAATGACGTTACTCGACGATCGACTGTCCGATAAGACTACTTTGCAAATAATATGCCAAGAATGTATTTTATTACCTCCATACACTTCATACATACAAACAATGACGTTCAAAAAATATCAAAAGAAATCAAACTCGAATTTTCTTTTAATTATTATTGTTAGGAAAATATTTTATGTTTCTATACATAATGATAATTTACATTTTTCACCCCTTAATTAGATTTATAACTTTTTTTTCATATATATTTTTTTTTGGAAAAATCACAAGAACTGAAATATTAAGTAACCAAGAAAGATGTCATTTCTATATACAAATTTATACATTTTTTATTTTATGTGTAAAATCTCAAAATTTCTCTGACCAAATTTTGACTTGTGATAAAAAATGGGTTATTTATTTCAACTATAAAAATAATCAAATGATCCTTTGTTACAAATATCTAAAACAAAATTGACTAGGAAAAATTTTTCTCTGTTTGGTGGACTTAAAGATTTATTCATTATTATCTACAAGTTGGTTACACCCTCACTGCGAATAGTAGAATAAATAGCTACAAAGAGTGCATAATGCATTACAACAAAAACAATCAGAGCTGAATTCGTTCGTCAGAGTTTTATTTTTGCTAGATAACGCTCGACCACATGTTGCGGTAATAACAAGAGGAAAAATAATGAATTTTGGATGAGAAATTGTCGTTCATTCCCCGTATTCACCAGACATATCATCATTAGATTTCCATTTATTTCTGTTTGTGGACAACCGTATATGTATGGTAAAAAATTTAATAACACAACATTGAAAATAGACAATACATTTGAACACAGACAGGAGAGATTTCTTGAGATGTATGATCAGGTCACTGGAATTATTTCTCATAAAGCTTCGTTGTAATAATAAATGATACTGATTTTACTCTTAAAATAATAATATTTAAATCTAAGTTAAAGCTCAAAATGTGTTTTATCGAGTTGATAGAAAAAATATTTTAAAATATTTTACATATATTTTTTTGTATTTATGAAGTGATTTAAATGAAACTGGAGTATTTAGATATACATTTACTTGATTATTATCATTTACTATTCTTCAGTTTCATTTGGACCACTCTATTGTATAATAAATCACTCTGTTGATGATCAACCTAAAAAATTGAAATAAAATCTCTTGTTGATTCTAATCCAAAGTTTATCATAAAAAATTGTCATAACTTGGATATACAAGGTCAACAGTACACAAACATCTAAAAGAAATTTGTTACCTTTACTAATAAGGGAAATGAGTACAACACGAACTGTCTTTGACCAATAAATAGAGAATAATAATTTGTAACTAGTTACTAACGAGGCATAACAAGGAGTTATTTCACTACAAGATTGTAATCAGGGATGAAAAATGGATTCTATAGACCATAAATTTTACTAAATTGAACTCCAGTTCCAAAACCAAAGACTAGTTTAACTCTGAAAAAGTATCTTTTATACGTTAGTAGGAATCAAAAAATATCTAAAATGATTTTTCTTTTATTAAAAAATAACAGAATTCTTTAAGTGAGGTATTGAATCTTTGGAAACAAGATGGCAAATGATAGATAATAATGATGATTATATCATTAATTAAAAAATGAAAGCCTTTTGTGCAAATTTGTTTATGTATTTCATAACAAATACGTCATTATTTATGTGATGACCTAATATATTAAGGTAGATTGATTCCATAGTTAGAAATTAAAATACAGTTAACATCTTTTTATTCTTGTTACTAATCAATAAAAAAATAATGCACTCCAGTCAATTTTATTTTTAAAAAACGAATATAAATTATAACATTCACTTCAGAAAAAAAACATATCAAGTATTAAGTGGCTAATCTATCATGCAAATGAGATTCTTTGAATTTCCGACTAGTAGTAAGAGTATGCATGTTAGTAATTACTCATTCGAAGTTGGTTCAATAAACTTTTACATTAAAAAGATAATAATCTAATACAGAATTTCTTTTTATATAAAACAACTATATGTATCAATAACGATAATTAAATATTCGGAATATTTCAAGTTCAACGACGACCGGTCGTCTGCCTGCTGAAGAGATAAGTTTACACAGTCGCTCAGAAATTCAGCAATCTCATTTAATTATAATCGTACCGTTTTAATTATTAAAACGGTGGATGAAAATGGTTTAGAACAGACAATTGAAAATTATCCCAAACTCAAATACAGCTGATGTAATTAAAATTTTTCTCAGCATAAACTTTTTTTTTAATTACGTGCAGTTATTTTAAATTATTTTTGTGTTAACGAGGACGTAAGACTTTTTAATACGAGGATGTTCAGTTTTAATTTATTATAGAAAAAATACTTTACAACGCATACTGAAAGCAAGCTTGTATTCAAAAAAGCCATGTTTATGTGTTTGATGGGATTTTTTAAATAAACTACATGGAAAAAAGATTCAATCTTTGGAAATCATCAAATATTAGGTTATGTAATGTCCAATTTTTGACTATTCATTTTTTCACAAGTGCAAAAGGATTTTTTATATGTTTATGCTATAGTATTTATTTGGTATTTCAATAAATGGTTTCTTTGCTAACCCTCGAAAATATGATACATCCTAATATACATTGTATTCTTATCTTTGAGACAAATGTAATATTTTCTGTATTTGTCGATAATTCCATGAAATTATTAAAAACAGTAAAATATTCTACGATTTATTATCAAATATTTACAATTAACTTCCAGTGCGAGTAAAAAAAACCCCAATGAACCGTTCTATACAAAAAAAAAATCAACGCATATTGCACGTAGCTATGAAATAATCCATCCTTTAAAGTTCAACCGGCGTGATGATTGAGCCGATGTTAGAAAAAGTGAAACAAATTATATTTATTTTAATTCGAGAGAGTAGGGATCAGTTCGAGACCGGATATGACGTCAATGTCACCATCACCATAATATATCCATGGCCGGATGATGCTTATTGTCGTGTTGATTGTTACGCTAACATATGTAAGAAGAGGGGGACTCTGGGGGTGTAATTTGTTGGTATATGCTTGCTACATGTCTGCAAGCTGAATATTAAACATTCAACGAATGGATCTACTTATTATGCGCGTGCGTATTTCGGTTAGATTTGATTGTATGATTCATAATATATACAGTTTTGAATGATGTACATACTTACGCATAGTAATTCAATGATTAAATTTACCTATAGATGGGCAACAATATTCTTTTTAAAGGAGTTGGATATACGGTGTCTACGAATAAATAAGGAGTTAAATAAAACGAAAAAACGTATCTTTTATATATGCAAATAATAAAACTACAGATTCATTACTCACTTTATTAACTAACATTTTGTCAAATATGAAAAATTAACAATACTAGACGTATCTATATAACAATTTTTAAGAAAAAAAACCTAATTAAATATTCCATTTAAATATACATAAATAATATTTTTTCTATCCCATACTGAATAAAAACTCTTCTGAAAACTTTCCCTTTAGATCCAATACTTTTCCATTATATACTAACGATTTTTTTTAAATTTTCTATCACATCCATCCGTGGGTTTTTTCCACAACCTTTTTATATATCTAGGCTTTTAATCAAAAATGTCTTTATATATATATATATATATATATATATATATATATATATATATATATATATAATTTATTATTGTAAAAATATCCTAGTATACTTTCAAAAAAAAAACAAACCCGAATAATCGTTTAAATATCAACAGTTCTATTAAACAATTTATACCTATATACAATAAATAAAAAAATGTCTATATTTATTGAAAAAAATTACATTACACTCGAGAAAAAAAACATATATGAAACGATTTAATTCCGTTGAAAATCTCGTCAATATCAACAAAATTCGAAAATATCCTCTTAACGTGCCGTTTACACATACATAAATAAACAATTTACTGTACAATATATGTTCAATAATAAATTTGAATAAAACCAATTTCGAACCGACCTATCTATCCACATCGAGCACGAAAAAAAAAGCTCAACGTTATTTCCACGCAGATGAACTCATACATCATAGAAATGGAAATCATCGACCGGAAGTTTCACTTTTGCAGTAAAGTTAGCAACGCGGACGGTGATGACGCGGCGTGGACAACGCACGAATTAATTGTTATGGGAGAAATGGACGGTGTTGTTGCATACCACGCGGCTCACATGAAAGGAAAGATGAGTAAAGTGGGGTGCGACGTAATTATTCGATATGTGTGTGTGTGCCTTTGTATAAACGAATGTCTGCGTTTGATGTGAGTGTTTGAGTGTTCGAGTGTGTGTGTATATGTGTGGTTGGCTTTGTGGTGGCCGATATACTAGGAAAGATACTATCATATATTGAAACACCACATGGAGACCACAAAACAATTGAATACATCCTCAATCATGCGACAAGCTTGCATGATATTCATACAAAGGGTACATACATGTGTATATGTGTATATATATATATATATATATATATATATATATATATATATATATATATATATATATATAAATAAACGTGATGTATGCACTTGGACGGTCATTCACTCAGCAATACATGTATGACGTGGAACATTAAACATATATAGACTAAAAGAGAAAAGCATTGAATTGATAGAAGTAGAAAATTTGAAAAAGGTCTTCATCCAGAAGTGGACTGAGAGGTTGATGAAGATGATGATACAAAATTATTCATACAAACACTTTTCTCTATTTGAAGAAAAATAGTTTTTGATTAACGTATCCTACCTGCTCCCACTTATTGTAGTGCAAGTGGTCTTAAATTTCTGAATAAATCACAATTTCCAGACAATACTAATTAAACATCAAAAGAAAGATACATAGTGGATATAAAGGGGTTGATATTATTTATATATATATATAAACTACCTAAAAAAACTCATAAAAATAATTCGATAAAGAAATTAACAAAACGTGATAAACTAATTCGATTATGATTAAATTCAATAGCAGGAATACAAACTTAATTTGAATAGTCATGGAAAAAATGTATAACAAATATGAATTTTAATATTCTTTCCAATATTCTCTATCAATAAAACGAAACACATATTGAAAAAGTATGGTTATTGAACGATTTTATCAAAAAGGGAATAAATTTAATCAGAAAATACGTAACGTGACTCTCAAATACATGTTAACATCGAATAAAGTTATTTTCGAGTAAAACTAAAGCAAATAGTAATTTTCTATATTGAACCAAAATTCGAATCACTGCTTTATGTATATATATATATATATATATATATATATATATATATATATATATATATATACATATATATATATATATATATGATAATGAATACAAACTTACTCAAAGGCATTCAACATATTCGTATAATTACAGAACAACTTAATCGATCAAGACCATGTATGGTATTTAATAAAAGCTATCAAATACCAATTTGGATACGGGTCAACGGGTGAATAGCATTTCCGGACGGAACCACGCGACATGGTCACATGTAACCACATGCGAGGTCAACCATCAAATATAACCAGTAGTGAAATGAAACAGAAACAATTTTCTTTACATATCATTATTTGTAGATAATTAAGTAACTGGCTTGTCAGATGATAATGAAACCACTTTATATATTGCAGTCGGATTAGTTGAAATAAAAATAATTAAAGACGAGTTTTTTTAAGTGACTTAAAATTTATAAGTGAGTGGAAATAGCAAATGATTTATAGCAATGTTGACAAAAATACAAATACAAAAATACACACACACACATGGACAAATAAATATATAATGAGAATTCAAAAAAAAAAATTACAGTCGTTATAACAGAATGAAAAGACGAAAATGGAAATGATCTAATTATATAGTAAAAAGAGAAAACCAAAAAAGTAATGAACATTATAAATTGTTGATTATTGATTGGGAATTCTGGAATATATTGGATATACGGATTAAAAACATGAGAAAATTTGTTAGTATGGAACAGAACTGGATTATTGAAAATAAATGTTTTAGGAGAAAATTATCCAGCATTGGATCGAAAGAAGCTGATGATACTAAAAACATTTATTTACAGTTTATTTTAGAACTGTGACAAACTCATTTGTGTAAAACTTATTGACAGATTTTAATTATACAAATTTACGAATTATAGGTACACTTTGAATCTATGGTAATATTATTAATCTCAAAGAATTAATCATATCAAAAAATGATCAACGATCAATTTTGATAAGTTAATGTTTATGAATATGTGTATCCATTCGTACATGATTATTATATAGTAAATGTGTGTCTAAATCTCCAGTCTCATTTCAGTCAATCTGTACATATATGTCATTGTCATCATTTCTCTTTCCACTGCTGGATGAAAATTTCTCCCAAAATTTTCCATTTCGAATATATATATATATATATATATATATATATATATATTACATGAAAATATCAAACATATAAAATATTTAATATAAAAAATGGCATTAGTAACAACAATGATTAATGTTTATAAAAAAAAAACGAAGACAAACGAGTTTATTAAACGTATAAAAATATCGAAACTGTTATCATTCACATGACAATTTCACAATTGAAGTAAACAGATTAAATATGTTTTTTTTAAAAGAATTTTTACAATTATTTCTTCATTTTTACACATACTATGTCCAGATTAATCACTTACACAACGTCTTATCACGACCATTCCATAAATATATTAAAAAAAAAGTAAAAAAATAACAGTCATAGCATCAGAAATGTCGTCATATCTGCATAAATTATTACTTCAATATCGCTGTTTATGTTAACAAGCTATTTTATCGGTTTGTTAATTAAATTACTCATCTTGGCAAACGTAATATTTCACATAATATAAAATATATACTTTTTCGTGTTTATATATAAAATATATAATTTTCAGACACGCGGTAATAATTTCACGTAAAATATTATAGTAATTTATAAACTATCTCCAGTCTTGTATGCGAAACGCAACAGGATAAATAAATAAATCATAGTGTAAGCAAAATCAATATTAATTATGATTTAATATGATGTTTACCGCCAGTTGACAAATTTTCAACTTTGTTACTATATGATATATATATATATATATATATATATATATATATATATATATATATATATATATATATATATATACACATACACACCGACATTCTGCGTTACAAAATTAGGCCGTTCGTACCCAAAATACATTATTCACTGAAATTGCTTTACGCCATGTTAATTTCCATGCATCGCCTTTATTAATTATTGTTGTGACACTCAATAGAATTGATTAGTGACTGACAATCATAAACGTTAATTGATGCCAATGTATTCAATCAATGTTTCATTATAATTGCTGTGAGAAATGCATGCAACGTTAAATTACTTTTTATCATTCTGAAACGAATGTAATTTGTCCAACAGAGGCTGAAATTTTATTCGAATTACAAACACTCAACAAACGTCGATTGTATGTATCTATGTCTTTATCTTATCCTCCTCTTTATATATGTATGCATGTATATAATTGTACACTAGATTCAATTTAATTGGTAAAAAATTAAAAGTAAACTTGCTGCATCTACCAATTTATAAAAGACAAATTAAAAATGATAATTTATTTTTTTGTAAATTTTTAATAATTAAATTATTAGAGAATTTATCTGAAAAATTCATAGACAGTTTGGTTGAAATTCGATACTTGTCATTATTTGATTTTAAATATAACAGTACTTTTTTGTCATTCTTCGAAAAATACATAAAATAGTATGAAACAAAGGGAAAATTTAACAAAAAAAAATAAACACGTTTCAAATGTAAAGGCAATTATGTGTAGTAAATGAAATTGAGAAAAGATAGTCATTCAATCGGTTTAAATAAATAAATTATGAAAAAATGTGTGAATATATATATATATATATATATATATATATATATATATATATATAAATGCACGTGTGCATGTGTGTGTATGTATATTGTAAAATTTAAAATATATAAAATATAACAGATATATAAATTTAAAATATCCGTTGCATCTACAAATAATAAAATTAAAAAAAAGTTACATCTCTATCTACAATAATTTATATAAAAAAATACAAATGGATTTTAAAAAACGAATAAATTTTCAGTACATAATTGATAAATATTCTTAACATGTGTGTAGTTATTTATACTAAACATTGAAAATGTACACATCGAGTAATTGAGATAAATATTTTACGGAAGTAAAAATT
This sequence comes from Neoneuromus ignobilis, assembly GCA_029203775.1. Classification (NCBI taxonomy): domain Eukaryota; kingdom Metazoa; phylum Arthropoda; class Insecta; order Megaloptera; family Corydalidae; genus Neoneuromus; species Neoneuromus ignobilis. The sequence goes on from CP092095.1 coordinate 22,326,601, forward strand.
CTTTTCATTCTCATAAAATATCTCAAACAGTTCAATTACTTATAAACATTTAAATATCTGTCAAAGAGATTCAATTTCGGTACAAATACATTTGATTTATATCACGCTCTTTTCCAAATCTTTTTCAGATGCCGTTTTAAAGTAATTGATATTTGCTTTCAGAAATAAATCTGTAAAGATTCCTTGATATGTAAATATACATTACAAGATAATAACAAACAGATACATACGTTGTACATTTAGACATTTTTCAAGATTGTTACAAACACATTCAAACAAGAAAATATATGTAAAACAGATATGAACATCTACATGTCAAGGTTTCAAAAATTACGTGCGGGTATTTCAATAATAAACAATATATAGTTAATTTTATGTTAAATGTTGGTATGGACGTGTCTGTAGTGAAAATATTTCAGTCTTACATAAGTGTATTTATGATTTTTCTTTTACATTTTTCACAACTATTAACATGAAATAAATTATTCATGGCTGACACACCTAAAAATATCTAATAAAATTCTGTTAATTTATATATATATATATGTACATACACACATTTATATCTCCTTCAATTATCAACATACTTAAATAAAGTACATTTAATGTTAATAAACAGACATATATATAACTATAAAAACTTTTATCGAGTAATCATGTCAAACAAGTACTAGTAAGAGTTTTTAATTAAAACCTGACTAAATTTATGTATTCTCAGATAACTAACTTTATGAGAAAAGTAAAAATTCACATGCAGATAGGACAATTCTTTCATTTATGTTGTCATTAATGAAACATCTTAATTTAATTTTTAAAAATATAGGGAAGATAAAGTTCATAGTCAAAAAATCGTTTAAATGTTATATGAAAATTAAGCTAGTAGTTACTAATTTCAATAATATTAGTAGTTTCATTTTTACAGTTTAATTAGTAGTTTAGATTTAATTAATATTGTAGTTACTAATTTTTTAATATTTCTTAGTGAAGTGAAATTTATATAATTTTATTATTTTGATCTTATACATTATTTCAAGAAAAATATACACATTTATATTATTTTTAATTACGGTGATAATATTTTATGTTTTCTTTTTAAACTATTTTATTGACAAATTTGTATAAAGTTTGTCAATGAAATAATATTAGTATGGAGTTATTCGACTAAATGTTCATGTGATTAAAAATATTATTAGAAATTTACTCATAAAAATCTCTTGACTAAATTTTTATCCAATCAATTATGATACTAAAAAATTAATGTTTTTTTGGTCGTTTTATAAAATAAAAAAATAATCACACAAAAAGTATAAACAATACGACTAAAATCTCAAGTTATTTTTTCTCCCTTACATATTTCCTTTTTCCAAAAAAAATGTTTTTTTTTTGTTAACAGAATTCATCCCATTTCACTGTTTAAAAAATGGAATGAATAGTGTGAACGAAACCCTTATTTATTTTAATTTTTGTTTTACATACTTCCATGAATATAATTTAGAAATTGTTTCATTAATAATCATTTAAATTTTGAATTTCATTAAAATTACAAATAAAATTTTATTGAAATTAAATTTCATTACAAATTAATTGTAATTTCTTCAAACAACATCATTTTATTTTAAAATTTGATTTTTAAGTTTTAAATAATTTTTTTAACAATTTAATTAATGGTCGTATTCAACTAATTTCACATTTAATTAATATACAGTTTTAAATATTCAAATAAATCAGTTTATTAATAGCTAAAACGGTTGATAACTAAAAAATCAATCACAACTAATGATTTATTTGTTAGTCTTTAGTCACAGATTAATTTAAAAACCACTAATTTCAAAACAATTGTTTTATCAATCACTTGAAACGATTAATTTTACACGACTGAAATTTTAGTCGTAAGTCTTTATATATATTTTTCCCTACTCTGTATATATATATATATATATATATATATATATATATATATATATATATTTATATATATATATATATAATTTGAGTAAATTATATACTGATTAAAATTGAAAGAAATTAATGAAGTGAAAACATGAAAATGTTATTATTGGTGCATAAAACAAAATATATATTAACTTACACTATGATGTATTGCATTGAGACCATTGACACTTACCTAAAAGAAAAAAAAACACACTATTACTATTTAAAAAAACCACATTTATCATTTAAATAGTTCAACATGCATTTATTACATAAGAATATGATAAGATTGGATCGAGAGTTTCTTAAATATTTGAATTTATTTACACAATAATTACAATTACGTTCTATTTGACCGGACTTTATAACGGCTATTAAACAAATATTTACATAGTTTGGTAATATATAAATTAATTTCAAGTTAAATTATACGTATCGGGTATATATAAGTGGCCTGAATGAAAATGAAGGAGAGTCAATTATAGTAAGCAAGTAAATTTATATCTAAATTCTTCAGTCTCATTCGAGTCACACTATACACACACAAATATATATATATATATATATATATATATATATATATATATATATACATATATATATATATAGAGAGAGAGAGAGAGAGAGAGAATAATAAGCAAAGAAAGTCAAATGATTAGTTATATGATTAATCACAGTAATATAAAAATATATATCATATAAAGTGAATAAAACACACACATAGAATATAATATTAACATTACAAAATATTATTTCAAAAAAATTCCAAACTGAAACGAATTGAAGGAAAATATGAACTGAATATGAGATATCATAGAATTTTAAATGAATAATAAAAATTTAAAATTACATTTTCATGTGCTAAATTAAAGAATTTAATCCACTTACAATTATAAATAAAAATCCGGCAGTAAAAGAGAAATACCTTAAGATAGATGAACAAATTTCTTGTATCATTTACGAGCAATACGAACAAATTAATTAAAAGGGAGAAATTTAATTTCCAACATCCGGCTTTAATCTACTACCAAATTCCTTCATAAGGTGTGGAAGTGACGAGTTAAGTTAACAAATTACAGGTGACGTGTGTACGTCGTTTTCAGCTAAACGTACGTTTCTCAACTAATATTCTTTTAGTACCTACAGACATTTAAAGTCTTCTAAAAATAGAAGACAATTAAAAATTAAGTTTGAAAATTTCTTCCGGATTTTTCACACAAGCTTTTTAAAATTGGGTTGTTAATTTTAACACAAATGAATTTTTATCTTGCAAACTATGAAAAATACCTTATATACGTATGTGTGTGTGTGTGTATGTCTGTATGTGTGTGTGTATGTATATATATATATATATATATATATATATATATATATATATATATATATATATACGTATATAACCGTGACATTTTTTTTTTGGTCAAAAACATTTTCTCAATTCGGTAAATTTAACCATGCAGTATAATTACTAGGGCGTATAGTAATTGTGAACCGACGTCGGTTTCGCGCTGTTGCCTTTAGTGCCACAGCAGTACGACTTCATGTGTAGTCGCTAGACGCCAGATATTATTATCGAAAAGGGAATTTTTTATCACGACACAGACCTTTTTGAAAAAATTGGAAAAAATGTATTTTGTAGAGAATTTAATGCTCTTTCGAACGATGTATAAAAAATTAAAATCGAACAAGGCGTTCAAAAAATATTCGTGAAAAATGAACGACACGAATTCTATATTATAAATATTATTCTTGATCCGAATAAAATAAAATGTTATTTTTACGAGATTTAGGTTCCGACGCCAGTTTTTAACGGTTGAACGTGATCCCTCGGATCGATAGGAACACGATCGCGACAAAAAATCGCGAAAAAAAATTTTGAAAATTTTGGCCAAAAATTCAAGGTATACCCCTTGACGTTTTTTTCGGTCAAAAAATTTTTTTTTGAATTCGGTGAATTTAACCATGCAGCATGATTACTAGGGCCTATAGTAATTGTGAACCGACGTCAGTTTCGCGCTGATGCCTTTAGTGCAGACTTTTGATAGCAATGCGACTCTTCATGTGTAGTCATTAGGACGAAATATTGGTATCAAAAGTAGACATTTTTTACGACATCATAAACCATCTGGAAAAATTTGAAAAAAATATATTTTATAGAGAATTTAATGCTCTTTCGAACGACGTATAAAAAATTAAAATCGAACAAGGCATTCAGAAAATATTCGTAAAAAATGAACGACGTGTATTCTATGGTATAATATTATATTTGAACCGAATAAAATAAAATGTTATTTTTACGAGATTTAGGCTCCGGCACCAGAATATAACGCACAAACACGTGCCCACGGACCGTTAGGAACACAATCATGACAAAAAATCGTGAAAAAAAAAATTTGAAAATTTTGGCCAAAAATTCAAGGTATACCCCTTGACGTTTTTTGGACCGGAAAAAAAATTTCTGAATTCGACGAATTTAACCATGCAGCATGATCACTAGGGCTTATAGTAATTGTGAACCGATGTAGGTTTCGTGCTGGTAGCTTTAGTGCCACAGCAATGCGACTTCATGTGTAGTTGTTAAGGACAAGATATTAGTATCAAAAGTAAATATTTTTTACGACAACGTAAATCATCTGAAAAAATTGAAAAAAATATATTTTGTAGAGAATTTAATGCTCTTTCAAAAGATGTATAAAAAATTAAAATCGAACAAGCCGTTTAAAAAATATTCCCAAAAAATGAACGACGTGTATTCTATAGTACTCGAATCGAGAAAAATAAAATCTTATTTTTACGAGATGTAGGGCCCCGGCGCCAGTTTTTGTAGAAATTTTTTAAAAAACATATTATGTAAAAAAATTAATGCCTTTTCGAACGGCGTATAAAAAATTAAAATCGAACAAGGCATTCGAAAAATATTCGCAAAAAATGAACGACTTGCAATGCATGGCGTTTGAACCGAGCACGACGAAACGCTATTTGTGCACATTTTAGGCGCCGGCACCAATTTCCAACGCTCGAACGTATCTCCACGGCACGTCAAGAACACGATCCCAACAAAAAGTCGCGGAATTTTTTTCCTATCATGACAACCCCAGACTACACGCATCTTTGAGACTCAGCAAAAATTAAGAGAGCTTAGCTAGGAAGTTTCAATGTATCCACCGTATAATCTTGACCTTGTAGCGTCAAATTACCATTTATTTCGGTTATTACAAATTTCTCTTAATGGAGTAAACTTGATTACTTGTCTGTTTTTTAGCCAGAAAACCCCAGAATTTATATACCGATGGAATAAAGGCTCTACTCGAAAAATATCAAAAGGTCATAGATTGAAATGGCACATATTTGGTTTAATTAAAGATTTAAAAATAATTTAAAAAATGTTTCAATTTTGCAATTTGTAAAAAAAATTTTCTTAATCTTATACACACACACACACACACACACAAATATATATATATATATATATATATATATATATATATATACACATATATATATGTATATACATAAATACATACATACACGTGATACCATTCACAGTAATTTAAAAAATATTTTCATAAAAACATACCGGCATATTTGTAGTATAGAATAAAATACGTCTGCGATATCGAAACATTAAACACGTGCTCACAAATACTTTATAAATATGCTTTTACAAATGCAAATATCTAATTAATACAAATATGAAATTAACAGATTTCGTTACAAATTACACTAAATCAACAATTATTTATTTTAATACAGGTAATAAAAATGAATTTTATTCATAAATAATTTGCACAAAAATACATTAAACTATATTTAGCACAGAACAAATTCATCAGAGCTAAAGCAAATAGGTATCACAATTGATACAAATTTTATACAAGTTTGGTCAAGTTACAAGGTTAATTCATTGAAATTACATAATGCAATCTTTCTCTTTATTTATCTAAAATATTAAACAGTATTTATAAGTAATATATATGACATATATAGTAATAATTTTTTACATAACAATAGCCTTCTCACAAAAAAATTCCTATATTTCTGTAAATATATTTGTTTGGAAAATAATGTTTGTTCGTTTTAATATTTTATTATGAAATTAAAATATAAAACGGTTTTTTTTTAATCAACGTATTTTGATTGACTTTTCCAACCTTTTACCTTCTGTTAATTAATATTTACATTTTCAATTTATTAAAAATATATAACTTCATAACAATCAATGTTTTCTCATCCATCTTCAATTAACATTATTTCTGGTTCAATTATTTTTTATCACATTCCCTCTAGACTTGATTTTTGATTATTTTGCACTCATGGAACGTGGGTTGCATGAGACCAACATTATCGATTTTAATAATTTTACTTATAATATACAATCTTGATGAATATATATATATATATATATATATATATATATATATATATATAAATATAAATCTAGTTTGAATGATATAAAAAAGATTATTTGATCGTCAAAAAAGTGAGTAGTGTATTGGACAGCAAAATAAAAAAAAAATCGGCAGGCATTATTTTTACAGCTCAACATTTGCCCACGCATCAGCAAACCCAAAGAGCACCGTGCTGTATTCGTTCCGCATGGCTGAATTTATAGAATATAAAAAATTGTCCGGATTCATCACTCTGACAGTTTTTTCACTGAAATATTATTGTGATATATTTGATATGATGGCCATAAATACGTACGTGCACTATAATATATATTGGTCGTCATATTTTTTATAAATGCTGCCTCATTAGCTATTCATTACGAATTCATTAGGCAGTATTGTATATTTGTTCCGTTATAAATTAAATAAATTATTTGTAATTGCTGAATTATGACTTTATATATTATTAAATAACAGTTCGGAATTTCCATTTTTTTAAAAAAAAGAGAAACCATTTTTATTTGTAAAAATATTACTTTATTTACATATATATGTTAATTAATAATGTTACATTTAACCTAACAAGCTAAACAACCAACATAGAGTAAAAATAAACACAAATTTAATTCCATACAAAAAACACATATCAATGCCACCATAATGGAATACCGTAATAAATTTAAATAATTTGATAAGCAAAATGTGATGTTTACTGTATTAGCTATTGTATAACTAACATTTTATAAAAGCAAAAAGCGAAAATTAAACAATTAGATATATTCTTTTAAATAAAATTAAAAATACAACAACACAAAGCCGAAAACATTATACATACACACACACATCTGTATATAAAATGCATTCAAATGTATGTATTTATAATCATATATACACTGATACATACATACTTTACTGATTATTAATAATAGCATCATTTTCAAATACAAATTTAAATGATTTTCGTAACGCACTGTTGCAGTTTTTGCAGCTGATAGGAAGTTATGATAATATAAAATGTTTATTAATTGCAAAATGCGGGTTTATAAGCAGGTGGAAACGTTTTGTAAAGACTACAAACTGCAATATTATTATTGAGAATAATACCAACTATTATATCTTTCAATTCAGTTAACTATTTGTCTTTAAAGTAAGTTGAATCTTACTTACATTTAACAAATTTCAGTTTATTATTTTCTTTAAATGAAATTTGTTAATAGTTCAAAAAATTAAACACACATACGTACTAAAAAAGTAATATCATAAAATAACATTAAATATAATTTAATATAAAATGGCACAAATAACACTGAAGAATTTAGTAATAAATCTACTTCTTTATTATCATTTACTATCCTTCAATCTCATTTGTACCACCCAATAATAATTTGAAACAAATTAATAAATAAACAGAACTTTAAAATAAATAGATAAATAATACCATTTAATAATTTTTAAGCTAAAAGATTATTTGATACATTTTTCACATTTCTATCTCAATTTTATTAAATACTGACGATTTATTTTGATGTTAAATATCTTCAAATAGTCTTTAATTGAATTACTTTCAATTGTAATCGAAATAATGAAAGAAAATTAATTTTAATACAACTGAAATCAATTATCTGAAGATAGTGAATTATCCATATATTTTAATAGAAAAAAAAGAAAACAAGAATACAATTTAATAATATAAAAATAATTTAAATTAATATACAGATTATTCTATGATTATTATTACACTATTTAGTAAAAGACAGTTATTCATCTTATTTATTATACTATATATTATTTATCCTTTTCTGATATAACTATTGAAGCAAATTTCAAAAACATAACATCACAACCAGTCATGTAAAAGAAGTTTGTTTTTTAAAAAGAAAGTTACTAATGTATTTAAGTTTTTTAATACAATGTGTTACAAAGTTTTTCATTTTTTTATTTAAGTTTTTCAAATATACATACATACATACATACATACATATATATATATATATATATATATATATATATGTATGTATGTATGTATATGTACACAAAGAGATAGATCTTATGAATTGACAATTTTGCTTATTTGACATTGGAATCTACTTAGATTCTTGTATGTACATACATGTGATCCTCGAATTCCTACTACTGAACATAATTTTCACAAGAATGTGTAAGGAATCCATGGATATGGTTTTAATATTCAAACTACTGTTAAGATCAGTATGTCATCAAACATGACCTTTCAGCCAAGTAATCAGTAGAATGTTGCTCTTTTTTGTCTCAAGTTTCTAAATGTAAATGACATAGATGACACACACAAATATATAGAATCCGTTTATCAAATCACGTAAATGTTACATTAAGCACAAATGATATGTTACAAGAAGAATAAACGACATATGATTATAATCGACCTAGTAACATATAGTGAAACTCCATAATTGCATTTTTTTAAAAAAAAATAATAGTTGAAATCTGATTACTATTTGAGTTACAAAAAAATAAAAAAAAATTCTGGTAGCTGGCAATTCAGTATTAATCACAATATATATATATATATATATATATATATATATATATATATATATATATATATATATATATATATATATATATATACACGTTTGTGTGTGTGAACATACAATTGAGATATAAAATTACAAAAACCTGTAAAATGAATAAACGGTTTTTAACAAAAGCCTTTGAACTTTGTATAAATTTTATTCCATTGTTATTCTCAGTAAAAATGTTCAGAAATAAACTGAGTCAAAGTACAAATACTAAATTAAAAGTGTTCTTCTTTACAAACAATTATGTTGTTAAAATATACTTATTTACGATTATAATTTGCAACAACGTGTATTTAATATTGTTTTTAACAAGCTTATGTTAATTTTGTTATTAATCAATATTATGACGTGAAAATTAAACAATAAACTTGTCATATTTCTTTCCAATAGCAATGGCAAAACTAAATAAAACATATAAATGTATATATCAATTAACTTATAAATTTTATTTTACGTTTTCTGCTAAATTTTAAACAATGATTTTCTATACACAGAGAGACATGTACAGCATAGATATATTTATATCTGCAAGTAAATACGATAAACATCAATAAAAAAACTGCAAATTACATCAGTACATTCCCAAATACGATTTAAAAATGATTATTCAAAAGTTGTTTTTATGACAAGCGGTTGAACCGGACAAGAAATAAAATATTTATATATCGCCAGCACAAAGAGAAATCAAAGACGATAATGGCTATTACGGTATTACAAACATCCAAATGTTTTTGTTGATGATTTAGAGCAGAATGTGTTTATGCCCGCAGCGTATGTTGTAAGAGAGGCCGAAGCAGGTTGTGAATGTTTTATAATACCTTCATATAAGTCGGTCTCGTTTCGAATGATTGTTTCAATTAAACATACTTAGAATTATTTATCAAATTAAACGACTCCTGCAACTATTTTGTATTGTACGACATTACATTGACTGATTTTCGTACGATTTTTTCAATTTATTTTCGTTTAATTATTACCTTAAATAATTTGATATAATGTAAAAATAATAAAAAATATAAGAATATTTCACAATTGTCCCCATTAATATGTATATTTAATTATTTAAATATCTTATTACCTTCTAACTCCACTCACAACTAAATAATTAAAATGACCTGAATAACATATACATAAACTTTTTATTTGTTACCTGCTTTTAACAATTTTAATAAAAATCACTCATTCAATATACTTATACATATTTATATAAATTGTGCAAAAATAATAGCACTACAATTATCAAAAAATGTATTTATTATTCATATTAATAATAATTATTTTTATATTATTAAGAAATTGGTACAATGTTATAATTAAATAAACCACGTTTTATATATATATATTAAAAATAATATAATCAATTCTGAGTAATAATTTAATTTAGGAGTATATGAAAAATGATTACACATTACAAAAGACATTCATAAAATATATAATTTAAATGTGAATAAATAAATAGAAATTATAACTTTACAGTATGTCACGACTTCATTCCACTTTACACTTGCTGTCATGATTTAATTCCACCTTTGTAATTTAAACTGGTAACATCATTCTTGTTATAATTAAAGTAATAAACTCGACACTACCTAATAATTTACATGTTTTAATTATACACACACACACATACATTTATACATATACAAAATATATATATATATATATATATATATATTTGAATGTGTGTATGTAAGATTATATTTAACAGTTTACATTCTTTTGAAAATTGACACTAATTCAGCACAGATTTATTTTACGAAAAATAATAGAATGTGAATTCTTTTCGATTTATGAGATTTTATTTAAAATACTGTAATTTCACCTAACTGTACCTCACGTATCTGATTGAATAGTTTCTCGATTAGCTATAGATATTTTTTATTATAACTATTAAGTGTTTGGAAATAAAGTAAATTTATGCATTAAATTTTCGTGAAATTATTTTATAGTTTGTAAACATGACATATTGTGCATTTAATTATTATAATTTTAATGAACACTATGTAATTATTTCTTATATATGAAACAATTTAAAAATAAATTTACATATCTGTATATATATATATATATATATATATATAAACAAAATATTGATAAAACTATTAGATTTCATATATAGAAAAGCAAAAAAAAAACAGTTTTTCAAATAGTAATATTTATTTTATTCACAAATTTAATTTCAGTATTTCAACAATATTAATAAAACAGACAGATACAAAAAGAAATATAACAAATATATAACAGTAAAAATAGAATATTAAATAAAAATCAACAAATTCTAAAAAATAGCTAATATATGTAATAATAGAAATTATAGGTTGAAAAATAGTCTTCTTTAACAAAAACTTAATATAGGATAAAAATATTAAAAACTATATTTGAAATATATTAAATCAACAAATTGAAATGATGAATATTTTTTTAAAAAGTGTTACAATTTAAATAAAATAGTTCTGCAATAATGTACTTCTATTTATCTTTTATAAATAATTAATTACATAATCTGCTTGTGTTTGTATGTATGTATGATGACGATAATCATCAATCTCTTCCTATCCACTGCTGGATGAAACCCTCTTCTAAAACCGTCAGTATTGACCGATCTAATATGTCTTTCTTTTTCAGTCCACTCCAACGATTTTCCTTACTTTCTGCTTATCTATGCATGAATCTCTTCCTGAGACTTACATATATTTATATTTCGAATTAATGATTTATCTTGTCCATCGGTGGTTTTCTCTTACTGCTATAATCAATCCATTTTCATTTTAATCTCCTGATTTTTTTAACATCCACACTTTTGATTTTTCCCCAATTCATTCTATGTGTTATTCATTCTCTTTATGTGTTATATTGTATCTGCAAAAATATTTAATATAATTCCAGTTCATTGGAAATTCTCTAATAACTATTCGTAGTTAAGTTAGTAAAAACAGTACTATATTGAGTTCAGTTAATTATAGTGTTTGTTTTTCTTGATTTCCTCATTTTTTTTTCTACACGAACACATATTTTTCTATTTACAACGACCTTGTGAATCGAATATGAATCAGCACGTTGAAATTATATCTGTTTAAAAACGTGAAAGGAACAACTAATTCTTATATATAAAAAGTCGAAATCTCAACGAATAATTAAATAATCAGTAATGATATCAACACTTAACTATGAAACAATTATTTGTTTATTTCTTATTTATGGCATTACTAATTTCAATTCGTATTTCTATGAATATGATATCGTCATATTTCAAACTGTCAGAAGAAAACATTTTTAATGTATTATTTTTAATATACGTTATGATGTAGCATTATTGTATAAGTTTATAAGATATATTTATCTGACCTTTCGCTAAACAATCTCGTATTACGTGAAATACATTGAATGTGCATTAATTATAGGTAGGTTTGATAGGTAGCTTAATGGATCTACTGTTAATGAGCTGTGTACAAAAAGTTTTAATTAAAATTATGTTTCGAAATAAATTACATATTTTCGATACAGATTCGGTGCATATTTTTAAAGGTCGTTTTATATAATTAAAATTGTGTAGATAAATATTTAATAAATATTTTTATATAAAAATATATTTCAGAATATCACAATTTAAAAATATTAAATTCCAATGAAAAATATAATTGTGTATATTTTTTTAAAAATATAGAAAATAAGTTATATTTGATAATAAATTGTTAATAAAGTACAACGAATCATTTTTAATCAATAATGAATATAAAAATTGGTAAATACTGTCCGAAATTATTTTTTGGTCAACCCAATAAATCATTAAAAACACTTTTCAAATAACATAGGTGGTTCAAATGAAATTGAAGGATAGTAAAGAATAATAAATGATAGTAAACAAATAAATACATGTCTAAACCCTTCAATTCCATTTAACCATTCTATAGTACAGAAGTGACTTATTTCTAGATGACAAAATATATTTGTTAATGTAATAAATTATTGACAAACCAGAACAAATCTTTTCAATCAGTAATGAATATAGAATAGAGGTATATACAAGAATGGAAAATTGTATAAACTGTTTAAATTATAATTTCATTCATTTAAAAATTAATTTTCATTGAACGATATTAGAAAATAACCTTTTATACAAACTGCAATTAAACTTGAACAATTTATACAATTAAATTATTTTTTAAAAAAATGGTAAAATTATTTTAAATTATTCAATTCTATTTTAATGGAAAGATTACAAAAATTAAATATGAAAAACAATTCAAATATACAGCATATACATGTCTACGATTCGTATATATAATAATATGATTTTTCAGTGTTTTTTTATAAACTAATATATATATATATATATATATATATATATATATATATATATATATATATATATATATATATATATATATATATATATATAATGTATAAAAGAATTTATTATGGAAATTTAATACAAAACGATTTATTTTGAACTATCAATCTCTGACCTTGAACGTATGTGTCAGCAATGAAATGCAATACAGAAGCGATGATATCATTGTCGAGGACATTCATAAATTACACCATCATTAAGATGAAAAGAATTTATTATGGAAATTTAATACAAAAAAAGTTGTTTGAAAACTAATAGAACAGGTAGTCCCAAAGTATTGTACAACGGTGTCAGCGAATGAAATGCAATACAGAAGCGATGATATCATTGTCGAGGACATTCATAAATTACACCATCATTAAGATCACTTTGAACTGATACAGGATTTTATTGTGAATACAAAATGTTTCTAAATCCATTTTCATTACTGTTACGAAAAAGACATTGAGTGAAGTTTCGACGATCGTTTTAATTACTCGAAAAGAAATATAGGTAAACGGTTCTGCGGTTTTACATACACGTTCTTTTCACAAAAACGCCCTTGTACTAAATTACTGTAATGTGTGTACGTTTTACACACACTTGTTTAAAAATAGAAATGTTATCTCCTTATTTTCATATTCATTTCAATCAGTACTTACTAATGAGCGTTGAATAAACTACACACATTTATCTATTCGTTTTTTTAATTGATTTAATATTATTTTATTATTCTTGAAAAACTCATTTTAATTTTTTATTACATGTATACTAATTATTTAAATTAAGATATGGTTTTCTATAGTCTATGAATATGAAATTAAAAGACATACTTTTTTTATTTCATAATGTGAATGTTCGTTAGACAAGTCTGATATCGAACAATGACAATACATTATTTATTTAATAAATAGAAATTTTCTAATTAGCAGAATAAAAAATTTTGAGAAACTTGTGACATCTTTATTACAATCAATTTCATTTCTTGAAATTTTTTTATACTCTTTGAAAAAATATATAATATTCAAAGTAAAAAAGTAAGTTTTTTAATTAAAATTAAACTTGAATCAAATATTAAATTAAATTATATATCACTAATTTCTCTTCAACTTAAAATATGATAAAATTTTCAAAATAAATATAAAATTAAATTAATAAACAATTTCACCTATTGACTCTACTCGTTTTATAAATTTTCATGTTTATTGATGTTAATTAAATTTCAAACTAGTACATAAATTGATAATATTTACCGTTTTTGTTATTAACTTCATATCGTTTCCATTTTAAAATAACCAAATACAATCATATATGGAGATAACAAAATTCAACTATTTACACATGAAAGAGAATTTACATAAAATTATCCATTTAGTATGAAACTGTTGTTTAAAAAACACCAACCGTATAGAACTAAATAGTATTTATCTCTTACAGTATATAAAATTAATGTTAATTTTAAATTCACAACGGACTAGTTTCATGTTATTAATAGCAAATTTATTCATTTTGCTGTATAAATGTAGTGAACTGAAAATGTTTATAGTTTTTTTTAAAAAAAAATAATATTGTGGATTGTAATAGAAACATACGTTTTTTTTAAAAAATTATCATGATAATCGTTAGTATATACGCAACTGTACAAAAAAAATATGCATATCTGTAAAAAAACATTGTATAATTTGAAACTGCACAGAAATTATTACAAATTATGTTCATAAAAAAAAAATGTATGTTATTATAAAACATTTACTTTTTTTTGTTAGTTGTTTAAATGTTAAACAACTACAACTGCAACCAATATTTATTGCAGTAGAAAATTGTCTTAAAATCAAATGAAATATTTTTTTCTCTTCTCAATAACTACATTTTATTTAATATTTTAATTAATTTTTCAATTATATTTCAACACCTCATATCAAATCTATATTTACTGAATTAAAATTTCAAATTCATTATAAACTAGTATACAAATTGAAAAGTCAATATTAAATATTAATTTATATATTAGTTGCATGTCCATGTCTGTGTAAATGAATATATATATATATATATATATATATATATATATATATGTATGTATGTATGTATGTATATAATATGTGTTTTCCTATACAAAATTCATGAACTACTGATTTTAATTAAAAAGTTAATTTGAACTAAACTCAACTTTTCCATTTACTAAGTTTGACTGTTTTTAACTTTCAAACTTAATCCATTTAGAAAGTTCAAATCATCAAACCCTTGATAAACAGAAGATTGTAAACACTAGATAGAAAACTATACATTGAAAATTATCAAACTAATCGACACACTGTTGTAATTAAATTTGATTTAATTACTCGGATTATGTAAACGAGTAAAATTTAAACAATAAGCAAGTTTCATATATATAAAGTTATCGGTAATATAGAATGGCTCACATCAGATTAAAGGAAAGTAGAGAATAGTAAATGATAGTAAGAAAGTAAATGTATATCTAAACCCTTCAGTCTCACTTGAACCAACCATCCTATAAAACGTTAAAGATACAACAACTTAGAAATATTTAATTTACAAAAACTTTTTCAAGATTTTAAAATTCTTCAAATTCAAAAATGAATATTAAATCGATTTAAAAACATTAAAATTAATTTTTGAAATTTATTCATGTTTTATGCCTGAAAAATATATCAACATAAACATGCTAAAAATCTAAATAATAAATTCTTACCAACTATTCTGATTGTTTAATTAAAAATTTACTAAAATATTTTTTAAAATAATGAATACACTTCCTCCAAAAAAAAACGATTTTCAAAAATTACTAAAAAATATAGGATATCCTAAATGACACTGAGGGGATTAGACATACATTCACTTACTATCTTTCAGTTTCATTTGTGCCACCCTATATAATATATATATATATATATATATATATATATATATATATATAATTATATATATAAATCTTATATTTCATTAGAATTATATTAAAGTCAATTATACATTGTAAACTGATTAGTTTATAAAATAGTTAATTTATCTTCAGTCAATCAAAAAGAAAAGTTTAATATTAACAATTAACCTTTGCAACTTTGCACGATATGCATGTCTATTATCTACTTAATCCACATTTATCAAGTATTAAGCACCTTCTACAAAAATTATTTTTATTTTTTTAAAAAGAAAACATTTAATTAGTTTTATTTTTAATAAAAAAAAATCAAAAAGCCATTAAATAAATGTACATATATCTTGCTTGACTGTATTATTTTTCGTTACATAACAACTTATTAGCACTACACAATAATTCGATTCTTCTAAAATTACTGTTAGTTAAAATATAATTTTAATTAATGCAAAATTAATAGCATTGAAATATTTTCAGTTTTTTCCACAAACTCTAAAGGAAATACACAAAGAAATATTTGAAAATTTTAGTAATTTTCCTAATAATTTTTTTTTATTTTACCATTAATCAAAAATATAATAAAACTCAATGTTTATCTACATATTTTACCTAGTATACATCTGAAAGTTAAAAAAGAATCAAATTATTGATTAATCAAATATTATATTTCTAAACAAATATTTTATTTTGAAAAAAACTGCTCATATAAACCTATAACAATTTACCTTCTGAAAGAATAGAAAAAATAACTGACCTAAACTAATGACTCAGCAACTATATTAAAATATTACAATGTAACTTAATTACATGTCATACTTAAACAATAACTTGGCTTTTCAACATAATTCAATAGACAGTGAAATGAACAATGAAAAATTAATTATCGTTAATCCGTGTAATTACCAATTTATATATATATATATATATATATATATATATATATATATATATATATAAATAATTTGTATACGAATAATTTTAAACATTTCAGATATATAAATCAATGACAACATAAATACTTCATTTAGGTGTATCGATGATGCACTTAATTCATTCGTGTGAATAATTCATGAAAACCATGTTTTATTTATGAAGATTACATAAATAAGTGCAATACTATTTATTCCACAAGTCATTTTTCTACTTCGTCAATGCGAACAATTCATATTTGTCATTAATAATTTTAAATGGCATCGATTGAAACATAAATGGAGATCATTTCAAGGGCACATTGGTTTATTTTCATATATTCATCCTGACCAGTGTCTCTCTACAATTTTCATTTATCTTCTATAAAAATATTTAATTTTTAAATTTAGAATAAATAAATATTAACATAATGTGTGTGTGTATATATATATGATGGCTTAATCCTTCAGTCTCATTTGGTTCTTCTATATTTGTAATCTTTTTTTACAAATGTCATACAAAATTGCTTTAAATAACAAATGATCTTTCCAGAATTATATTAATTTATTATTAAAAAAATAAATAAAACAATCGATAAATTCGTTAAGAGTAATTTTACTAAAGTTTTAATTTGAACTCAGTAATCGGTCATCTGTTTGACAATCAAAAATAAATATTAACAACAAAAAGAACTACTAAACTACATTACATCAGTATAAGATCAAAAAGGAGAACATTCTACATATTATTATTCATGTAAGCAGTCGAAATTAAGAGCAGAAAATTTTACATAGCCACAAACATATCAGTAAATAATTAAAACACGTCTGCTGAACAGAATGACCGGAGGAGTGGTGTTAGCCCGTACAAGTTTCAAATTTCTTCAGTATCATTATAAAATTCTTATTTATAAACTGATTTGCATACTGAAATACTATCGCCAATATACGTATTTATATTCTATATTGTGTTTATGTTAAAACCTTGAATACTAAATAGAACATGAAGACGTAATAAAATATACAAACCAAAGTGAAATTCAATTTGCGATACGGCTATGCAAACTAAATGTAAACAACAAACTCAACACTGGTTTAGTTTCTGTTTAATAGAGCATACTTGGTTTCATTAGAAGGATAATAATAAGCGCTATATAAATTATTTATATATATATATATATATATATATATATATATATATATATATATATATATATATATAAAGGAAACTGTTTACCTAATCCTATAAATTACTTTCCTAATAAATCCTTCATTTCACACGTTTGCATTTGTAATTAAAATATATAACTGATACCAATTCTAAAAATATCTTAATTACATGTACGAGGGTCGTTTGATAAGTATGGTAAAAAAGTAAGAAAAACTAAATTGAAAAATTAAATTAAATTAATTAAATTAAACAATAAATAAATTTACCATACTTATCAAACGACTCTCGTCTATATATATATATATATATATATATAAAACAACTCAAATATTATTAAATCATTTTATAAGTCACAATGTTTTTTCAACTCTATTTAATAAAAATGTAAAACTATATATATATATATATATATATATATATATATATATATATATATATATATATATATATATATATATATGTCTATTAAATAAATTTATTTTATTAAACAGCTTTTATTGATTCCAGTGTTAATTTTATGGTATAGTATTAAAGTATTAAAAGACCATTAATTATCATTATAGAACGTATTTATAAAACTTTTTTCCATTATACTCGTATAACTATAAGCATGACATCATTTAGTAAGATAATATCAAAGAAGTAATATTTTCATATATATTCGAGGGTCGTTTGATAAGTATGGTATATTTATTTATTGTTTAATTTAATTAATTAATTAAATTAATTTTTTCTTACTTTTTTACCATACTTATCAAACGACCGTTGTATATAATTTCTATGTAAATTTGATTTATTTTTTTTTATAAGAAAATAATACCATAAAAAATGTTTCAATTCATCATTAATCGAATATAAGACATAAAACTGGACAATAAATTAAATCTTTTTCACCTTTTATATATACAATTAATTTCAAATACATACTTTTTCAAGTACCTAAAATTAATAAGTACATGTATAAATTTTCTATACCATGTACTACATTTGAAAGAAAAAAAATCAATGTGTTGGAGAATAAAGTTAATAAAAAGAAATTCAAGTCTACCACAATTAAATATTTTTTATTTGTTGTTTTGGAACTGTGGCTGATTCACTTTACACAAATGAATTTTAACCCAACACCACAATAATTTAAAGTGTTCAATAATCACTTATTGCTAACTTATTATTTATAATTATATAATCTATAATTATATCGGCTTTTTATTATTATTACTTTTTATTTAGTTGGAAATATTTTTCAATAACGAACCTACAATACAACCAAATCAATGATACGATAAAAATTAAACTGGTAAATAATTTCTGGTAAATAATACAGATTTCTGTTTATTTTGTAATATATAGATACATTAAAAGAAATTTCAAATCTGAAAATATCAGAGATATACTGAACTCGAATACCATTTAACTAATAAAGAAAAAAAATTAAATTCCAACTGTCTAATTTAAATTTTCAATCATATTAAATCGTAACTTAATAAAAGTTTACAGACATGTAACTGAAATCATTTATGCAATAAAACTTTTTGAAAATAAAATAATAAAAAATTCAATAGGAAATTTTATGAGTATAGGAAAAAAAATGATACCGATTGATATAAAAAAATATATAAACGTTTAATATTTTCAGAGAGAATGTAATTATATAACCATTTCAAAAAAAGGCAAAAAAAACACGCACTGTTTTTATTTTATATACAATAAAACGATAAGTGTTTCTATAAAATAGGGGTCGTATGCAAATACTTGAAAATACATCGATAGTGGTTATAAACTATATAAAATATCGTGCATTTGCATGGATATCAATAATAATATGTAAAAAGGCATATATGTATACGATTGTACAAATAAACGAGTTTGTAACCTGACTGTTCATTTTTTAATACATGATAGTATATGCACCGCGACCAAGAATAGACATACATACTTACTAGAAAATCACTGAATAGGAATTTAAATTCTATATTATAAAATGTACGATAACTCAATAAAATCATTCTCAGTAAATGCGTGGTCGAAACGAAGCCAGTCATGCTACTTTCTACTAGAAATTATAATTGATGGGTTCATTACATCAAGTCTAATAAATTACACGAGTCGTTTTTTTTTTTATTTCCATACACTCGACGTATAGTAGTGATGAAAACGATTAATATTTAATTTACTCGCAAATAACCTCATTTATTATAATTTATATACTTCTTTAATCTGCATTATATTCCGTATTAATAAATTTTACTGGACGATAGAAACACGATGTGAATAAAACTTAAATAAGTCATAATTGGCTTGGAAATAAACATGTGCATTTAAATATTTAACTGCAATGCAACAAAATTATTTTATGTATAAAAAACATGACAGATGTTAGAAATTGTATAATAAATTATTAACTACTGTTATTTAAAATTTATTTGCTTTTACGAAAGTACAATAACCTCTCTGTATAGCATCTTTCCGTTGAATTGTAGCAAAATTTAGACTATGAATCGATTTACGTTCCCAAAATTGTTTTTTTTTATATCTGTGATTTACCAAATTCAAAAAAGTATGTGAAAAAATACATTAATTTTTATTTAAGTGTACATACACATATGTTTTTATAAAATAATTTAAATATCATACATAAAAATTAATGTTCAAAATCTGTAACCAAAAAACATAGTTTTTTTAATTAGTTTGATTTTATAATTTTTATTTTTACAATACTCGATTTACGTTTTTTTCATTTTGGTTCGCCATTTCTTAGAACACTTCTTGACGTATATTTAATCAAATTTTAAATAATATGATTGTAATTATACTTTAAAACACTTCTTTAATAATCTACAATTACCTACTTAAGTTATATTTTACTCCTTTAAAAAAAAAATACGTTTCTACTAGTTTTCACAAACAACATTTATTTAATATCCTCTTATCTTAACAAGACGGACAATAAACGATAAAAACACATTTTAACTATCTGTCAGATTTATCTTCGTTGTATTTCACCGACTAGAAACAGAAATAAAAAAAATTGTACTTAAATACTAATATTTTAAAATTAGTAAAAAATTATATACTGAATTTATTTACCATGTAATAAAACATTATTTGAATAAAAAAAATGTTCAAACTATAAACAGAAATGAATTACATATTGAGAAATTTTAAACTATACTAAATAAAAAGGAGATTAATAAAAAAATCGTAATTGATCAACTATATATATATATATATATATATATATATATATATATATATATACAAACACACACACACACACTCATATGCATATAATCAAAAGAAAAAAAGAATGGTGCTCATAAATATAACAAAAAGAGTAACATATAAATTTAGTACGAAATGAAACTTATCAATCAATGAATATAAAAAAAGAATTGGATGCATATGTATCAAAGAAGCTAATAAATAGACTTATACGAATAGAAAGGAACAAATCTTCTCATGTAAAAAAGATGTTGAAAGACGTACAAAAAAAGTGAAAAGATTCAATATAACTGGAATGAAGAGACGGGCGCTTATTTCAAAGAACGAATAAAAATGATTTCTGGGAATAGCAAACTTTTTTTTAATATCTTTAACTATTCGCATAAATTGCAATTCTAGATTCGAAATCTATTATTTTTAAAAAATCATTATTAGAATTTATACCTGGGCTTCTGGAATTAGGTATAAGAAATATTTTTAAATAATAAACGATATCAAATCAAACTGGTTTTTAATCACTATTTTTGAATGAAAACAAAAAAAAATATTTCTAATGCATTTTCAATAAACTTCAATTTATTAAGTATTCTAAATAAATTTTATCGAAATTTACAAAGAAACTTTATATTATTGTAATCCTAAATAAATTTACTAATTATTATTTAACACAAAAATATTAATAGAACAAAGAATTCATTTTAACAAACAAACATTATGTTAACATTAATTAATATATATGTATGTCAAAACGGGAATAAACATTGAAATTTAACACAAAAGAACAAAAAACAATATAATAAACATTTCAGCAATAAAATATTTTAATTAAGAATTAATTTATTATTGAAAACCTGATCTGTTTTAAATGTGAAGCAGTAAAACAAAATTAATTATCTTTACTTTCATGCCATAAAGATAAATTCGAATATTTCTATTTTTAAACAGCTGGATTTCATACATAACCTGTCTATACAAGCAATTTATCAACAGTTTATTATTTATTAAACTATTAATCTGTATTGACTTTGAGATTTTACTTTTTATAACCATGTATATATATATATATATATATATATATATATATATATATATATATATATATATATATACAAAGAAAAAAAGGGATGAGAAAGAAATGAATAATATTAAAAAAATAATTCCTCATAAAACTATAAATTATATTTTATAATATACCTGATAAAAATCTACTGATAATATAATAATATTAATTAGCATTGTTAACTTTCAATTGCACTTTTTATAGTGAGAAAAATTTAAATCAATTATATTATATTCTAAGCATATATAATAATAAAAAATTAGAAAAATAATTCCATAACTTTTTACTTTTTTAATGCAAAATAAATTATAAAAAAATAAATAAAAATCAACATATAATTAACCTTTTAGAAGTATTTAGAGACATATATGATTTAGAGTATATATATATATATATATATATATATATATATATATATATATATATATATATATTATAACCAAAACAAAGATAATAAAATAAAACTGAGTTGTAAAATAACGAAATATAATAAATTAAATTTCTATATGAGTATTCCATTATTGCCATATCGATATGTAATAGATGTGTACAGGTCGACAACCCTTACAAACAGAATGATCAGATAAAACACACGTTTTATTCAGACATTACTATTATTTTAAATGCAATGAAGCACGCGACTTCGAATAAATAAAAATCAATCAGTTTTATAGAACGCTCACTTTCAAAACTAACAAACACCTCTATATACTGAATTACACAAGATAAAACAAACATGTATATGGATATATACACATACAATAGAATATTAAATAAGCAACATGGTATAAATTTAAATTTGAGTCTAAAATTGAACTACGTACATAACTAGCCGAATTTGCATATTCATATTTCATTACTTATGCATACACTGATAATATGAAATCTTCGAAGTTTACAAAATTCTACTATACAGAAGTTTAGTACATATTTTACAATAAATGAAAATAAATTAGCTTCAGAGTTTCAAATGCAAAAATAACTTGTTTTTTTAAAAAATGTATTTTATTTAATGATAAATTTAACAAATTCATGCCTAGTGTATATGTGTATGAGTATATATATATATATATATATATATATATATATATATATATATATATATATATATATATAAAAATGTGTATGTATAGATTTTTAATTAATATTTGAAAATTATCTAATATATAAGCTGTCAATTATTTTTAGTAAATTTAACACATAGTCCGCAAAATTAAACTTATCTAAAAATAATAATGCTGATGACGTTCCTTCAAAGGTCACGTCTGGTGCAATACAAAATATCTTTTACACCTATCGCTTCATAATTATTTTTTATACAAAATTATGTTATTACAAGATCAATAGAAATTAAAAAAAACAATTAGTAGTTAATTACGTATACACAAATAAAAACACAATATTGTTAATAAATAATTTACAGACAATAGATTGTAATTAAAAAACGGAAATTTAATTTGTATTTTCAATAATTTCTCTATTATTTTTTTAATGAAAACTAACGAATAAGTTTATGTAGCCATGAGTTCCATACGTGATTTATTACATTAGTGATAAATTATGTATACAAATATTTTAAAATATAGTGTTAACTATAAATTAATTTAGCCGATGAAATTGATTTACACATTATTATATAAATCAGTTATATACGCAACACAGATTTTTTATATTCAACGCATAATCATTACTCAAATTCTCACATACCTATTAGTCAAATAATATAAATCATGATAAAATAATCATTTATCGAATTTCTATTCACATAAACTAAATATTTAATTCTTTATTACATGTTTCATATGTGGTCTTCTATTTTATATTTAATGGATAGAATTTTCATACTTTAAATTGCATATTAGTAAGTAATGTTGATTTAACATTATTATTTTAATAATACTATTCAAATTCAATTTCAAATATTTCAAACATGATTATTTTTAATAATAAGTTTAACATTTCATACAATAATTTTTCTCGCAAAAATTGATTTTTAAAGTTAAAAAATTGAAGTATTTCAGTCATACAGAAAAATAATCTAGTCGCATGTTATTATATCATATATATATATATATATATATATATATATATATATATATATATATATATATATATATATATGTATATACAAAATTTGGTTTATGCTAAAAATAACAAAAAAGAAAAAAGAATAGATAAGAACAAAAACAAAAGTTTATGATATTAGTATAAAAATGAGAAAGTTCGAAATGAAAATAGGTGGGTCATATAGGAAGAGAAAACCACCTAACCACCTATGGACAAGGGAAGTTATTGATTGGGCACTTAGATATATATGAAGATTCAGGAAATGATCCATGATATATGGGGCAGATATATAAAAAAAATCATGGGAGTAGAACTGAAAACAAGGGTATTAGATCGATCGTAGTGGAAAATTTTTAAAAAGGTCTTACCAAGCAGTGGATTCTGAGAGACTGATTATATATATAAGAAATAAATAAAGCTTTCTGTGTTTATTTTCTAAAAGAAGTATTTTTCATATAAAATTTGGACAATGCTATGAATTAGAAATAAAAATGGAATAAGAAAATTTATTTGAGTATCTGAATAAATATTATTTTGGTATTTTTGAATAATTGTTTCATTATTATTTAATACAAAATATACACAAAATTAATATTTATTTTTCTAAAATAAAATAATACATACTTATTATTTTACCTATTTGTATGTATGTATGTGTGTGTGGGCACGAATGCCAGTAGTAACATTCCAATCACATGCAAATGAAGACAATAATGAAAAAAAATGCAAACACATCTTAGAAAAACCGAACAAACAAAGCTATTTATATTATTTACATTTCAAATAAAAAAATACAGACGTGCTCCCACGCTCTACATAGAATACACACTACAATGAAAACAACATTGTACTTGAATATATGGGTCTATTTTGAAGTGCTGCCGGTTGTACGGTTACGATATCACTTTCTGTTTCAACCTGTGCACACTTAAACAGGTGTTAATATCGACATTCGATTAGTTCCACTCTATTAGTTCAAAGATTGTAGAACAATGACGTACAATGAACGTGTAAACATTATTTTACAAATTTGCTATTTAATTGAAATATACTATATATAAACTGCTAACTGTCAGTTATAGATTTTCTAGAAATAGATAATTCACACTACAATAGCCCATATATGTATTTTTATATTTCAATGATAAATTAATGAAATGTGAAATATGTCAGATATATATCTGAAAATAAACTCGTAAATAGAAAACGATATATTAATTTATATTAATCTTTCAATTCATTCTGCATATACATAAATAACTAAAGACATACCAATAATTCCACCCACCCCTCATTCTCTCTATATATATAAATGCATGTGTGTGGATGAGTGGTTATGTGTATGTGTATTTGTGTGACAAAGTATAACAATAAAAAAATAAACAATAAGAAATATTCTTGTTCAGGTAATCCATTAATTTCATCAAGACATTTAACATTCGCTATTAATCAAAAATTATACGAATTTCATATCTTAAAACTATATATTACAAAAGAATAGCATGAAATACATCATATAAATAGTAGAATATAAATCATTAATATCAAACATTCACAAACACATCTATCATACATCGTGTCTGTTTTGATAATAAAACTTCTGATTTCATAAATTTTATAACAATTTAAATTATGAATTCAACATAATTTCATTTGCGTAAAGTCGAATTACAATAATAACAATTCAAGAATAATTTATGATACACTACTACCTACAAGAATTAATTAAAAACGAAAACGGTTCAAACGACGCGAAACGAAAAGTTGAACGAACAACAATTTTAATAACTTTATAATTAACAACGAATTTTTCTGTCTGGAAGATCGTGGCGGGTTAAGGTCAAACAAATTATAAGATATGTGTGTTTTTTAATGCGTTTATTGTGTATAGCGAGATAGGTAGATAATTTCAGATAAATAACAGTTTATGCCGGTTATTGAAGTCTCGATAATTGTGTACGATTTCAAACCATATCAAAGCAATACATGTTTAAAATGTTGAATTTGCCTACTGCCCACGGCTAACATTTATTATACACAAGCAATTTGAATTACACAGAATATAAACTGATGAAATATAAATCAGTTTTTCGGTACCTAAATTGTTATTTATATAAAACGAATTTAATATTTATAAAAAAAATATTATATTCGTTTTCATTCTTGAAAGTAATTAAATTTTAACATCAAAACCACAATAAAAATTTTCACTGGAAATCAGATCTGAAATTCGCAACCTCCTCATCAGATTTTATAATTAAATATTAATCAATTTACATTTATTTCGATATTATAATAAATTAAATCAATTTATTAAATATTTAGTATAACATTAAGTATATTTTTCATACAATATGTATACACGAATTGTTTCTTCAAAAAAATATGCACACGATACTCAAAAAGGGTCGAACAAGTGTGGTGGAAGAGCATCGACCTGGTAGACCGGTCGAAGCAACAAACACCTGATACAATGCAACGTGTTAATAAACTTGACCAGGAGGATCAACATATCAGCTCTGTATGAAATTTATACTAGAATTATTGTCGAAAAAAAATACAAAGAAAATTTAAACATGAAGTTAATTCGCAGCAAGACAACCCTTAATAAAATGTTTATAAAGAAATACAGACATTCAAATTTAATCTTATTAAGTTCAGAATAATATTAAAAATTTATATGTTCTTCATGTCTAGTTTGTATTACAAATTAACATTTATTACAGAAATTATTAACAAGTTAATTCAAAATTTATGTTTTTCAATTATATATCTTTTTTACTTAATGATATTTAAAATAGAGTATATTAAAATTCATAAATATTCATGTTCAAACATCAATCAATCTAAATTACCTTCAGTGTAATAAAAGTACACACCACACATAGATTTTTTTTAAATGTTAAATTTACTTAAAATGAAAATAGTTGGAATATATTGAAACTGGAATGAAATACGACCATATATTCACATGAATACAACAATTTGTCGATTTTCAATAAAGCAATAATAGATCATGCAAAGAAAAATTGAAATAAGTAATAAATAACTCAAGTTTAAAATAATTTATTGATGTTTAGTTCTACGTCTGTTATTACATTTTAGTTCAATTTATTTGTATTGTACAAACCTCTCTCTG
Source organism: Neoneuromus ignobilis (assembly GCA_029203775.1). Classification (NCBI taxonomy): domain Eukaryota; kingdom Metazoa; phylum Arthropoda; class Insecta; order Megaloptera; family Corydalidae; genus Neoneuromus; species Neoneuromus ignobilis. The sequence goes on from CP092095.1 coordinate 22,354,272, forward strand.
TCTCTCTCCCTGTTTATCTATCTATCTACCTTTATATATATAGTATGTTCAATTAAAACCATAAAATATTATAAATAACAATAAATATAATCGTCACAAATCCCTCAACTGTACTGTAACTTACTTCAAGTACTTTATTTTTTCATTACTGATTCAGTACTGAAGATAATCTACTTTAAAATAAAATAAAAAAATCACCCCAAGTCATAATAAATAACATTAAATGTATTTATTTTTGTCTCAAACTAGAATAATATTAAAATTTTGATATTTTTTTAAATAAATACAATATTATCCAATGACCATTTTTAATATGATTTCAAAATAGTTCTATTACAATACATATATTAAGGGGGTTTTCTAGTCTAGACGCACGAATTTTAGGTGTTTTTTCGAACACTATAAAAAAAACAACAAATATTTTTACTATCCATTTTTTATCAGTTATTTATTGACATTTTAAGAGTATAAAAAAGTATTATTAAAAACAAAAAATTCACAATTGAAAAAGGTACAGGTTGGCAAAATGGGGACTCGAAAAAAAAAGGTATCTCCTGATTGACGTGGTTCCAACCCTTCTGGTCATTTGAAACAATTTTTTTTTGAAATTATTGAAAAAGAAGGTTGTAGTAGTATCCCCGCCTAGGGAAATTTAAAAATTTTTTTTCGCAAAATGACGGCAGTATGAAAAAACAGTCATTTTTTATCCTATTTTTTCAACTTTCGGAATTTTTTAAAAATAGTAAAAAACAAAATTTTCAAAAAATCCTAGGCGGGGGCAATCACTGTTATATTGAGAAGCTCTGTACCAAATTTCAAGTAAATCGGTCCATTAGAACTTGATATATCACGTCAACCGTGTCGAAAAAAGTAGTTTCGAAAAAAACGCGTTTAAAGTTAATTCGTTCCGACCAGACCGGATTGGTTGGCGCGTCACAAAAATAACTATAACTTCGAAAATAATTCGAATTTCGAAAAATCCTCTTAAAGACATATTCTTAAAGGTTTAAACTTTGAAAATATGGAAAAAATCGATGTTTTCGTAATTCTAGACTAGAATACCCCCTTAAAATGTTTATTATATATTAACTGATCTATTGTACCATCTACAAATATACGTATTCAAGCCATTATTATCTTTTAGAGATACATAAATTTATATACACGTCACATAGCATGTTAAATACACTCCAGAGAATACAGTTTCAAGAAAATGAAGAATAATGTTTACATCGACATAGCTAAATACTATACTACATCAAAGAATAAAAATTTAACACCACCATATCCGTCATAAAGTTGAAATAATTATATTTTTAAATTTTGCAGACACTTGATTCAATCAAGAAAGCACTAAATAAGGAAATATTTACAAGACAGACTTTATCAATTGGCTTTATTTTTCATACAATCAAATTTTAATTTAGAATGAAATCATAGATGTAATCAGTCTTTAAACGAAATAGGTTGAAAAGATATATTTTTTAAAAAAATGGTATATGTAAATATGTCTACGTTGAAATTATATTTGTTCAGATATTGACTCACTCCTTGCATGCATATAATTCTATTGTATTTTATAGAAAATTACTGAGAATTGAAATTGAAAAATATCATTTACAATTTTTCATCTATAATAATTTCTCAAACATTAAAATGTCATTCGTTTAAAGACAGAAATTAATATCAAAATGAACTGAAAAATAAAAAATTAAATTGTTTTAATGAGGTAATTTTCATATTGATTTAATTTGAATACAGGCTTTTAAACAAACAATTCTTCAAACAAACATCAATAAAAATAAAGTTGAATCTTTTTCAAAAAAAAACAAACTATTTTTATAAAGAAGTATTAGAATAAATTTCAATTCCGGAGAATTATAAATAATATATCTAAAAGTTACGAACAGAAAATGTTACGACTTCTTCAGATCAAATATATTTCAATATGTGAACTTTTAGTAAATGTTTTTTTTATATATATTTTTTATGAAAAGCGATTTTATATACATATACATATATATATATATATACATATCTATATATATATATATATATATATATATATATAAACACACACATATTGACTTTTGATATAAGAAAAAACGATATCTCAAAAGAATCATATAAAAAAATTTACAGTTGACAGCTTAACGCTGCTGTGCTTTCAGTTGACCTCACAGTAATGTATAATACAATCAGATTTTTGATGCGTGGGAAAAATCTCAAGAGAAACTGCGTAGTACGAAATGTGATATAATCAATAGGTAAATAAAGCCTTTATAAAAAATGTCATTCACATAAATACATTCATGTACAAAAGATATATGATACAATAACAACTTTTTCTTTTATATACTTACAATGAATATTACAAAGGATTTATAGATAAAAAAAATATATCAATTTTCTCAACAAGAAAAATACCTATTCAAAAACAATATCTATTTTTAAATATAGACATTCATTGTATTTAGATAATAAGAAAAAGCACTTAATATAAAAAAAATATTAATATGTAGGACGTAATATCTTTCAATAAGTGAAAAATGAATTCCAAGTACGCTTGTGTACACATGTACTTAACATGAAATCATCCCCTAAAAGAACACCCTCTAGACAGATAAACAAGACTACATCAAAGTACTTAAATAGCTTCATAGGTGAATTCCAAGCATCTACTCGAAGAGACATAAAACTCAATAATAATTCCGACTCGTTCATTTAGTAAAAATTATTACTCTTATAAAACCCACATCAATTTCTTTATATATGAAGAAGATAAATAATGCTGATAGGAAACTCATCGTCTATATTTTACAGACTGTACAAACTATTGCTACTGAGGAAGCTGCGGGTGAAATTCTTTGTTTGGATAGTAGAACCCGCCCGAATGTACTGCAAACTATACATTTTTATACTAGGGGTTGATTGCAATGTTGCTTATTGCTCAAGGGGAACGTGTTGATGTATAAGGGTAGTAAATGCATTGGAAAATATTATGAATCACATAAATTTGTCTTCAACGACATGAAATAAACACGTATTGGTATCTTTTGAAATATTTTTGAGTAGCGAACAAAATCATAAATTTTATAACGTTTTTTAACATTTTAAAAGGGTGTTAAATATATAATACACAATATATTAAATGACATTTTACTGATAATTCAATCTGTTAAAAATAAACATATTTTATGAGAAATTTAAACAAGAAACAACTACTCAACTAAAAATATTTTATAAAAAATGTTTAATATTTTTTTTATTAATATGCATTTTTATAACTGAACCATCATCTTTACAGAAATGAATCACTTATCCCAAATTTTATAAAAGTTTCAATATCACTTTATTCACTAATGCGCATTTCGATGGTCATATCATTTACATTTTTATATGTTGAAATAAATTTTCCACAGTACTAAAATATGAGACAATTTTCTTTAAAAAGTGGTATTAAAAATATTCTCTTTCAATTAATCTTTATATATCAAAATGAGCAACATTTGGAAGAATAAATAATATGAAGAAATATAAATTACCATTGATCTTGAACAAAAGAGTATATAACTAATGTGTACTATCTGCTTATATTTATGGATTAGAGTCTTGAACAGTGAATACAAAAATGAAAAATGTTCAATTATATGCGATGAGGCTACTGCCCAGTAGTGGGATGATATAAAATATATATAGTATAACAAATAAAATTCTTTCAAATATCTCAAACGTATAATATTTCTTTAACTTTTTTAAAGAACGATAATATCCTCATTAACTACTGTTCATTTTATATTACTGTAATTAATTCACTTTCACATAAATCACTCATCCAAACAACAAGATTTAAAAAGTGTTCATTAATTTTACAGATTACAAGTCAGTGCAGGAATATAGTGGCGTGGCCATTGAAATAAAATAGCAGAAAAATCAACATTAAATGATTATTGAACATTTAATAATCCTGTAATAATAAAATGAATAAATCATTTATATAAAAACAACTCACTTTATTTCTTATAAATAATTACTAACTGAACTGAACTATTCATTTTATTATTTATTTTTTGTAAGGATTTAAATTATTATTAACTAAGACATTTCACATAAAAATAGCAATATTCCTTTAACCTAATTTTTATTTTAACTTACATAACCAGGAGAAAATTGTGCTGAAGAACTTACCTGTAACAAAAATAAAAATATATTAATTATATGTTAAATAATGAATATTAAGATATATACATATATATATATATATATATATATATATATATATATATATATATATATATAGTATGTGTGTATGTATGTATATAGTGTTGCAAAATGGCATAATAAGCAGATCTCTAGTATAATAACATCATATATCAAGTTTAACTACCCTCTCTGCTCTAGCCAGAGGCAGAATTGGTAGCTGGCAACCATTGAATGAGTATTTCCCTCACCTACCCCAATGCGCAAGAGTCGTTTAGGGTAAGTTAGTAGCTGCGCAGCCAGCTGTAGGGAAACGGGCGATAAAATCGGGGATTTAAACAAGATGGATTAGAGCTGAACGTACACGAACACTGTCTGGTTGCGAATGATGATAGATTCGTCATATAAAGGCAGCATAGTAGAGAATATCATTTTATCTCGATATTCTGATTATATATTTATTGTGGTCAATCGAAGATATCAATTGTAATGGAAAACGTTGTGATGTGATATGTATGTTAAATATCTACAATATATGAAATGAAGTAAATAGACGAATAACAGTTATTACATATGCAAGATACTCGAGAATAACGCGAGTAAATGTCTTTTTTTGAAAAAATAACAAATTGACTGTATCACATAACAGTAAAAATTAACAGTAAATATTTCAATGTAACAAAATAATAATATACTTTCTCCCTTTTTATACATATACATAAACATATATATATATATATATATATATATATATATATATATATATATATATATATATGCGTGTGTATTATTCATTTAAAAGTGAAAAAATATTTATTCATTAAATATTGCATTACAGTATATTAAAGTAATAAAACGATATTTTCTTTTTAGAGTTAATTAAACACATTTTTCTTTATTAAGTATAAATGTTGTACTTGCTTTTTACTTGCTTTACGATTTTAATTATATACATATACATATATATTGAAATAAGTAAGGCAATTAAAATCTAGTTAATATATCTAATAAGAAATACAGTTTCAAAATGAATTAGGAAGTTTTACATATAAAACATTTTTAAGTCAATTGAGTAAAAATTACTATTATTTTTTTAAATATATATATATATATAATGACCCAAATGAAACTGAAGAGTTTAGACATACTTTTATTTAGTTACTATCATTTACTATAAAAACATCATTTATTATAAATTCTTCAATCTCATCAAGAAACGAATAAATCAGAAAGAGAGTGAAAGTTACAAACATCGCCACAAAAATGAGATGTATAAAATGGAATTGGACCAGTTTCAAATAGCAAGAGAAGTCGAGATTATCGATAGACAAGAAAAATTATTGAATGTGAACACAGAGATTTAAAAAAGTCCAGAAAGAGACACATGAATGGAACTTAGATATAAGAAAATTCATCTGAGTGGAATAGAAGAAAGAAATGCAGTAGATTGTTTAAAATGAAAAAAATTAGAAAATGCCATTATTCAGCTTGTAAAAAAAGAATTATGATATGAGAATTGTAGATTAAATCACATATTTTTATTAAAAAAATATTCAACCCAATTTTTTTTAATAAATATTTCATTCTTAATTTATTTTTTTAAACTATGCACTAAGAAAGATATCTTGCATAATAAATTTAAATCCCTTTAAATAATTAATACTGTAAAGATATGAAGAAAATAAACGTCAAAGAAATCAAATGTAAATAATCTCTGTAGAAAATGGTCGTTTGATACGAGGGTCGTTTGATAAGTATGGTAATTTTTTTAATTGATGAAAATTTTTAAAATTTATTAATTTTTAAATTTTATGGCAATTTTTTACCATACTTATCAAACGACCCTCGTATATATGTTCTCAGATAAATTAATACAATTTTTTGATACACTAATATATAAAAATAAAAATCATTACAATTCTTAAATAATATTACTGTAATAAAATTCACTCATTTTTTACAAATATTATATTTATAAAATAACATTTGCAATTGATTTCTTACTTAAAAGATATTCTAACTATATCCAAATTAAAATTAAAAATAATATATCAACATTAATAAAAAAAATAAATAATAGTTTGAAGATTAATTATATAACTCGTACATAAAATGACATTGCGTGATAGTACATTTAAATATTGCTGGAAACGACAAGTATACAAGTCTAAACTTTCATAATAAAATGTTATTTTATTACTGTTATTGCAAAAATCTCTAAAAACATTCACATGTGAATATATACATCACAAACATGCATATATATATATATATATATATATATATATATATATATATATATATATATATATATAAACTTTTAAACTTTCAAAATAAAATCTAAAATATTTTAAATATTTATATATTTATAGATGATGTATGTGTATATATATTATATATATATATATATATATATATATATATATATATATATATATATATATATATATACACATATATTCAAGTGAGATAAAATCGTGAATTAAAATTCAAAATGAGACCATGTGGTATTTTCGAATCGAATGATAATCCCAATCTCGAACATGTGTGTAACATACATGCCTCGAATTAAAAATTAAATGTGCATCCAAATTGAGTGTACAAATGTTGCATATGGCAGACATACTTTCATCGAGTGATTTTTCAAATTAAGCGATTAATTCACATTTTTACAAATGAAGCATTTCATTCCGTCATGCAATTAACTTAATATTAAAATAATTAGAACTTAATTACACTCGTATATTTTCATAAAAAGTCTGTAAATACAGTCACTGAATATATAACTTGTATATATATATATATATATATATATATATATATATAAATCAATACTTTTATTGACATATCATTTATTCTACAATTACCATTTTTTTTAATCAAATAGAAAAGATTACACGTCAAAATATAAACGATTGGTTCGTTTACAATTAATTATAAAAGTCAATTTGTACACAAATCTGTGCAATTATCAAAGCATTACACATTTACATATTCGGTTTCAAATTATACATGAAAAACCGGAATTGAACAAGAAAATAGGAACACAGAGTGAATAAATATATTTTCATATTTACAAAATTCATTTATTAATTCCTTTACACAAATTAGACATTTGATTTCATTTTAACACCATTTATTTGAACTTGCATATTGAAAAAAAATATTGGAAGAATTTTATTTTTGAGTCTAAATTTTATTGATGTTTTTGTCATATAATTATTACAATATTTATAATAAATTCTTTTATTTATAATCGATATGCTATATAGACGTAAACAAGTTAAAATTATATATATACATATATATTCGTATAAAATAAGCGACACTTGTGTTAACCTTACAGCATTATTCCACAATCAGAGCGTGTTATTGTGATCTTATCAAAAGACCATGTACTAAAATATAATTAATAGTATTCACCGTTAGGCTAATGGCTAACTGCCAAAAAAATAAGCAAAAACTAAATTTTTTTAAAGAGTAAATAATGAGTCGGTATAATTTGTCAATCTCTTATCATCAATGACACAAGTCATCTTATGATTAATATTACTCGTACATATACATGGTATTTACTTGATGCAAATATAGAATAGACACAGAATTTCATTCATGATAAGTGATTTCAATCAGAGATACATATTTACATTTGATTTCTTTGACGTATATTTACTTCATATCTTAACAGAATTAATTAAATAAAGGGAATTCAATTTATTATGCAAGATATCTTTCTTAGTGCATAGTTTAAAAAAATAAATTATGAATGAAATATTTATTAAAAAAAATTGGGTTGAATATTTTTTTGAATAAAAATATGTGATTTAATCTACAACTCTGCATATTTTTAACCGCATATAAATCGTCGGAATGAAATACACAATTTTTTTCATAAAAGACTATAATCTGTACAGAAAGAATATAAAGAATTCTTTTTTCGTTTAATGTTTTAATAAATTTGTTTAATATTCAAATAGAATTTAAAACGTTAATACAAAAATACAGTTACTTTGTTGAATAAAATTACAAATTTCTAATGTGAATTATTATTTGAAATTATTTCAAACATTACAACAATTTGTCTTATGAGGTAAGAAAAAAGAGGTATATTTAAATCTTACGAGATTGTTATCAAAATAATTACAGTATAACAGAAAAATGTACAGAACACTCGATACAGTTCAAGAAACACGCATGTTGTTGAAATAAAAAAAATTGTGCGTTCTACCGAAATGAAAAACTAAATGATTCTTAAACGATGTTTACGAACTAAACCAAATATTAAAAAAAAAACATAGACATGCGTTGTTTTGGTGGTATAGAAATTCAATTTTAACACTTTGAGGGCCACGTTAACTACATATGGGTGACGAAGAAGTTTTCACAGAGCCCCTATCATTCATAAATGAGTAACGAGCCAAAGGTTATATTGGTCAAAAATACACTGTATAATCTTCTATAGCGAAGATTATAGAATATATTAGATTTGTAAATATACTATTATCAATACTACTCAGAAATAAGAGCTAATTTAAATTAATCGTAACAAAATATTAAACAAAAATGATCATAAGAAATTAGAGAAACGCAAAAATGTTAAAGAAATAAAAATAAAAGACATTTTAAAAAGTTAAAAAAAATCCAGAAGATATTTTTATAAGTGAAAACTTCATATTTTTCCAAAATAATTCTTAAAAAAAAAATTATTAATTCATTTATTTTCCATATTCACAGTATTGAAGAAATTTTATATATTTTTTTAACAGATATAGCTTGTAATAATATAACTATCAATTTTGATCATTATATATAAATATATTTTAAAACTAATATCAAATAATTACATATTTATTGAAAATGTAAACAACTATCAACATTATATAATAAAAAAAAAGTATTTTTTACAATACGCGAAATAATTGTAGTAATATTTAATAATGACAGATTGTACATATACAGACACATAATTTTACATTAAAAATAAAAACGACAAAAGATTAATTATACGGAAGATGACCGCTAGTTGTTCAGTCAAGGATTAACAATAAGCTAGCATGAATAAAGAATTTATAATTTTTATAACATAATAACCTAGCCGTAACACTGATTATCTTTTGAATTTTTATATCATTAACTCAAATATTATTATATAAAAACAGCTTAGGCAGTTTTGAAATAAAATAAATGCATACATAATTAACATTTTTTACATTATCATTATTTATAATTGTTAATGACTGAACTTTTTCGAAATATATTAATACTATAAAACATTTATTTTTATTTCATGATACATTTATCAATAACATTATTAATCTTATATGTTATATAGAAATAATTAATTCATTATATGTATTATTCGTTATCATTCACAAAAATACATGAATATTTTTATAAATTGATTAAAACTTTCAAGTCGATTAATTTCATATTGTGGTTAACGTATCGTGTCATGTAATAAAACTAATTAGTTCCAGCTTCAAGTTGAAATAAAAACTATTTTTTTTAATTTATAATAAAAAATATGATTTGCGGTTTTAAATAACATATTATTTTATTATAAAAACAAAATTAACATTAAAAATTACAATTCTAAAACTATAGAATAAAACAAATATTTACATAAAATTTATATATATATATATATAGGTGTGTGTATGTGTGTTTAAAAATGGTTCTAAAAATAACTGGTATATCTTATTATAGTTAATAAAGATGTTATTTTTCAGCAATATATAGTTTTATTAATATTTTATCAAAATAAAGTTTACTGAAGAAATACAAGTCACAATTCGAAGAAGAATAAAATGGATGTATATGTATGCATTCCATAGATTATAGAATAACTTTATAAATTGTATATTTTTTTTTAAAAAAAATAATATTATTATTTTATTTTTAATTTGCAGGTTTTAATAATAAATTATTTTTATATATTTTCAAATAAATAAAAGTGATTTCTAAGAGTGTTTTCTTTTTTAATTTACAGGTTTTAATTACAAATTTTATGTATATTTTTCAAATAAATAAAAGAATTTTTTTCTTTATTTTATTTACAGCTTTCAACCATAAATTCCATTTGTATTTTTTGTAAATAAATAAATAAATTGATTTTTAATTCTTTCCTAACTTACAGGTTTTAGCTACAAATTTTATTTGATTTTTTTTTTAAAATAAATAGATGAATTTTGTTTGTTTTTTTCTTCATTTATAGATTTGAAATAAAGGTTTTACATATGTATTTTTAAAAATGAAACTGATTACTATGATATTTTTAAAGTGACAGATTTTTTTATAAATTTAATGCTATTGATTATAAATTTTTGTAATTTTACTCACATGTTATAAACGTTTATATTTTCGAATATATATTATACTATTTGATATTATATTTTTCAATATACATATATATATATATATATATATATATATATGTATTGTATGTATGTGTGTGTGTATTTTGTAAATCATTTTTCTTCGCAATTCCTTATAAATATTGCATCCGATTAACACGTATAAATATTTATGTACATTTGAAGACTACATGTGTACAAGTAATATCTTATTTTATATGAATACCAGTTCAAAACCTGCAAGCGATAAAAGTCTAAGATTCTATTGAACCGTTGCTGCATAAACTAAATCGCGTTTTATGAACCTTGTTGCATAAAACTGTCTGTATAAAATCAACTATGAAACTCACAACTTCAAGTCATGCAATTTATGAAATATGATAATACTTTGTCTTAGTATTATTAGTAAACTCAATATAATTTTACATTTATATCTCATAAATTTATTCAATACAATAAAGAATAAAACGTCATTTCACCAACAATACGAATTGAAAATAGTCTACTTAATTCAAAAAGCAATAACTATTAAAAGCTTTATTTACTCTCGAGACTTTCAAGTACCATAAACAAAAAGTAATTACGGAATCATAGACGGAAGTTACTTGTTATAAATCAATACTTTAAAATTATTTGCGTTGTACATTTTCATTTTTTAATATTCGGTCATGATTTTTAAAAAATTCTATTTTAAAATATAAATTAATTTATTTAACTTGTTATTCCTTTCATTTAATAAGCAAACAATTAAGAGAAGTAATAATGAAATAAAAGGAACAAATAAATATCGTATTACATTTAATTTGGAATAATTTAGAATAATATTTATTTATTTAAACAATTTCAAATTGTGGTATATTTCATTCAAAATGATCAGAATTTGGATCATATTATTTTATATACTTTTATGTATTCCTTCTTAAAATCTTTTTACAAAAATAATTAGTACACAGAACTGTTCGACATAAATTTAAATCAGGCTAATGAGTAGACGTCTTGAATTTAATTTCATGTGCGTGTTTTAATTAATACCGTAACGTCGGAAAAACTTTTCTTAATTTACATTCTAACAATGTTATTATTATTCTATAAATAAGGGTATTTTTAATTAAAAATAAGGTTGTGATTATTCCAGTTTATAAATTAATACAAACTGACTATATGCTATATGAAGGAAAAAGACATCAACTCATAAATTATTGCATAGTCAGTGAAAAATAATTACTTTAAGGAAATATCAATATAATTATAAAAATATGTATACAATTTATATACTGGAAATATTGATATTTTATATATATATAATCTATACCAAATAAAATACTCATCTCATTAAATAAAACATGCATGTAACACATTTCGAAACAAATACGAAAAATTCCACAATCGTGGAATGAAGCAAATTTGCATGTAGTAAACAGTGCACGTATTGAATGAACATAGTAAATATTTGCATGAATTTTACCTGTAGTTTAAAATACAGTTTGCACAATAAATATCCTGACCAATAATTCACTTCCCCATTTTTGTTTGTTGTCATTTTATCCCATTACGTATACATGTATATATAAAATATTTATTTATTTATGCACTCATCGAGGATAAATACAAAGTACAGTTATCAGACAATCTCAACGTCCTTGACACGACTACTACAATGCAGAGGACATGTTTTTCTCATTGTATTGTGTAGTGGTATGAGACTAGACTCAGACAATTTTTAAGATCACTTGGTAACTGTGAATCTGTTGCTTTGTCGTATAACTGCATTCCACTCTTATTGTTTTCATAATAAAATTCAATATAATATATGAGATAAATAGTTGTAAATTTAATAAAATGCATAAAATTAAACAAATATTTACATACATTCATTAAATTACCTAATCCACTAAGGAACAGAACTATAAAATAAATTAATTCTAACACACCTTCATTCATTGATGATATTCAAAAATATATCCTCTTAACATTCTGCCTATTTATTTATCAGTAATATAAATAGAAATAAGTAGCTGAAATTTACTAAAAGCTATATAAATAAGGATATGGTCTTTTTAAATGGTCATTTTCAATGATGAGAAATATTTTTTCTGGTCACTTGGGTTGGAAAAAATATAACAGAAATCAAATAAAAGTATGAAGGAGAAAAACATAATTTCAACGATGTAGGACTTAGATTATATATAGGGTAGTCCAAATGAGATTGAATGGTTTAGACATAAATTTATATTATCACTTACTATTGTTTTTTTTTCATTTAGACCATTTATATGAAGGAAAAGAAAATAAGTGTGTGATTATATTTCAAAATTATGAATTCAAATTATTTTATTACATCAGAAACTAAATATAAAATTTACCAATAATTGAAATATGTATTAAAATAATAAACAAATTATTAAATAAATAGCTATATTTATATATTTGAAAATAGCATATAAGAATTTTTTATACAATAGCAATTCACATGTATCTCACCTACACACCTTTGTACTGCAACAAAATGTATCTACTAAACATACTACATTCATTACGAAATCTACTTAGTGTTAAAATAAAGCCTTTTTATATTTTATTTAATGGCATCAGTCCATTCAAATATTTTTTAAGAGGCACATTATTTTTTGTCGAAACTAACCACGTAACAATCAGTTGCAACACAATAGAACAAATAGGAAAAAAGTTCATTCGGAATATACATTCACTTCTAGTACTTAAAAAAAAACATTAAATCGAATTATGTAATCAAAATTACAAATTATTTTCATATAAGTAGAAATCATAGCGAATAAATATCGCACATATCGTGTTCACAAGTCAATTGTATTCATATTCTATTCATGAATGTGACACATACTTGACCCTTGTTTCATTTCGTATGACCACTGACCGAAAGATTATGTATTTAATAGATTTTAACTTGACTAGAAACCGACACTAGTATTGCATAGAACTTGTAAGTGTTCCAAACCAGACATTTATATTAAACGTGATATGTAGACGTGGGTAAAATGATAATGTTTACATATATTCGTTGTCGGAACAAATAATAATTAAATAATATGATTTATAAGAGAGCATCACAAAATACTTTTGTGCATCTATGTTTCTGAACATGCATATTATTCATATTTAAAAACATGAATTCTATAAACATTTAAAAATATAGAAATACAACAGGATATATTGATTCAAATACGGATTGAATAATCAATGTCTATAAAATATTCTAAATCAATTTGAAATGAAAATGTTTTTAAACTTCTCACATGTCTAAAAATCTGATTAAAAAGTCCGTACACTTTCTTAAAAAAAACCTTTTGTATCAAAAAACGAATTTTAGCAATATTTTTAATATACATACTATTAATAATCATTTTTATACAAAATCTGTCATGTTATTAATGAAAATAGTCTTGGCTCAGTCCTAAGTGATTTCATTCTTGACTTTACATAAACATTTTTTGCAATAACGATCAAGAAAAGTGACATAAACCAAAAATAACAGTTGTTCAGATTAGTGATTCTAAAATTAATACTGAAAAAATATAATTTATGGAATTACCCAAAAAAATTTGACTACATCCGCTGCACTCATAATTAAAAAGTGGGATTTTTATATTAAACAAAATTACTTAACATTAATAAAAAAACTAATATAGTTTTTTTAATAAGCAAATTTCAAATGCATGATTAAATTTCTTATGAAACATCGAAAGCGTATCTAATTTTGTCACTGTATTTATATATATATATATATATATATATATATATATATATATATATATATATATATATATATATATAAACAGATATACGTATATAAGAATAAAATAAAATTATGTTCAATATAAGAAAACTAAAAATATTTTTATCTCATCATTTTTATTATTTATTTTCTAATTTCAACAGAGATGTTATAAATCGAACACAACTAAGTTAATTATATCTTCAATGGTATTATATATAAGACTAAGAAATAATAACATTGTCTCTATAAAATGAAATGTATAGATAGATTTATTTATGTATATATATATATATATATATATATATATATATATATATATATATGTTATTTATTTTACAATAAAATCAATAACACTGACATATTGCATTATTTATTTATATTAATATAAACTTTCAATTACTACACAGTTTGAAATGTTTATAAAGTTTATTTTGTTGGATTAAGTACTTATAAACATGCACTAACAAATATACTTATTATTAAACATACTTTAATATTCTGTAATAATAAATATTGAACTGGTGATAGGAAAACAACATTGACAAAATGCACTTTGTAAATATAACATATTTCGAAACGAGATATATGAAATCAAAGTAATATTTAAAAGCTTGATCTATTCTTAATACTAAATCATCTATTTCAATAGTATTATTGATTTAAACTCTTGATGAAATATAAATAATAAGTAAACCAAATGCTCTTTAAAATATTTTAATAAAAAAAAATATTTATTTGGATTTAGCAATACTATTATAATAAGAGGATCAGACAAATATAAACCAAACTTTTTCCATACTCTATTAATATTTTTCAAATGTACACTTAAGTCATTTTTCTGATTGGCAGTTTTTTGATTTCTGTATCATAATTAGGATGCTTCAACTTTGAGTTACAGTGATCCACCCATATCTCATCACAGATGGAAATAAAAATTAAAAATACATCCCCTCTGCTTCGTATCGATTTAATAGTCGTTGAGAAATTTCAACTCGAGCAACCTTATAATATGCATTTCAAAGGCATGGAATCCATTGCACCGAAATTTTTCTAAAGATGAACTACACATTGCCGTGACTTATTCCAATTTTTTAAAATTCTATTCACTATTAACCGCCGGTCACTTTCAATAACATTTCGAATTGTTGTGATGCTGGTCTTATGACGATGTGTTTTGTACGTCATGACGTCCATCAACAGTCATCAACAAACACCTTATGCCATATAAACACTTGTATTTTCGATAACATTTCATGTTTAAACTGTTGATGTTATCTCAGTCGGTTTTACATTTAGGTCCGTTTAAAGAATGGCACTAGGTATTACTTGCGTGCTCATCGTGCTATCTAATAAAGAATTTCATACGAAGTCATAAGTCGAGACATCACCATTAATAAACACACTCAATCTCAGCCATGAACATTCAATCATTCAACAGTAGGAAATAAGTTCGATTGATATTTTACTGATCCTAGTATAATATAGATCCATAATTTGAATATAATATAAGTTTAATAATTCAAATAATAAAAAAATCCTCTTCTCATTAAATATGTTATTTTAATTTTAATATTCATCACTTTGACACAAATTAATTTTTATCCCCAACACCACAATGTTTATAAAATGTTCAATAATCACTTATTGTTTATAACTATGTTGGCTGATACGAATTTCGATGGCGATGCCATCATCGTCAGAACCTTTTTGTTAAAAAAAATCATCACTTATTAAATTTAAAAATTTTACAAAAATCGTCTAATATTCTAAATACATAACAAATATATGATAACCCAAATGAGATTGAAAAAAAGAACAGTAAATGACTGTAATTAAGTAAATGTATGTCTAGATCTTTCAATGTCATTTGTGCCACCCTATATATATATATAAATTTAATTAAAATTGTCTACATACTGCGCATAACGTGCAAATATTTAATACGCGCCTCAAATTCATATTTCAATAAAACAATTTATTTTAATGTACATTAAAATTAGTCTGTACTAAATCGATGTTGAAAATAAAAATATTGAAATACAATGAATTATAACTATATACATACATCAACAACACACGAAAACACATTAAATTAAAAATAAAAGACTCGAAACGATTCTCTCCAGTTAGCGTCTACGTCGAGACGTCTATTTTAGGGACGACGTGTGATGCGCACACATTGCAAGGGCATCGCGTCATCGTTCAACCGTGACGTCGTCGTCACAAAACAAGGCGTTCACACGTAACACTCGACGGCAATTTCATACGAAACACAAATATTGCACTGAACATCTCTACACGTAGTCTAAATATCAATTGAGAGAATTTGCCAAAATAGATACATAAACTGTTTAAATCTTAATGTCGATTGATTACAACTTGTACGCTGAAATAATAAATACAGGATGTGCTACTTTTATTTAAAGGTACGTGTATTGGATTCGGTCGAAAATATCAGAACTCATTCACGTACAATATGAAAAAACACATACATGAATTCCTTACATATTTAAATCGGATTTTTAATTTTTCAGTGTTAGTTTATACACTGATACAGATGTATTATTCTTACTTAAATAAATCACTCACATAAACCAAACAACATTAAGAAGTAGGAATTAATATATCATCATGTTTGAGAATCTTGAAAAATGTACATTTTGTGTAATAATTCTTTGTGATCTATTTTTAAAATTTGAGGAATTCAACTTATTAACTATACAAATCGACTATGTGGCAACCAATAAAGTTTTTAAAAAATGTGTATGATAATATCGATATTTTTTAATACATTTTAACATCTTATATATATTAAAAACTTGAAATTTTGATCAGAAATTTTTAATAAACTTCAAGATGTAACCACACACGTGGTTTTATTATTTCAAATTCTTACTATAGAAGACATCTCTTATTTTATTCTTAAAAGTAACAAAATTTTCTTGATTACGTTATATAGAGGGCCTAAATGAGATTAAAAGATTTACTATCATTTACCTTTCTTTACTATCCTTCAATCTCATTTAAGCTATCTTACATTTAAAAAAATCTATGAATTATAACCTAAATTAAATACAGTATTAATCAAATAAGAGCAAATAACATAAAAAAATAACAGACTATATTTTTTTCAGTTCGTTATTAATTAAAAAATTGTCTACAGCTGCCTAGTAAAATCTATCACGAGTATAAATAAAGTTTATACGTTTTAAGCTATCTACTTTAATCACCTGTCATTGAAAATGAATGACAATATCACGTGGTGCATTCTGATGATCATAATTCAAGTACTATTTACAAGCATTGTTCGTTTCTTGTTTATATACAAATATAAATTCATTCATTTATTCAATCATAAACACACACATACATAACCATGATCATTTCAATATTAATATCATGTTTGTTTTTTTGAACACTTCTTAAAAATGTACGCCATATAATTTTTTCAATAATTCAAATTAAATTATTACGAACTCCCATAAATAAAAACATATTTAAAATTAAATATATAAATGAATGTTTACAAAAGATTTTTATTTTTTTAATTGATGATATAATCGCCATTGTTATTTATGATATTTGCCATCTTGTTTACAAATATCTAATAATACCCATCTTAAACATTTTTTGATTTTTTGAAGAGAAAACTGATTCAAGATATTTTTTTATTTCATCAATATTTGATTTTTTCTACAAAATAAATGCTCTAACAACCTGAGCAGGTGATAATCACATGAAGCTATACCCAATGAGCAGGGAGGATGAAAATGAAAAAAAATAAAATACATAAAAAATAATTAGAAATTAAATAAAGAAAGGGATGTGTAAATGTACCAAAGAAGCAATAAGCCTATTCAGTATTTTTTTAAAAAATAGAAAAAAAGAAAAAATATAAATGTAGAAATTCAAAAATTGATAATACAAACTGCTATCAAACATTACTATTTTTCTAATTATGAGGAAAATTTTTTTTAAAAAAATACAAAAAATTAAAAAAAAAATTAAATAGATAAAAAATAATTAGAAATTAAATAAAGAAAGGGATGTGTAAATGTACCAAACAAGCAATAACCCTATTCAGCACTTTTTTAAAAAAAGAAAAAATATAAATGTAGAAATTCAAAAATTGATAATATAAACTGATAATATAATTGATAATATAAACTGATAATATAAATTGATAATATAATTGATAATATAAACTATCAAACATTACTATTTTTCTATATATAAGGTGATCCAAACGAGACTGAAGGATAGTAATGAAATAATACATGAAACTAAGCAAGTTAATGTATGTCTAAACGTTTTAGTCTCATTAGAACAACCCTACATAATAATAATAACACGAAACGAAACAATTTTTTTATTATTAATCCAAAATAACAATAAAAAGTATTTTAGAGAAATAACATTCATTTGGTAGTACTGACGTTCCTTTTTTCAGCCACATATTAAAAAAAAAAATCCATCATGTCATACTGTATATTGATGTAATAGAATATTTTCACTTGTGAGACCAGATGTCGTACAGGAATAACATTAGTACTCTAATTAAACTGTAATAAATGTGCCTGTAGACATATGAAGACTACTTATAAATTCAAAATGAAATAAATGAGTGACATTGACTTGTGTACCTTACAATTAGAGTTCCAGGAAACGGATTTCAAAATAATTGTTTTACTGAGTATTTTATTGAACTAACATTTTAAAATACATATACAGAGGATGTATATATAATCGTGAATACATATAGTCAAAAAATACTTAAAACACAGAACTGGTAATCTTTAATCACCTACGATTTGCTGCTGTTATTATTTTAATTTAATAAATCAGATGAGACAAAAAAAATAGAATAATTAAATAAAACAATTTATTTAGAAACTAGAAAATTCAGTTTTATAGAAATTAATTATCAGCTCCCAATAGTACAAGATTTAAGTGTTTAATATTTTTTTATTGTTCACTTTGTTTATAACAATGAAAAACTAGATATTAGCTAGATAAGCTATTTAAAAAAAAATGATAATCTAGTAGTACTCAGGTTTGAAATGATTTTGATTCGATTATTTTTAAAATAATGCTTTTATTAATTGAAACTTAAAAAATTAACTCAAGAGTGGGTAAATTATTTCAATAAAAAAAGTTCCAAAACTGGTAACTCTGCCATTTAGCTTGTAATCCAAAACAATCGTATTTTAATTATTGATCAAAAATAAAACGTTATTTAAAAACATTTACAAAAAAAATCATATATATAAATGCTACATTCTGATGATGATGGCATTGCCAACGAAATACATATCAGCTTATCGTTGTTATAAACAAAAAAAGTAAACAATAAATAATTATTGAATAATTTTTAACACATTGTGGTGTTGAGCTGATAATTCATTTGTGTAGAAGTGAATTCGCTACAGTTTTAAAAAAAATCGTAATTTTAACATTTTTTTTCATATAAGGAAAAGTACACTTTCATAAAATAATACCTAGATTATTAATTTACTCTACGTTTATTCATTTACCATCCCTACATAAATAATTCATCTATTTTAATCGATAACTGACACAAATGAAAAATAAAAGTATTTCACCTACATAAATATTTCTATGAATGTGTCGGAACTAACAGAAACAAATCTTGACACAAAACCGATACAGTTTACATTCGACTGTGTATTTTTTAAATAACTATCTATTATCGATCGTTATTTAGAAATAGAACAAAACTTAAATATGCGTAGAATTATATACCTATTTATTAAAAGAAATAACCGAACGTGTACAATCTAGAAAATTCATTTGTTAATTAAATATATTTATGGAGTCATTACGTCCACCGATCGATACTTGACTAAGAATCAGATAAAATGGCAAGGATACGTTGAAAAACAGCACAGCTCATTCGAAACTCTCTTGAAATGTAGCCGGTTTGTGTTTCGCGAAGATTTTTTTCCATATTTTTGTTTGCTTTATTTATTTTTATACAAAGCGTTTCCAGAAAGTTTTCAAACAAATAATAAAAAGAGATATCGTATAACATGGCACAACATAAATACAGAGACGATAAAAAGTACCAGATGTTAAAACGTCACAATATTTTTTACAAATATATCGTGCATAATGGATATAACATACAGCGTTACATCGAAATACTTCAGAACAGAAATATAACGATTTTTGTTTCATCTAAACTTTTCTATTCGGATTTTATGTCTACTCTTTTTATATATGCATATATAAACTTTTACTTGTATAAACTGTATTTATTTTTACGCTACGTATATACAATACGTGCAAAATACTCGAGGAAAGTTAAGATTCATGCATGAGTTATTATAATAAACGAATGAAAAATAATGTCTATATATCTTTAATACACAAAACTAGAATCAAGAATGTATAATGTGAAGAAAATTTTTATTAAAAAGTAATAATAAAAGAAAAAATGACAAAGTATGTGATTAGTGGATTAAAAAGACAATTTTAATCCACTTTTTTCTGTTTGCACTGTTTGTTGGAATTTACTTGAAACTCATAAACAACTTTAATATTTTTTAAGGCGTACATGAAATCAGACAATTTTTCTTTATCAGATCTTTTTTAAAAAAAAATTCATATAGAAAAAGAGAATTATTAATTGTAATTTATAAACAATTTTAATATTTTTTTTAAACAAATATGAATTCAGACTATTCTTTTTCATCAAACCTTTTTCTTTTTTTTAAATTCAAATGAAAAAATACAGTTTTCAATTTCAAATATGTAAATCAATTACAAGTAATTTTTTGTTTATACAAAAGTTTATAAGTAAATTACTAAATTTCACTTATAGAAAAAAGAAATTCATTATCATTATCTCTAGTATCACTGTAAATATTTTCCTATTTTCTATTAGTTAGTATTCTATATTATTAAACCATATACTAGAGAAAAATTAAAAAGTAATGACATGTTTAAAATTTATGAAACTCAGCTCAATTACTAGATCATTTTCAAATGATGAAAAATTCTAGGATAAAAAACTATAACAACTAGATAGAAAAATTCACATTAAGATACAATTAAATTTTAATCAAATAAAAAGTTCTTCTTTCTATCACAGAAAAGATAGCGAGTTCAAAATTAAATTGGAAAATTACAAAAAAAGCTGGAAAAAGTTCAATCTTTAAAAACGTGCTCGAACTTGGAATGCTTTTTATAACATTATTTTCAAAATATTGCTTTCTTTTCAAAAATTTACTAATGAACAGTAAAATGTATTTATCTAAAAATTGTTCCAAAACTGGAACTTCTACCAATGAGCTTTTAATCCAAAACAAATATAATTGTTGTTGTTGGTTATTATTTAAAAATAAATGTTATTAAAAAAATGTCTTTTACAAAAGAAAAACACACACTATATATATTTAATCTTCCCGTTTAATTATGTAGGTATATTTCATCTACAGAAATAAATAAAAACAAACATTTTTATAGATAAACGTCTGACCCTTCCAGCATCAAAAAAAACATAATTATTTTTATCTGCAGGTCATTGAAGTTCAGATAAACTTTAACCGTCACGACTATTCTTTTTTTTCAGAATTTTTAAATCGAACGATAAACGAAAAAAATATTCTAATCTCACGTAAACAACAATGTATAGACAAAAACTATGTACAAGACCGCTCCGAGCTATAATAACATATAAAATCATTATGTGTAACCTGATAATTATTGACCGTTTCCAAGGTTAAAATCATTCCGTGTTTCAACGAATGTTTCATTTATTCGTCTTGTTTTTATTTCATCACGCTTACGTTTGTTAGATATTTCACTAAATGCCTATTGTGTTATCCCTAAGGTCACGCAGCAACAATTAGATAAAACCTAGTTGATGTTTACAAACAACGAGCACATCGTAATGTTGTACGATTACAAAAATAATATTAAAGATTTTTTTATACAATGTACTTTGAAATGATCGTTTTATATTTAGATTTCGTACGAGGTGATCGAATAACATTCATTGGAAAAAGTAATGATGTTATTGCGTCAACTTCTATAGAATCATTTTTAAACATGTTCGTGGATAGATTTTTTTCTATATTATTCGTGACGATAATTAAACAGCATCTTTACAAATTGCTCTATTTATAACAACATACCACAATTTGTACCAAAAAAAGTATCAACGAGTTTATTTTCTTTTCAACATGAAAATGTATAATAAATTCATACAAAAAGTGTAAAATATCTCAAATGTAAAAGTTTGTAATAAATTACTTCGTCGCCTTTTTCATTCAAGAAAATAAGCAATATTTCATAAAAATAATAAGGTTTTTTTCTATTTTTCATATAACCAATCTTTAATAACTAAGAAATATGGTACATTTATATTTCAAATATTTTTGAAATTTATTAAATAAATATATGGAATTTATTTTATATATATATATATATATATATATATATATATATATATATATATATATATATAAGTAAATCAACATCTCCTCAATTCCTTTCAGCAAAAAAAAACTTTTGTCCGATGTCTTTTCAATTTCAAACTCTCTAACATCATCTATCGTCATCCGGCCTCTTTCCTATAATAGAATTTTCAGTGATTCAAGTGAAGAATCGTTAGACGCCCGACACAAGTCTGAACTTAGAAACCAGAATCTTCTAACTGAATTGTCGTTCTCTTAAATAGATTGACAATTTAGAACTTGACAAATTCATTTAATTCGTTACATTTTAAAAATATATTTTGACTTAAGTGTACGATTTTGTGAGAAGAAAACAATATTTGTATTTTTTCAGTTATAAAAAATCTTAAAATGTGTATGAATCGTTGTTTTGAAATGAGTGAATTCACTTCATAAACACATAAGAGAATAATTAATAATTTTTGAACACTTTTACAATATCGTGTGATTATTTGTGTTAATGTGTACGAATTTTACTAATTCATATTTTGTTAGAGAAAAACAATACTGTTTTAAATTTTATTTGCAACAGATAACACTTTTATCACATTTCTATGACATAATATTCCAAAATATGTAACTATATGTTTATTTTAATACATGAGAGCAGACAGAAATTATAATATTTTTAAACATGCAATTACTTGGTTTTGTGATAATTTTTTTGATACTTTTAATATATTTATAAACCATAATCAAGTGAAACTAAATATGATCCATATTGACAAGTAATTTTTATTTATATTTATATTACTATGCATGCAACAAACTACAAAGTTAATTATATTATATATATATTGTAGTTTATAATATTTTTCTTTGTGAATTTCGATACATTTTTATCTAAAAACAACAAAGTAACTGAATAGAAAATTCTTAACTAATGAGTTGTTTTTTTTAAAAAAAAGATAACAAATTGATTAACAAATGTAATCAAATTAAACATTAATTCCAGCTAATTAAAAATATTGATTTTCGCATGAAAAAATTAAAACAAAATGAATTGAATTAATTAGCATCACAGCACTACAAAAAATCATAAAAGTAAATTTTATAATATAACGCTTTGCCTTTTCCGAAATACAACACATCAGCTTATAAACAAATAAAGTGAATAATAAAATAAATATCTTATAGTGTTGGAATAATAATTCATTTGTGTAAAAAGGACTTCATTGCGTTTTGTTTTATATATAAAAAATATTTTTTCCTCGAAATGTCGTTTGAAAATTTGAGTTAGTTAATACTCTGTTACATTTAACTTTGAGTGGAAAGCAAAAAAATTCTGTTTTCTTAAAAAAATGAAACCATGAAACAGATCATACAACTTGTAAAAAAAGAAAAAACTGCTCCCAAATTGCTAACTGCTCTAATACATTATTCTACTGTAATCAAAATTCGAAAAAATAATTTATTTAGCTTAAAAAGAAATGCAAGAGTATGTACATCACTAATTTTCAATAGTGGAGGAATATTAAACAATGATTACTGTCTAGAGGCAGGTACAGAAACGCTTTTCTTAAACCAAATAATATGCAAGCCACACAAACAATTAGAATGAATATCCGTTCTAAAGAGTCAAGGAAGAGTATTAAAAGAAAAAAAAACTATTGATAAAACGTAATAAGTTTTGAGCATCTTGAGTAAATCGTGTTTATAAATAAGAATGATTAACAGAATATCGTATTCTCGAAAGAAATAAAAATATATAAAGTGGGACTGGATAAATGGAAATTGGTATGAAAAACTATATCCAGAATTTCCTTTCACACCAATAAATTATCAACTTCAACACCACAAGATTTTAGAAAGTGTTCAATAATTACTTATTGTTCACTTTCAAAACAAATAGCATCGAGAATGTTAGAACCGAGAATAATACAAACAACTACAAAATTTAGTGGCGGGAATATAATGGTCTGGAGATTAAATGTGAGAATACAACTTGATAAACTTCATGGAATTTCGGATTAGATGAATTCGGAACACTAAATTCACATACTAAGGATGTCATTCATAGAAATTATTCAGTGTTGTCATACTGGAAAAAATGAAATGACATAGCAAGACAATGATCACAAATATACCATCCATAAATCCTGAGTTTTAAATAAAATAGGGTGTGATTTTATTACACTGACAACCAAAATCACCAGATTTAATTGAATATGTGTGGAGTTTAGTGGAAAAAAATAATACTTTCCAACACAGTTGAAAAATTTGGTTAGTTATGAAAAAGGACTCGAAATAAAACAATGTGTAATAAATAAAGATTTTTGAAAAAGTCTTCTCAAATGAATAAAACGTTATATTTTAATATAAAACGATAATAAAAACTCTCAAAAAAATATGGCACTTACAAAACTGTTGCAATACAATTTTTCAGAAACATATAATTTTTTTAAAAATGTCTTGTTATAAAAAATCATAGAATTAATAACTGTATTTATTAATTTTTTTTTAAACAAAAAATAATCTTGAAAAAACCCGAAAATTTGTAATCATTTCAACAGTTTTGTAACTCATAATATATATTGTATATCCATTGCTGGATGAAAGCTTCTCCCAAAACTTTCCACTTAAATCGATCTAATGCCTTTCTCTTCCAGTTCATTTATTATTATTACTATTATAATATATATATATATATATATATATATATATATATATATATATATAATCTTGCAATAAAAGCTGAAGACAAATGTTCAATAGTGATTTTTATTACAAATTTCGTATAAAGCTACCTTCTTGAAATGTTTAAAAGTCTTCGAATTCTCTGTACTTTTATCCAAACCACAATAATATTTGATATTAAAATAAATATTTTCTCTAATATTTCGAATATCAATTAACAAAGATCATGCTAAATAAAATAATTTAATTTTAAAAATATTTATTCAAGAATTGTAAATTTCATACGATGTCAATTCAATCAATCGATTAGAAATATAATAGGTAACTACTTTTTCTATTCGTTCGCATGGGAACGATGTTTGTCTACACCCTAAAATTTCACGGAAGTTAAAAAAAATCCCCTTTACCCTATATGCATTATACTTATCAGTATTACAATCAGGTAAATAGTTGTGAGACAAATTATGAAACTGAAATAAAGAATGTTTTATTATTCAGATTATCGTAAATGAATTAACAATTTTGATCATAAAATTATATTATTTTTTACTAAATACAGCCATATTAATATTATTTTTTCGTAAATGAATATAAATGATTTTTTTTTAAAAAAAGAAATGTAGATTAATGCAGAAATAAAATTGATGTATTTAGATGAAATGAAAATTACATACATAATAATATATTTTATTACATAAAAATAAAAAAGGAAAATTCACAACGTTTTATACGTCCATTTAGAAGTAGTAACCAGGAATTACGATCATAAGAGTTATAAAAACCGTGAATATAATGTGTAATATAAATGCGTGATTTATCTGTAGATTTATCTATTATAATATGGAAATACAAAATTACGTATAAATATGGCACGTGTGTGTGTATGTATGTATGTGTCTATGGGTGGTTCGAGTTCTCCCTTACTCGACCAAAAATCTTACAAACAAATCGATAGAAACCAAGCGGCCATATGTGTGTACGGTCGACAATTCAGCAACAAAACATCCTGGATTGTCATAAATTTCGTAACACGTAGATTGTTAATAATTAAAACCATTTAACTTTTTCGATAAGTACACAAAATTAAACGCGGTATTCGACGCAAACCCTTTTTAATTACGCATTATCTCCGTTTGAAATCAGTCAATTACAAAGTAAGAGCTCTGTATCAAATTGAACACCATTAACGGGTCTCCAATAATACATTTTAAAAGCGAACCAATCGCAATAAAGACGTCTGATAAATTATTTCGTTCGACTATTTGCTATTTCGTTACTTCTGTTTGGTGTTTTTAGCAGTGGTTGTAATGAAATGAAGTCGACGAATTGAAATTAATTGAAGTCAGTGTTTGTTTTAATATTGAATTAAATGTGAAATTAATATAATAACATATAATATTGAATAAAAACCAGCAGAAAAATAATAAATTATCAATTATTACTTTATAGTTCTATATTTCAAGATGTATTTTTACATTAATTTAAAACATTTTGAATTTTTTCCAATTACAATACCAACATCTGAAAAATATTTAATGGTTAAATAAGCATATAAAAATAATTCAAATAATAAAATATATTTCTTCATTTTTTATTTTGTTCATAACAGAAAAAAATTCCATTATAATTAAAAACATTTCATTTTTTGATTTAATTCATAATTTCAGATAATCATTTTTAGCAAAATCTAAATAATGATAAAAAAATGAATAAATTAAATTAACCCTGTGAACATTAAGAACCATACATACAAAACTGAGGGATTTATTAATATATTTAAAAATTTTTAGATATAGAAATTGATTTATACAAAATTTAATAAGTGATAATGATATAAATGTTTTCTTATTTAAAAATAGTTTTTTTAATAAAATACCTGTTTACTTAAATACATTTTATGCAAAACAATTATATTATTTAAAACATTTTTTTCAAATTTTCACCATACACATACATTTACTTTTAAGTAAATATTTTATACGTAATTTAAACTCGACAAACCGATTCATACATTCTAAAAAAAAGAACTTCATCAATTTATTCTAGTTTATGTTCTTTCATTGGAGCAATTTAAAAGTTATATAGCATATAATGATTTATGTTGCAATTTATTAACAGCATATAAACATACATTCATATGTAAGTATATATAGTTAAAAAAATAAGTACCTTATAAGACAAGCTTGATATATGAAGTCGATATTTTTTTTAAAAATCATACGTTTGCTGCTTCTCAAAGAAAAATCTTTTTGGATTTGTTGGAGTG
Organism: Neoneuromus ignobilis; assembly: GCA_029203775.1. Classification (NCBI taxonomy): domain Eukaryota; kingdom Metazoa; phylum Arthropoda; class Insecta; order Megaloptera; family Corydalidae; genus Neoneuromus; species Neoneuromus ignobilis. The sequence goes on from CP092095.1 coordinate 22,381,962, forward strand.
TTGACTATAAAATCGCAGTATAAATATTGAAAATCATAAAAGATTGCTCAAAACAAAATTCGAAAATTAGATTAAAATTTGTAATAAGATGTTCTTATTAAAAATTGTCGAAAAAATAACATTTATCATTTATATATTTGTGGGTATGTAAATAGTGAAATAAACTATAGGACAAAAGTTTCTCAGGTTTCAAAATTAATATATAAGATATACATTGATTCAAATTAATAAAGTAAACAATTTCTTGTTTAATAAGCAAACACCTAAACTAAGAAAATATTAATCATGAAAATAATAAATATTTATTTTATAAACCAATAACAATATTTTAAGTATAAAATATGGGTTACATGTTTTAATAATTTATGACATACAATATCTAAACTAAAAAAGTGATTAGATTTTTAATTATTTCGTCAAATGACAAACAAAAATGTAAAGTATTACTGCATGGCTTCATTATTTAAATATTTTTTCCAGTTTTGTGGTTCGACTTCAACATACTAGGTCCATTTCAACATAAATACCATGAGTTCGAATATATGGTATTATTTTAATTAACAGATTTTATCTTGAATGTTCAATAAACTTTAGCCATAGAAATGATCTAGAATTTTTGAACTAAAGAAGAATTAACTTCTTTAGTAATTTTCTGAAATATTGAATAGAAATATAAAATATTAACTGTATGATTTCATTATTAAATATTTTATTTCATTTTGGTTACATTTCAGGTCGATTTCAAAATAAACATCGACTGGCTTGAATAATAGACCATGAATTCAAATAAATGGTACTATTACCATTAAAATTTTGCAGCTTAAATTTTTGTTTCTCTCTTGAATCTTGAATATTTGATTAAAAAGAGATTTGTTTTTTTTTAGTAATTTTATTAAATGACAAATAGAAATATAAAATATTGACTACATGCCTTTATTATTAAATATTCTCTTCGATTTTGATTGAACTTCTAACATATCAAGTTGATATCAAAATTGATTGACTTTGAATAAGATACTATGAGTTCGAATATATAATATTGTCATTAAAAGCTTGTGACTTGAATTTGTAATGAGCTTCAGCCATAGGAACGATCTAGAATATTTGAACTAATGTTTAATTATTTTATTTATCAAATGACAAAAGAAAATATAAAAATATTGACTATATGACTTCACTATTAAATATTTTCTTCAAATTTTGCTTGGACGTTGATTTCAAAATAACCATGTATTGACTTGAACAAGATACCACGAGTTCGAATATATGGTACTATTTTTATTAACAGATTTCAACTTGAATGTTCAATGAACTTCAGCCATAATAGTAATCTGGAATATTTGAACTAAAAATGGATTAGTTTTTCAATCATTTTATCAAATATTCAACATATAGTACTTAAAATTATTAAACTCGATTAAGAGAAACAATTGGACTGGATGAATATTAGTTTTTTAAATTTTATTTTTTTTTTCAAAAAAATAACAAAAATTAAATATTAAAATATAACATTAGTTTTAATGTTAATAATATGTTTATTTACTCCTACATTAATGAATTCCATATTAAAATGTTTTTATTTATATAACTATAATTTTATTAAAAATATTTTAAATGCATGTTTATTAATAAACTCAAATAGAAAATATAAATATTTATCCGTGAACACTTTTTTTGATCAATCACGTGGATCTTATTTTAAAATGTGATTTATTTTTCTGTAAAAAGAATCAATATATTCATTGATATTTTCGAAACATATCAAAGATTGAATGAAATTACACGAATTTTTTTAATAATTACACGAATGTTAATAGTGCAAAAAGACATCAATGTTTTTTTATGGCGATGTTAAAGAAACATAAAGATTAAGAAATATCAATGTACTCACGGCTAAATATATCGAAACGTCAACAACATTTTACTTGCCAACTAATACATCAAAAATGTAAGGTTATGAGAATATTACATATAGTTCTGTGCGTACATATACAACATATTATATTTTACCAGGTTTTGCGCATAGCGAAGAAACTGTCTAATAAAAGAGGGGTTATGTTATTCGTGCAAAACAATGTTTAAATATTTCAAAGAGATAGATTGTCGACGCACGTTAATACTGAAAATGTATATAAACAGGCATACGTATTTTCGATTGTATGAAATATATCGTTAGATAACTTACTGGTGGATAATACATTCCTTGCGGTGGAAGGAAAAATGCCCCTGTGCCCCACAGTTTGGTGCTTTTAATGGAACAGCTATCACATAAGAAACACTGTACCCCAATAAGGTACACAACACACCCCCTTCAATAACAATTTAAATATCACAGGCGACGTTGCGAAAATCCACTAACGCCAGCTATGCGTCCGTTTAATTATTGTGCAGCACGACAGAAATGAATAAAGGAAAATAAATAAAACAAAAATCTACACAATAAACACAATAAGAAACAACCGATCACTGCGGAAAATGGATGCTTATGTCAAATTTCTGTATACGCCGAGCATTCTATTATGATTTTATATAAAATATGTTTGTACGGGGTTAGAAAAATATGCCACTTTTGTAGGATTTTCACGTCGACGACATTATTTTGCTACCAACGTGATACAGAACTGGGGTGAACTAACAAACGCTTCGACTGATTTACCCTGCCCGAACGTCGGGAGAGAGATTCCGCGCATGCGTAGCTCGCACAACGTTGAGATGGCTACGCCGTAAACAAAATGAATGCTTGTGCGTGTGTTAAATAAAGATAGGGTTATACTATTTGTGATGTTCAATATGTATCTGTTACTTTTTTTCATGTGTCCCATCTAGGGGTGGAATTGTGTAGTTTTTGGGGTGTTTTGGTATGGTACGAGGTTTGGATATGCTCAGAGGCGGATCAATGAATGGAGCATACTGTATGCTAGTTAAATGCTGTAGTTGTATCGGATAACGTGTTACTGTCGCCATCTACCGGTCAGTAGTTGCATAGAACGGACATGGCGATGTACGTTTAAAACTTGATTTTTGCACAGATGATTCGAATGAATCTCCATTCAAAAACGTTCGAATAAAACACAAGTACTCCTCGTATAATGCGGAAGTTATATTCCACAAAAATCCGCGTTATGCGAGACTCACATTTCAAACGTTTTTTTCCACATAAAACACCAAATATATTTTAAGACAAAATTAAAAAATAACTTTATTTTAAAATACCACATTTCATTATCTTTAGCATTATCGAAACTGTGTTTTAAAAATACCACGTTAACTAAATGTTGCCACAATTTGTTAATAGCATTCTATCAAAACCACGTTATAAAAATACCATATTATACGAAGGTTACCTGTATTTTACTTAATAAAAAACCTTAACTGTTACTAAAAGCTCGATTGCAATATAATTTAATTTATTTATCACCAATGTACAGATTTGCAGACTAAATGATGTCTTTTATATATTTAAATAATTGTCTTTAACTAAAATATACAATTACTTTAATAAAAATATTCAAAAGTAGTCATACATATATACAACATTAAGAACAACGAACTTTTAATAAATGATTTAAAAATGTTGTATAAAGATTTTTTAAATCTATAAAAAATACATTTAAAAATTGCAAAAGTAAGAAATGGTCTAGTTAAAAAATACATTTAATTTTATATTTTAATAATGTAAAAAAATGTTACGTTTTTATTCCCCTTCGTACTAAACTGATGAACAAAAGCATAGAAAATAAATATATTGAAGTAATTTAATTGAAAAATCTTGGCACGTCTATTTATAGATCAAACTTGTTGCTGTTCGATTACTTTCTTTTAAACTGACTGAATAGACTTGAAAATAAAACTGATTATTTAAAAAATAGTCAAAAATATTTTGAATAACTGCCTATACTAATGAACTACTATTTGTATTATACTACAGATGATTCAAATGAGACTGAAGTGTTGAGACAAACATTTACTGAAACAAGTCAATTAAAATGAAATTCCGAACTTTTTAACAAAACTGACAATTTCAAAATGAAAATAAACTGATTTTATAAAAAAAGAGAAAATTACGATGGATAAAAGAAATTATCGATTGAAAAAATTGTAGGAAATAAATATTATTCTCTTTTACATCAGAAAATAGTAATATTAAAATGATCGTATTTAATATTCAGGAAATAAAACTGAACGAAATGTTCATAGATGCATATTGTATTTTGATATTTACTACATTGTCTATCTTATGCTTCCTACTGTAGTTACTGTTTTAATGATGTCTCCTGAAAGTATCAAATATACATTATAATTAAATGTTTTATTAAGACATAAAACTGGAAAACGAGTAGTGCTTCAATGAATTGTATCGTTTTCAAGTGAATATTTTATTTCATATAGTAGAATTACTTGGAGAACAAATTTATTATGATTTTAAATTTTATTTAAAATAGTCAGTTTTTTTCAGTTTTTTATATAATGTATTCTACCATTTTTGTTAAGCATACAAAATACGAGAACCGCTGACCACATGTGGTCTGTTTTGATATTATCGTCCTGCATTTAAATTGAAATTTGCAAGAATATATTTTTTTTCGTGCGATTTTTTAATGATTTTTTAATAAATACTGATTCGAATTAGATATCTGTTTTATATAAAATAATTATTATTTATATATATTTATATAATAAAAAACATATTTTAACTCTAACCTCAATGGCACTCAATTACCTATAATTAACATAAAGTATATATTTACATGATATCCATATGTTTATATACACGTACTCTGTTCAAATCCGTATTACACACAATACAGCTTGTATAAAACCATTAAATCAGTCGTTAATATTCAATCATATAATTAACTGTGTACACGCTTCAACGGTCTTCCATATAAGCTTAAATAAACAATATGTCCTGCGGTAGTTAAATAATCTAACTGTTGACCTCTAGAGAAATAAAGTACGAATAAAGTTAACAGAAGCAACAATGGGGTATAGGAATAGAGCTAGTTATCGATTAAAGGTAGGTAGTAAGAGTATTGGTTAGCAACGAGATTTAACCGCAAAATACATCTCAACCAATTTCCATATAGATAGAAGGATATACTATTTTCATGTTGGCGGAGTTTCGACGCTGGAGGCATTGTAGGTGGTACTGCATAAATCCTGCTACGATGAAACTTAAGCTTTGGATTCATCACAGAATGAAATATACATCATACATGCGTATTAAGTAAAGGTACAAGCTTAAATATGTTCGTTATTCGCTTAGTGTATTATAATTATTTAAATTATTATCGATATGTAATACAAGGAAACTTGGGTTTTAAATACCGGAATAATTCAGATGTTACAAAAAATATAAAAAAAACATGGAAAGATACATGTTAGGAATTATTGTACATAGAAATAGAAAAATTAACAAATGGATCGAAAAAAAATAAAGTTAAGGATGTTATATAGCAAATAGAAATCAACTAGTCATTCAACAAGAAGAGAAGACGATATTTATTCCATCGATTGATGAGAAATGAGAAAAATTGTTGATTGGGAACTCAGAGATATAAAAAAATCAGGAAGAGATTATGGATAGAAGAAAAATCGTCAGAGTTGAATGAAAAAAGGCTTGATCGCTTAATGTAGAAAGTTTTACAAGAAACTTTTATTCAAATGCAGATAGAAAGAGTCTGATGATGATGTTGTATATACAATTAACAATTCAATAGCTAATATAAAAATATGCCATACTATATTTACAGGAAAATGTATTGTTAGATAATCCTTTATTTCGATCTCATATAGTTCTATAGAAATCATGAAAACAACTTTGATAACAACTTACACTAAGAACAGTGAAATTCTTTACCATTAGGTTTTATGAAAATATTCAATAATTGATAATTGTTTATTTTATTTGCCAGTATGCATTTCAATAAAATATATCTCAAAACAACACAAAAAAGATTTCATTGATAATAATTTTATTAACAGTAAAACAACAAATTATATGAAAAAAATGAGATAAATATTTATTAATCAATAAGATATACTTAATTTTATAAATATAATATTTATTTATAGAGATAATTTGAAAATAAGTATCAGGTATAAAAATTTTCAAATTTTTTTAAAAGAAAATCATTATCCACAATTTAAAATTAATGAAAAAATTTTTGCTAAGCAATAAATTATATAATAAAAAAAAGTATTAATACCATGTTTATAATATTTTTAAGTATACATTTAATCTTCCATATTATTATTTTTTTTTTTACAAAAAAAATATAAGAAGTTCACTATGAAATCTACTACTTTAACGAACTGTATTCCATTCAATGAAACCAAAAGAATATTTCATTCAATTTTCCCATACTCTATTGAAATATCCTGTAACTGTTTGAATGAGATAGCATCCTCATAAAGCACTGATACGAACTATCGTCGCAGCAGAGGGTAGAGACCGCACTGCGATTTTCACTAAATGCAAGGCTGTTCTCATTGATACCGTATGATTTGTCTGCAGTCAAAATTCAGTTACTTGCAATATTGATGTCTCGAGATGTATGTGCCTCTATATATCATAGAATATATAACCCGTGTGACACTTTTAGACAGTCAAGGATACGAACTATGAGACCGGAATGATAATATCGACTTTTCACGACACGGTCTTGTTTAAATTCATACACAACTTGACTGCGTTATGTATTCAGTTTAAATTGTTTCCTGTCTGTGCTGGCAACAAAACAACAATTTAGTTTGTTGCAAAGTTAGGATCATGTTTTGTAATCTACTTTTTTTGTTTTATTTTTTTACTTTCATAAGTGTAATAACATAAAATTTTACTCAGCAGCAATGTTATTTATTTTTATTTTAGGTCTTTTTCACAATTTTCATAAAATAAAAAATACTATTGAAATAGAAAAAAACATGGAAATAAAATTCTTGAAACAATAATTATTTTTTAATTACATTAAAACTGTAAAAAGTAACGACAAATATATATAACAGCTATTTTAAAAAAAATCTAATACAATCCTTATTTTTCATTTTCTTATTTTTAAAAAATATTTAATAAAAAGATATTTCACTGAAATTAATTATCACAAGATATATATTTTTTTTCAAAAATATATATATATAAAAATGTATATTTTTTTTCATAAAACAGACTTTCTTTAAAAGCTTTTTTCTTCTCCAAATTTGTACAGTTAATAAAAACAATTATTTGACTAAATTAAATTTTCTTTATACAAGTGGAGAAACGTTGTAAAGTAATTATATATTTGAAATAAGAAAAAGAAAGTAATTAAAAAATCTGCTTAAAACACATATTTCAAAATAGAATTAAATAATTAGTTCTCAATTCAACTATGAAATCGTCTGTATATAGAAATGTATAAAAATAAAAATAGCAAATATTACAATTACCAAATTTAAAAACTAATACTCAATTATCAAATAAATCAACATTTTTTTAACATGAACTTGAAATGTATAATATACAATTATAACTTAGTCTTGTAACTATATTAATTTTTACAAATGAATAAACACGCCACACGCCATAAAAAAACTCTTCATTACAATTTCCAATAATTGATTATGTCTATTTTTATATTCTAATGTTTATTTCGATGGCAATAATTTTTTGTTCAATGCACACACATTGGAACTCATTTAGTGAAAATATTTAATTAGTTAATAAGTTAATTTAATTAAATTTCATTTTCTAGGAATTTTTTTAATTGTAATCCAATAATGAATAATTTCAACTGAAAATAAAAATAATGCTCAATTTGCAAGCATATATATACATATATATATATATATATATATACATATATATATATATATATATATATATATATATAAAAATATGTGTGTGTGTATGTTTTTCATTTGCCTTTAATCTAATAACGTTTTAACAATTATGACTTAGTCATCGAAATGTGCATCAGCGAATATAGTAAACAATGCAGAAATAATCATTGAACAGTGAAAATCTTGCAATGTTGGGACGAGCAACTCATTTGTGTTAAAATAAATTTACTATAGAACAAAAATAATATAGGGTTGCTCAAATGAGACTAACGGATAGTAAAGAACACTAAATGATGAAGTTAGGGTCACTCTACATAATGTTTATTCTAAAATATATTTTCAACCAAAATATTTTCGTTAGAAATAAAATACTCATTTTTTACTGATTCTATCTTTACACAATAATATCTTTTTATGAAAACATATTTCATAATAATAATAATATTAAATTATAAATTATGAATTAAAATACATCTACTATCTACACTAATGATAATTTCATATTATATTGAAATATAATCACATATTTTTCAAATATTTATTTTCATATTTAAAGCTCTATTATATATACATACACACACAAACATATACACGTATATACATATATAAATATACTGATATATTTTTTTCATCAAATGTGAATTCTGATTAAGTTTAACTAAAAAAAATCTGTAATCAATTTTTGATTATTTAAATAAATATTTTCAATAGTTAGTGTTGACATTTTTACAAAATCAATAATATTTTAAAATCTTTTTAAATATTTTTTAGTATCACATTTTGACTGATTGATAAACACTATGTTTTCGAATCGAAATCCTAGTTTATTTGGAAACATTTTATTTATAAATTAACAAATTTTCCTCTATAATATCAATTATATTTCAAAGTATATAAAATATTCGAAGATAATTAAAGTTACGTTACATTTAACAATTTAATTTCTTGAAATAGTTTCAATACTTTAATGTCTATATTTTATTTCAAAGTTGGTAGTTGTACGAAATTGAATGAGATTAAAATACATTAGTATTGAAATAAATGTTGAACGCTTGAGTTGATTTCAGTCGAGCAAATATTATGAACCTGGCCTTTGATCTACTAACAAGAATGACATGTAATTAAGTTAATAGTGGCACATTTCTGAAAATAGAATTATTTTCTTATTGTCTTTAAAAATGAGCTATTTTAATATAAATTATATATATAATATTTTTTAATTTCAATTTTTAATTTTTTAAAAAAATATCTAATATATATATATATATATATATATATATATATATATATATTTGTGTGTGTGTGTGTGTGTGTGTGTATGTGTGTGTGTGTATGTGTATGTATGTATATACAGAAAAATCCATCGTTAGATATTTTCGTGTTATTTTCAAATTGCCTTAAGCGTTGACATGACTGAAGTGAAAATAAGGGTCATTATTATGTATATTTTTCTAATTCAAAAAATTTAAAGTTGTGTTCGTTGTTAAAATTAATATATATATATATATATATATATATATATATATACAGGTTTTATATTTGTAAAGTTGATTTCACATGATGAAAACCCACTTTCACGAATACAATAAATGTCGAAGAGCGAGTCTTGAACGTTAAACAGAGGTGAGTTAACATTACTTCTTCATCCATACACACTTTTCACGCTGATTTTACTCTCCATTATTTTTATTCATCGTCGCATGAAATCCGTGTGTATCGAAGGATAAGAATTATATCCTTTGAAAATGGAGTTGCGAACGCTTGTACGAAAACGTATCTATTGGCATATCTCAGTAGCGTACATGACAATAAAAAAACTTAGATTTATGTAAAATATTTAATCTTTTTTAAAACGTTCATTATTAAATATTCAACAGCAATTATTTTATTTTTAATAAAGTATGTATTTTACAAGCAAATAATAAAAATATGTATTATAATTTTAAAAAAGCTTTTTAATATATTCCAACCAAATACAATTTATGATTAATTTAATTATTAAAAGAAATACCACTAAATAGTTATTCCATACATATTTTAAGAATTTTGTATTCACAAGTATCTATTTACTTAATTCTGTGATAAGGAATTTTCTAGACGTATATTTACTTAGTTACAAAGTAATGTAACATACAATACTATCAACCAATGAAAAAATAACTTGAAATATTTTTATCTGTGACAAATAAAATTTAATTTTTCCCCACTTATACATATTTATCAGTTTGACAAATCATATGTATCTATGAAAAACCAATGAACAGGAACAAAATTGTTATATGGACATGTTCAATAAACAGAAAATAATTTAACCCCATTATTAGAATATATATACATATAACATGAATAATATATCCATTTATATATTTTATTTGAAACATTTACTTTAAAAACTGAACTATTTATTTTAAAAAAATCACATTAAGTAAAATAGATATATTTACATCTGTGTATTTTGTAAAATAGATACTTTATCAATTTTATAACTCACAGTTGAAAATTTAGTCGATTTTAATATTAAATTTTATTTAAACTGTGTCACTTTTCATTACGAAAATGGTTTACCTTGGATAAAGTCGAGATATTAAACAGTTGGGAAATAAATTGAAAATCACATTCACTGTTAATATAAATATAAAATAAACACCAAAATCTGACATGACAACGAGTGGGTGGGTGTATATATATATATATATATATATATATATATATATATATATATATATATAATATATATATATATATAAGAATATACACTTTTATTATGTAACTATATACAAAACATGTGTTTATAAATGAATAAGCTCATTAATCATTCTTGAATTACAAAAAATGATAGTTTTGTGTATTATATGATAAATTATACTATAATTATTTTTTAACAAGAAGTAAAATATTAATCCATTGAATAAAATGTATTATTTCATAAAAAATAAAGTTAATATTAATGTAGAATTTAAAAACAATCAATTATTTAAAAAAATCTAACAAAATAACCGTATATTCAAATTATCTAAACAAATCTATAAATCAATCCTTGTAAAAAACTTTCACATTCTTAATTTAAAAAAAAAATATTTTTCATTATAATATTATTTTAAGTAACAAATTATAATGAACCTTTCTCGTTTTTAAAATAATTGAAACTAGGCTTGATATTATTTCTTATAAAATTATTTATTATAGAAAATTAATTTATTGAGTATAATAATTTAGTAATTGTTTATTAAATCCAAGGAATTTTTCAAAATTAATAGAAATGTAAGTTATTAATATAAAATTCAATGAAAGTAATTTTATCATTAGAAATAATGATTAGGATAAAAATTAGATTGAAGACTTATTGATTTTGAAAATATTTAAATAGTTATATATACTTTGTGTGAGTATATATATATATATATATATATATATATATATATATATATATATATAAGATAAAAAGCACGCTCATGAATATTTCCATTGCCCTTTAGTACTAATTTGTATGCAAGAATGACAAAGACAGCGAAAGAAATCAACAAACAAACACTGTAAATGTCCGATAGTTTATTTTAAAAGATCTGTTAGTATAAAGCTTTACGAAAAACGGATATTTCAGTGATAAAATATTGAAGACGTGCACGAGCATAATTATTTAATATACTTTTACTATCTAATATTATAATAGGAATAAGTCGAATTTGCAATGTCTACGCATAAATTTATAAATTAGATTTAAAATACATAGAAATTTAAAATATATATTAATCATTGCTAAACATCTTAATTTACACAATATCTATGATAATATTACAATTAATTAAAAATCGTCATTTTTGTCAAATATATACATATTTTTATGCCGAAAAAATATTTTTAAAAAAATACATATAATTGTGAATATATTAATTCAATAAATGATAATAATTTTCACATACTAACATAATAAAATGTTAGGTTATCCAAAAAATTCATACCTGTTTTTAATATATATACATTAGGGATTTTTGTAAGTAATGAGGCATCTTTTAAACCATATTAAAAAAATCCATAACTAATGACTGATGAATTTATTTTAATTACAAATTATTAACTCAATTTACGATTAAACTTTTAATAAATATTATAAACACATTTATGTATTTTTTAAAATAAATATACATATATCACTTAACTGTATAACATATCTTTTCTTTACAAAAAAAATGTATAATTTAACTTTTTTATTTACATATATGCAAATACTTGAACTGTCAATTTTAAATTAAATAACTTTTTAAGCAATATCGCAAACGAAAAAAAATATTGATCATCATGCGTGTACGTTCACTTTAAAAGACGAAAAAAAAAATAAAACTTAAATCGAAATATTAAAAAGCATACGGATTTAAAACTTTAAACAAGTTAAGTCCCGCCATAAAAACAGCTTTCACGCTTAATGCATTTTCATAAAGGTCGCTGAATATTATGATTCTATAAGTACCTGCTAGGAACAGAAAACTTAAAATGTTTTCCGGAAATTGTGACATTTGTAACCGACGAAGTAATCCCACTTGTTAAGTCTTGTTTTTCGTGTTCTTAAAAAGGAAAGAACTTCGGTAAACAACATGAACGGTCTACGTTACGACAAATATTTATTTTTCGATAGATATTATCAACAGTAGAACTATGTGACTAAGTTCGATTCGGCAAAAAAAACACGTACCTTTTTAAATTAGGTTTGCCAAATACGAATACATTATAACAGAATTTTACTACGTTAACTAAGCTGAACAACAGTATACTACGAAAATTTATTTATATGTATGTATATATATTCCTTAACTATACATCTTACGAGAGTCGTTTGATAAGTATAGTAAATTTTAAAATTTATGAAAAATTTGAAAATTTTATGGTAAATTTTTTTACCATTTTATCAAACGACCCTCGTATATTTCATTTAGTTCAATTGGATTATTTACAGAATATGATTTTTTTGTATGAATATAATTGAAGAAAACTTCCTTAAGCCAATACAGCACTATACTATTCAAGAGTAAATAAAAAAGCACATAATTTATGCAATTATATAAAAATAATAGGTCTGAAGACGTAGCAAATAATTAAAAACATAAATAGACTGGTATTGTTCTGAATTAATTGAATGCCATGTAAAGCATGAAGAAAACTCATTCACCGACGAATGTTTAAAATTTAATTATTTTTCAATCGGCGTTACTAGATGCATTGAAAATTAACATCGTAATTTTATTAACTTGAGGTTGTCATGAATGGCTTTTACACTCCTTTAAGTGGTAAATTGTTTATTTTAAGTTTCGTCTACAGTTTCGACAGAATAACCGATAAGAACATATTTTCATATCGAAAATATACATTATTTTGTGTTTTTACCGTTGAAATCTAATTACTCACTTTTAATTAATTTACAAGTGCCTCTTTTAATAATAGATTTTTAAATTGAACTGAAATTATTTTCCTGTGAAAAATGTGAAAGGTCTTCAATTTATTTTGTTCAAGTTATTTAATAATTTATGTCGTTTAAAAATGTCACTTATTAATTTTTTTTACAATCTGTTAAATTAATTTAATAACTAAAATATTGTACAGATGCCTATTTTTATCTGTGCTTACCAATAACTGATTTATTAAATAGTTTATAGAAGAATGAAGAGGAATATCAGACAGGTCTAGCAAAGATACTTTTGTTGATATTATATTTTAGACATGAGTCAAGTACGTTATTTATTGTTATTACTTTCTTGTTTATTGACGAAGAGAAAATCACTCTTTTTATTCATATCATGACTTTTTTTGTTTCCAAAAATAAAGATTTCATTAAACAGGCACTAGTTTTAAATGATTAAAGAAATAGAAGAAAATTTGTAAACTGGTCTAATATAAATTTTGGAAAATATCAACAAGGAGTGTTTCCAAATATAAGGATTTATTAATGCGTGTAATTGTAAGAAAGATATTTTTCAAGGATAGTATATTAAATTATCATTTTATACATTATTAAATATTCGGTGAAAATATTCTTATTACAATTTGAAAAAATAAACTTTATTTTAATTTATTTTTATTAAATGAACAATCTTTGTTTTCCTATACTATAAATACAAGAAAATTCTGAATTTTCATATAAAAGTATTTAAAAAAATAATATATAATTATTTTTTAAGAACAATATAAAAACTGAGAAATTTCTAAAACGCACAATGATAAAACAATTAATCGTAATAAAACGATTTATTTTTTATTTCTTCGCAAATGATCGAAATAAATAACAATTCCAACTCCTGAAATCGTACGACTTTGGATTGAAATAATTAAAATAAATCGTAAATGTTTCATTTAGAAACAATACGACCACAAAATGTACACATCGTTCGAACATTCGTACTGTCACTTAATTCTATAAAACATAGTTAATGGTCACGAATGGATTGTGAATGTTGACTATGAACAGTTTCATCAATTATGATTACGGAGAGCGTTAACTGTATTGCATAGGAGCGTAAATTCAATATCCGGTAGAGTTGAGAACACTCTCGATGGAATAATTTGTAATTTACAAATTGCGGACTGCAGAGGTTTATTGTGGGCGGTGTGCACAAGTACGGATAACATACTTGTATTTTGAAACAATTCAGTCTACACGGTTTTGCTTCAACAACAAAATTATATATATATATATATATATGTATATATATATATATATGTATATATATATACTCGTATATATTCATATTAAATTTTAATCAGAGAATTAATTGATAAAACATGAATAACATATACATTCATACATTTGATTACAAACATACAAACATTTATCCAGAAAAACTGAAAACAGTATTGTTTTTTTTAATTAAGAAATATTTATTAAACTCTATATTTTTATTGGTTATAAATATTTTAAATATGTGTTTTATTATATTTATCCAATTATGTATAAATAAATAAGTTTACTTATATACATCTCTCTCTCTCTCTCTCTCTCTCTATATATATATATATATATATATATATATATATATATATATATATATTTATATAGGTGATTCAAAAAAAAATGGGCAGGAAAAACAAAATATTCTTTGATAAAACATATTTATGTAAGAAAATTGTGATTTTATAAAAAAAAATGATTACATTTTGAAGAGGTTATCTAGATGAAATTTTTAATCGATTGTTTATAAAATAAATCAATAAAATAAAGATGTTACATATTTATGTATTTATTTAATTAAATAAAAATAAAACGACTTATAATGATGAAAAATGTTGTGTTGGAAAATAAACTCGACAGTTTTATGTGAAACAAATTGTGTAAATTACTTAAAATGTCATTTTTGACAACGACATACAAATACTGGAAAATGCCTCTGTACACAGTAATTCTTTCTGCTTTGCTTATCTGTCACAAAGATGAAAATTTGATTCGAAACTGATTCGTTAAATAAACTAAAAAAATGTATATACCGAGTAACAAAAAATGAGTAGTCTACTATATATATGTGTTAAGTTGGTGGTAATTTTGACGGTTTTGATGTATAAAATAAACACATTTTTCTCTTTTTTTATTCAGATGATTGTATTATTTTCATTATTTCTTATTTCTATCTTTTAGAAAATTTATTTATTCCATTCACATAAAATGATACAAAAATATCCTGGATATATGATTTAATTTTTTCCAATAATGTTTATATTAATACAAGTTACATATAAAAAAATCATTAGTTTGTATTATTATTTCTTCTGATAAATGATTTTTCACAATAATAACTAATTTATTTTATTCAGTACATTTTTCTTGTTGAATGGTAAAACATTGAAATCCTTTAGCAAATTACAAATAATGTATTGAATTCTATTTCTTTCAATTCAGATTAAACTTTTATTGAAACGGTGTCGTTTCTTTAGAAAAAGGAATCAATAGACAATATTCCATTATAATAGATTGAATTTAGTATTGACTGCTTGAATGAAAATAACTGATGAATTTTTAAGAAATTTAAAAATGAAATGATTACACTTTTGTTAAATAAAATAAAAATAAAAAAACATTAAAATATTAATAAGGATAATTATTATGGTATAATTTAAGAATGAAAAAATAAATAATTAGTATAGATTTTGTCATGTAGAACATAAATTTGTCTGAGGGGAAAAAAGATAGAAAAACACAAATTAGTAAGTAGATTTAAACAATTAATCTAGATTTTATAATAAAAGGCTTTGATTAAAATACGCATTAGCCCATTATTATTATTAACAATAAAGTTATAATAATAATTTTAATTTTACAAGTGATTATTAAACACTTTAAAACATATTGTGATGTTGAGGGTGATTATTGATTTATGTTAAACATAAATTTGTGTTTTATAGATATTGTTGAATCAACTTTATAAATAAAAAAAATATGAATTCATTTTTTGAAAATTATTAACAATTCAAAAAATTAAACAACAGAACAAATCATGTATGTGGGTAAGTATGTGTGTTTGAATAAATGTTGAGTGTATGATCTATTTATAAAAAAATGTTTTCAAAATTTCATACGAAATTCTTTTATGTGTTTCAATACAAAATCATGTATAAAATCGTTTACCTCCTAAAAAAAAAATAACTTAATTAACGCATGTGTCAAATGAAAATAATGGTTTCTTGACAGGTATTCGATGCAATGATTCAATAGAAGCTTAGACGAGTACCGTAATCGCATTCATGTCTTTTATAAAAGCTTTACGTTGGTACGTATATTATTCAGGTTTTCAAGCGTTGAAATTTACAAACTATGCGCTATACGTTAACTGGTAAACGCGTCGGATGCCTCCTAACTCCCATTCCCGACGGACCTAATATCGCATCGTGCTAAAGAGGGGATGCGGTGTCGCGTACGTCCACGAGCGCCGCCAGTACCACAACATCGTTTGTTAAAAAAAAGTTTGTATCTTTTTTTAATATAAACTTTTAACAGTTGTGTCGAGCAATAGGGCGTTAAGTTTGACGGAAAAATGTGTAGACTGGATTATGTACTAACAATAATTTGATATTTACATAGAATACAAGTTTTTTTGCGAATTGTTCGTAAAAAATGAAAAAAACATAAGTAAAGAGAATTCTTTATTTTTTACGATGCATAAATCGGTCGTGATAATTTTACATTTTCAAACAACACGCACGATATTTACATTTCAGTTAAACTTTTAGAACAATCTAACTACATTTGTTTGAGTTGAAATTTTCGGTCGGTCGAGTTCGAATAGGAAATATGTATGGAGTTAAGGAGACACGAGAACAGACGTACACAGTCACACAAGTATTCACACACACACATGTATATATATATATATATATATATATATATATGTATGTATATATATATACACATACACATACTTTTCATAAAAGGCGACCTCTTTCTATTTTAAGCGACAACACAACTTTATATTGAATTCTCGATAAACTATTTCAATAAGTTTTCATATATAATAAACCGATTTCTTAACAAAATAGAATATTTTTGCCAAATATTATATACAACTATGCTATTTACTTTTTTAGATGATTATTTTATTATCAATAGATGTTTGTTTATCACACGATAAAATTTATATAAAATATCATATATATATATATATATATATATATATATATATATATATATATATATACATATATATAATGTATAAGAATTGATAAGATTAGTCGCGAACATGAAACGATGGAAGAATCTTGGGAAAACATTTAGGAGGGTCTAATGACATTCCTTGAGGCTTTTGCTCAGCAGTGGATTGATATAAGCTTTTATGATGGTGATGATAATTTTATACATACACACACACACACATATATATATATATATATATATATATATATTGTTAAACCATCGAATTACTTACAGACAATTATGCAAAAACGTATCATCAATTTCATACATGTCAAAACACATTTC
>CP092095.1:22404728-22442228 GCA_029203775.1 Neoneuromus ignobilis
CATCGGATGCACAATATAAAAAACACTGTAATGTATTACAATAGTACTTGTAGAAATCATTATAAACAGCATTGATTGACAAAAACAGATGACATATTGATAAATACTTGCTAACAATGAGATTACGTCATTTTATTAAGTTTTTATAAATTGAATTCTCAATAAAGAAAGTACATATATATGTATATATATATTGTTCACTAATGTATAGTTTTCACACAAATTTCTAAAACGAAAATAAGTGGTTTATTCCATATATTTATATACTGAAAATAGTTATAAGCTCTTGTTTTATTCAGCTGACATTTTGTTAATTTCAAAGGAAAATGCAATTTAAAAATGTAATATTAATGCTTTTATAAGAGTGTGATTGCTATAGAACTACTACAGTGTAATTACTTATAGATTAATAAATTTAAAAGTAAGATATGTACACCGGTGTGAAAAAAAAGAAAAAAGACAGATCATTTCAAAAAATCTAATTTAAACGTGATATCTATCACAGAAACTAATGAGATTATTCTATGTGAAAGTATCTAACTTATTAACTAATTAAGAATTTTAAAAATTTATCTTGAATTTTTTGAAAAATCAACTTTTTGCTCAAAACTGATTATTGGTGTTAGTACAAAAAAAATAAATAAAAATGCCATCAAAGTGTTTTAATATGAGGTATTTCTTCCTTTACTTTTGATTAAAGTTTGACAACGATTTTTAATTGATTTCATTTTTTTAAAAAAAATTCTAGCGGTATGGCATCGTTCCATTCTTTAAAAATTGCAGATTTTAGTTCCTGAATGTTATTTGTAGTTAGTTTTCGACATTTAACATATCTTTTTAGCTCATCTCACAGATGTTTAATCTAGTTAAAGTATAATAAGGCTATCATTTGCACATAATCCTCCTGTAGATAACATGATAACAAAGCAGTAACATGTGGGCGAGCATTATTTTACAAGAGCAAAAAATGTTGTCTGAAGAATTCCGCAAAAGATATCTTATGGATATTTAATTTCTATTGTTTAATTATAATTGTTTTATTTCTTATTTATATTTTCAAAATACATAACAAATTTGATAACGTAATAAAAATATATAAATCTTTAAGACAATGAAAATAATGGATCTATAATTATCGTACATTGCTTAATATAAATCGAAAACCACATACTCTATATATTTTATAACGTAGTTGAACGTATCGATCAACTGATTTCATTTAAATATTTTAAATTTTATATAAACAAAGATATCTAATTTTATGACAACCATATGCTTTTCAGTAGTAATGCCTACACGACACGTCTTACATTTATATGAAATAAAAATAAAATTTATAATAAATGTATCAACGATTTGCTGTGAAGTAATAAAATACAATTTTAGAATGTATATTTTATTGCATTTCTATAATCGTTTCGATATACAAACTTTTTAAATACAGTTTATTTTAAGAAAAAAATTAAAATATCTTTTTCAAAGGAACTAAGTTGGAAAATAGGAATATATTTATAGAAATTAGGTAATTTATTCATTCCAAGATAAAAACATTTTAATTAATATGTCTCTATATGATTATAGTATATTGAAACAATTTCAAACATTTAAACAACATATATTGAACAATGTATCTCCTGATTTTGATCATTAAAATTACGTTTCTTTATAAATTTACATATACAAGTCATTTCCATCCATCACAAGTACTAAAGCTTTATAGAACTCAAGCTTCTCTGATAAAATCATAGCCACAGGACAATTATGTTTTTTTATGAAATGAGGTTGTCATTCCCATGCTCAATTTCCAACTTTGAAACTTGTGATACTTTCCTGCCGGAGATTAAATACAGTTTTCTGTATGACAGGTAAAGATGAAAATATTGCTGTACTTGCTATTCTAATTGTTTATTTAATAGTTATAAGTATTTTATTATTTATAAATAATAATTATGATCGCATAAAACCTATTTAATTTATATGAAAACATATAGTTGATACAATTTTCATTTTTTGTAGATTAGAGAATGGAGTCAAATGATTTATCGATGATAATGATGAATAAGTCAAAGATAAAAACAGTATATAAAATGATATAAAAGATATAAAAGCGTATAAAAGGCCTTTCCACCTTTTTGTAATTAAATTTTAAGATCTCATTATAAAAAGAAGTAAATACAAGAAGCAAATATAGGACATAATTATGAAGTATTTCAAGAGTATGAGAATATACTTATATAAATTATTCATACTTTTTTTTGAATTAATTACGAATTATCCGTTTGTAAATTAGGTGAATAAATATGTATGCATATTTATATACACACACACTCGCATATATATATATATATATATATATATATATATATATATATATATATATATATATTCTAAAAGAATAAAAATTTCTTACAATAAAAATAAAACTATGTTCAGAACTGTTTCATTCGAATCGTCGTCGACATTATTACGAATGCGTTTTCTTTGCGGAATCAAAACATTATGCTTGCATAGATCTTCCACTAAAGGTAACGTACCGAATGGTCGAATAAATATTTCAAGAAGAATCGGCTGTATCGTTTGCGATACTGTGTACCTCATACGTACGTCTCTCTCATATTCTTATTCCCTGACGGATCGTGTTTTTTTCATGTTCAATTTTCCGCTCGGTCTGTAGTCAAAAAGTAGTTTATGCGAATGGTCATTGGGTCTCCGTGTAGAGAAACATAAAAGTCCTGTTGTCGCATTAAAAAATGATGTGTATGTACTTCCTTCTTGGAAACATTTACTATTCAGTAATTTTTAAATTATAATTTAAGGGTTTTGTATGTATGTATATCAAAATATCAGTTATTTTGTTCAAATAATAAAATTGAATTATTGATAAAAAATCTTAATGTTTTCACAACATCATGTCGTGATGAGTGACGACGACTATAAACATTGTGTTATTTATAGAAAGGTCAATAACGACACGAGAACTTATTGGCATAGAACGACAGGTTGTCTTTCGTTCTATGAAGCGTATGACGTAACAAATAGTGGATGGATATGGTAGTAATGGCTCAATGACCTGGATGTAAACACCACAAATGAAACGGAAAGTGAGGTTGAATTCGTATGGAATTTATTAAATAGTACATTTATGGTCATCATCATTTTTAAAAAATCATGACTTGGGTTTTTGCAAAAACAAACATTTAATTTTTTATGAAAACTTATATAAAATAGTTCTCTTTTATTTTATATATTAGGTCATTCCATAAACAATATGAGTTTTTAGAGAAAGTTTTCAAATGAAGCAATAAAATTGACATTTTAATTTTAATCTAAAATATATTTTTCATAATTATTCATAACGTCTTCCTAACTTAGTCTTAAATGAGTTGAGTAAGTTGTTTGGATAATTCTTATACTGTTAAATTAGAATTTTCTTTCATTATGACCCATATCAAAGTATCAAATTATGTATATGATAATTCAATATTTATATAAAGACTTTCACAAAATATTGTAAAAATATATAATAATAAATATATTTTATAAAGCTAATAATTAATATTGTATTTAAATATATGATTTAAAAAAAAGTTTTAAATTAAAATAAAATATTTTTATTACTCAATAATATAAATAATTAAAACACAAATAATAATCATTAAACTTATAGTTCTAATCTATGTAATAAATAGGAGAAATAAACATATATATATAAACTCTATTATAATTATATTTAATATCTGATCATAAAAATAATAGAAACATTTTATAATACGAAATCTAGATTAGAACTCTCAAATAAAATAAAAAAATGTATAATAAGCGTAAAATAAAATTTATGTTTCACCATCATACATATTTATATCGACAAACATTGAAACAGCTTAAAAATGAACTTATTCTCCATAAACCGTTCGAGACCAGAACAATAATAATTTTAATTTCGTCATTTAAATTCAATTAAAAATAAATATTCTACACATTTACGCTCTATTATGAAACTCATAAAAAGTATTGCAGGACTATAAAACACTCCTTTATGCTTTTGGTCCGTGCGCCGATCGTAGGTATGAGTCAATGAAGACTACATTTCTGGAATGATTATCTTTAGGGTAGTGAAAAAGAGAAATGAAGATAATTGAATCCGTTCTTTATGTAGCTCGATACTTCGTCGAACGAGAACCTTGACTGCTATTATTCAATATTAGTGTACATGTCTATTTTTAGATGTATGACATTTTTTTCGTTTCTATTCTTATCAAAATATATTAATATGCTTTATAGTATAAATAGATCATATCAAAAAATACTCGAGTTTAAAACATGTATATAATATTTTATAAGAAGTGTTCTTTTTTTAAAAAAAATCAATAAGTAATAATATTTTATGAAAAGTAAAAAAAATATATAAAGAAATATTTAATAGACAATAGTTATTAATTATATAGGGTGGTCCAAATGTGATTATATATTTATTTAGCAACTCGATTACATTAATTTGAGTTTAAAAACTGTACAATAAAATCTTTTTCAAGACCTAACATGAACGTTACAAGATTTAAGAAATAATCTCGTACACAATTCAAAATGATTAATTAAACAGAATGATTAATAAATGTCTATGTTGTTCGTGGAAATTAAACTGTAAAGAAAACCCGCACTATCCTATTATAAAAAGTTTATTCATTATCTTAACGGTCGTTCGCGTCATTCACATGATTTTCATGAATGTTTTTACAGTACAAGTTCTTGTGTTACAGCCGAGGTAAGCCAATTACAATTTTTTTCATCTCCGTCGTCGTCGTCAAAAGTTTTCCTTTTGTTACGAGTACCTATATACAGTTTTACAACGACACTGCAATGTTTTAAACTGTATTTATTCTGCGAGTCGTGTGAAACTTTTAAGGATATCCCCTACGAGCTAGCGTTTAAACTTCATCGAAAAGAATAAAGTTCGACAAGAAAATATCTGTACTTTTAGGCAAGTGCTTAATATTACATAGGAAACAGAACTGGGTACATTGTTAAAAGTTATTTTACAGTTATTAACATTTATTTTACTTAACTGTTGTTGGCTGTTGTTGTATTTCATACCTTTTCCACTTATAAAATATGGATGTACTGAAAGGAAATTTGTATAAAGTACTTTTTTTCTCTTAGGATATAAAAATTAAAATTAAATGAGATTCTTGTTTACAGACTGAATGTGACCGTTCGTTACGATATTAGATATTACTATATGTATATATAAAAGGAAACAGAATATATATTGACACATTACTAGATTATTTACGAAGAGAAATTGAATTCTAATTAAAAATTAATGTTTTATCTTAAATAATCGTTCAATTCATTATCAACTCAATCATATTAAAATATAAAATTTACTAAAAAAATATAACAATAGTTAAAATTCATGAAAAAATTTAGTAACATAAATGTAGGGATTTTATGTTAACACAAGTTTAATTAATAATATTAACTAATTATAAAAATTTTGTACTATAATATCAAATAGCCTCAATGAGATAGAAGAGTTCAAATGTACATTTATTTGCTTACTGTTATTTTTTAATGTTTAATATCTTTTAATCTTATTTAGGATACCCTATATGAAAAATAAAATCATAAAATGGAATAAAAAATCTTATCAAACATTATACGAGTATATCTGCAAAAATCGTTTTTTTTAGAATTTCCAAGAAATTGATATTTGTTCATGATAATTCTCTCCCTTCATTCTTTTTTTGCCTATCGTATTTTTTTTTTATTTTCATTTTTCAATGCAATTTTAAATATTCCTGTTTCTTTATTTACTTATATATGTATAAATTGTACTGTAAAAACAAACTTGAGAATTATGTTATTTTATAAAGAGATTATTGAGCCTTGTTAACAATTTCCATGTATTTATTAAAAAACTCAACGTAAAAGTATACAATATTGTTTTTAATTAGAAATCTCAATACTCTGAAGTATTATAAATTGGAATGAAGAATGATCAGGTTATAGAAAAAATTAATAATACATAACAAAATTGAACGAAACGTATTAAAATTTTAAAGCGTAACGTAAAGATGAGTAAATTAATTTATTATGATTTTACAATACAACCGAAATAAGAGATTACAAAATTAATATTTTGTATATAAAATTATATATACACTGATGCACATAAGTGATGGCACACTTGGGTAACAAACAATTTATTGATATAATTCAATGAAGTCGTCAATTTAAAAAAATATATATTTAATTGAAAATAAATATAATGAATATTTGTTGTTTTGGAATTGTGGCTGATTCACTTTACACAAATGAATTTTAACCCCAACACCACAATAATTTAAAGTGTTGTTTTAAAAAATTAAATCACAAAACTAACGCATGCAGATATTCAATTCATCTAGTACAGACCTCACAAATGGTTGACATTTTTCGAATACCGTCATAAGCAATAAATAAGTCAATCAAAAAAGGTCACAAATCTATGAAAAAGAACATGTTGCAAAGACAATAAATAAGGGAAAGCACTTCTTGCTTGCAGACCAGATGACGAAAAGAAAGATACAACCCCCAGTTGTAGATGGATTGAATAAGGACACAAAACACAAATTAGTATAGGTTTATATAAAAAAGTTAGTCTAGATTTTAACAGAAAGGCTCTGACGATGATGGCGTCGCCATCGAAATGCATCAGTCGATATAATTATAGATTATATAATTATAAATAATAAGTGAACAATAAGTGATTATTGAACACTTTAAATTATTGTGGTGTTGGGGTTAAAATTCATTTGTGTATAATGAATATTATATTTATTTTCAATTAAATATATTTTTTTTAATTCAACGACTTCATTGAATTATATCAATAAATTGCTTATGTTACCTATTTGTGCCATGACTTCTGCGTGTCAGTGTATATATATATATATATATATATATATATATATATATATATATATATATAAATCCAAAATTTTCAAATAAAATAATTTAAAAATGATTCATCATTAAACATAAAGAATTTGTATAATTGAGAAAACGCCAGCGGTTATATCACGATAAGATTTTAGAATGGCAACATCATGATTAATTTTGTCACAGTTGATAGTACAATACGGGTGACAGATCATCAAAAAGTTTAATAACAAAACAGATGTATCTCATTGTATTTCGATTGTATAAAATATTGTTTCCATGAATAATTCAAGATTGTTATAACATTTAACAAATAAATATTTTTCTGGAAATAATCACGAAACATTAATTTTACATATACATATATGTAATTAAACATATTTTTCCGATTTTATCATATTACAGAAATTTTAAAAAAAGATACTAAGAATTCAATTAAATTCATACATATTTGTTTTTCATATATTGATTTTTTGGCAGTTTATTATATATAAAACAATTTTAATTTAATTAAAATGTAATGAAAAATTGATTATATTTTTTATACTTTTGGATGTCTATTTTTTTAGTTTCTCTGATTATATAAATACTTCTTAATCTTTTTATTACAAAAGGTGACTATAGTCACCCAACATCGAATGCTCACTATATACTAAATATGACTATAGTTTCTCAACATTTCGCATTAATTAACAACTCTTTTTTATTGATTGTTTTGGAACTGTGGCTGATTCACTTTACACAAATGAATTTTAACCCCAACACCACAATAATTTAAAGTGTTCAATAATATGAAATAAAGTGAACAATAAGTGATTATTGAACACTTGAAATTATTCTGATGTTGGGGTTAAAAAAATTCATTTGTGTAAACTCTTTTTTCTTATTATTAATATTTGATTATTCCAACATGTATTTGTTTATAATTAGTTATATATTAATTTCGAATAACTGGAATAAACGACCAATAATTTGCATAATATGATAAGTAGCAGATGTTACACTCTTCAACTATAGGAGTAGGATATTGACGGTCAACTTTTCCATAGTCAAAAAGGTTAAATTTGAAGTTCTAATATTTGATTTTAAATCAATATCAAGTCTCTCTCTCTCTCTCTCTCTCTCTCTCTATATATATATATATATATATATATATATATAAGTTATATCATGATAAATAATAAATATAAATATATAATTGAACGGATTTGTATGTTAATTAATTTATTTATTTAAATATAATATTATTTCTAGGAATTTACTAAAATTCTATAATAGTTCAGATTGAAATTATATAAACCATTTTTAATATATATATATATATATATATATATATATATATATATATATAGAGAGAGAGAGAGAGAGAGAGAGAGAGAGAGAGAGAGAGATGTAAATACAAGTATCGAATGATATTTAAATACATTCTAAATACAGATATTTTATGTATTTAAATAATATTTTATAGATTAAAAGAACGAAAAAATCATATTACATTTTAAATCGTTCTTATTTGAAAATCCACTTCAATAAGATATTGACATATTTGGAAAACATCAATTCTATTTCGCCCCATATACGAAACGTCATAAATTTATAAGTAGCTGTATATAAGCATATACGAGTTGAGTTAATATAAAATCGTGTATTAAATACATGTATAAATATATATATATATATATATATATATATATATATATATATATATATATGTACATGTATATAAAAGATATATACGTATCATATATTGAAATTCATAAATCTTATTCATGACTTGTTATTTACGTATTTAACGTAACTCCATAAAATGAAATTGAAAACTTGTTATCGTTTGAATTATATTTTCAATACGTACCTTACTTAATATAAAATACATATACATTTTTAATATTTACATAGTCAAGGAGATAAAAATGTTTGAAGGAAATTTTGTTCAAATATATTAATTTAAAACTGTATTAATCTTTGAGCTATAAGTATTTTTAAAAGGCCAAATTAAATTACCAAAATATTATATATATATATATATATATATATATATATATATATATGTGTGTTTGTAAAACCAGTCTTTATCTGCGTTTTTTATCAATAAAAAAAATAATAGTTCAGTCTCTGACAAACTTCTTTCAGTAAGTTATTATCGGCAAGTTTATGTTAAACCCCTGACACCATTCAAAACCGAGATTTGAACTCCTACTGTGCTTTTTTTACTGATAAAGTTTTCGATTTATAGTACATTAAGTTTTAAACAACTTTTTTCGAATTCAAAATCTGAATACTGCTTGAAATACAGACACATACCAATGTATGTATATATATATATATATATATATATATATATATATATATATATATATAATTTATAATGACATTTTTTAACTATATAAAAATAATAAATTATTAAAAAAAATACTGAACGATCAAACATAAATTTTGATTATTGATTATTTTGAAAATAAAATTCTTGTAATATAAATTTTAAAACAGATAAAATATAAAATAAAACATGTTCAATTTTGAACAAAAATCGAAAACTTATCTAAAATAAATTCAGTCTAAAACAGTTCGTTCCTAATTTCTTCACTTAATAAAATATTTCTTATACATTCGTCAATTTTATACGTAAGTGGTTTTTCGATTTCCATTTCTCTTTTAACGAAACCGAATTTCTATTATTGATTTCGTATAATTCAGTGAACAAGAAATAAATATCATACAAAAAATTTAACAACAGCTTACCGTTTGTGATCTGTTTCGGGATGGCGGGGCCAACAAAGGGCGCAATGAAATAGCAGACGTCGTCTTCAGGTTTGTCAGCGAATGATTCCTTATCTGTAACAAAAGTAAATGTTTGTTTAACTATACAGTATGACAATGTCATTGTTAATGGAACAAATATATATATATACACGAGGTCGTTTGATAAGTTCGTGTAAATTCCGAAAGATGGCACCACTGGTGCATATCGAGGTTATTTTTAATTAGTAGCACCTCTTGGAAGAACACACATCAAGTTTCAGTCATATCGGTCTATTCCTTTGTGTTTGACAATCGTTGAAATCAAGGAAATCGAGTGATTGTCAAATAATGGACGAAAAAGAATTTCGCGTGTTGATTAAAAACTACTTCATTAAAGGCAAAACGTCTCAGGAGACTAAACAGAAGCTTGATAAACATTATGGTGACTCTGCACCTTCGATTAGTGCGGTTTATAAGTGGTTTCAAAATTTTCGGAGTGGCCATATGAGCACAAGAGACGCTGAACGTTCTGGACGCCCTGTTGAGGTCACCACTCCAGAAATCATTGATAAAATCCATGATATGGTGATGGATGACAGAAGAGTGAAAGTGCGTGAGATTACTAGTGCTGTAGGCATCTCGTGTGAACGGGTACATAATATTTTGGACCAACATTTGGACATGAAAAAGCTATCCGCCAGGTGGGTGCCGCGATTGTTCACGATCGACCAAAAACGAGGTCGTGTGAAGTGTTGCAAGAACGGTTTGCAGCTGTTTCAGCGAAATCCGCAGGACTTTAAGCGTCGTTTCATCACTGTAGATGAAACATGGATACATCACTATACTCCTGAGACCAAAGAGCAGTCTAAACAATGGGTTATCAAGGGGGAATCTGCTCCGAAAAAGGCGAAGACAATTCCTTCGGCCGGGAAGGTTATGGCGACTGTCTTTTGGGATTCGCAAGGAATAATCTTTATCGACTATTTGGAAAAGGGTAAAACCATTACAGGTGCATATTATTCATTGTTATTGGATCGTTGGAAAACCGAGTTGCAAGAAAAACGTCCCCGATTAGCCCACAAAAAAGTCCTCTTTCATCACGACAACGCACCAGCTCACACCTCAGCAGTTGTGGCCGCAAAACTAATGGAAATAGGGTTCCAAATCGTTTCACATCCCCCCTATTCTCCAGACTTGGCTCCATCGGACTATTATTTGTTCCCTAATATGAAGAAATGGCTCGCGGGAAAAAGATTTTATTCGAACGAGGAGGTGATTGCAGGAACGAATGACTATTTTACAGACTTGGACAAATCCTATTATTCGGAAGGGATCAACAAACTAGAGCAGTGTTGGATGAAGTGTATAAGCCTAAAAGGAGACTATGTTGAAAAATAAAAATGATTTATTCAAAAAAATGAAGCAGTTTTTATTTTTACACGGACTTATCAAACAATCCCTCGTATATATATATATATATATATATATATATATATATATATATATATATATATATATATATATATGTTATTGATACAATATCTGCAGTCCTCCAATACATTTCGTAAATGAAATTTCGTTTTATAACAAAACACTTGTTTATTTTTGGTCTTGTGATATACGGAGATGTAAAAATACACAATATACTTTTTGTTAACAAAGGGACATGTTAAATTATTTCATAAGCGGATTGAAAATGATATGTCTATTCGCTAAAAAAATAAATAAACGGACGTTCGTACTATATAAGTATTCATAAAATATTCATTAGTATTTAATTATTCATCGTAACTAACGTTACGGTTCCGAATAAATTTTAATGAACTCAAGATTTACATTAAATTTTCCCTGTTAATGTGTACATAAACTAGCAAATGCGCCAAATACAACATACACGTGATATGGAATCTACGGGGTGTCGTGAGTTTAATACGATCCCATCACAGATTTGCTTTTAGAGCCTCACGGTACCGATTCAAGTCGTTGTACGGATAACGTCGTATATTTATTATTAGATCTCTTGAACAAGAACGCGGAAATTCAACTACAGCTTTACTATTTTTGCGAAATAGAGTTTAATACAGAGATGAAGTTGGAGTTATCTAAGTACATGGAAATGTATTTTGAAATAAATACAAATATTGGTTAATTAAATTTTTGTTTATATGACTGAAGGATGAACATGAAGAAATGTAGATTATAAAGACACTTAATTCCCTTCCTATAATATTTTTTTATCACGAATTTATTAATTCTACTTTTTCGTATAAATAATAAAATTCACAATTTATCGTTGAAAAGTAATATAGATATTTTTTTTTAGAAAAAACTATAACCTAAATTAATACAGAAAAATATCGTGTGGTGTTTATTTATTTACAATTCTCTAGGTACAAAATAACAATAATATTCTTATAAAAATTATCACATTGCTTGTTATTGTATTAACTAATGACACTTTGGTTTCCAGATATTCCCTGTACAATTAAAGAACTGTTTAAAATTATTACCCATTTGACATTCTAAACCCATTTTATAACAAATAATGTGAGCTTTGTGTGCCCAATGGATTCATTTATACCTCACCATTCTCATACATGAATTTACGGTGTTAAAAGGATACTTTTTGTTAATATTTATTTTGAATGTTGTTGATCTAGTTTTAAAATATGGAATTTGGATACGATACAGAATTTAAAAAATAATTATACTTTTGCATAAGAAAAAAAATTCGTCCTGATAATAATACATGTAAATAAAATCTTTTTAGAAACATCTTTATGGATCCATAGTCAATTTTTTTGTCATGAATATGGATTTATATTAAAGTGGTATATATATATAATTATGAATCATCAAAAATTTTAAAATGTTTTTCTCTTTTTTTAAAATCGTTCGATAATCAATTAATAAACATTGAAAACTGTCCATCAAATATTAAACGAAATGATAAATGTATTTTTGTCTTTGTTTATGGAACGTTAAATAAATGTATTATCAACTCAATCTACCTGGTTAAACATTAATGTTCTACGTTAGACACGAATTGTAAATTTGACAGGTTTTGTAAATGTATTAATTAAAACAAATATTGACTAATGAATCACATTTGAAAGCGAATACCTTTTTTCGCTCGATATATTATCGCATTAATAATTAAATAGTTTTGATTTTCATGATAATTATTAACATAAGCACACACGTTTACACACAGCATATATATATATATATATATATATATATATATATATATATATATATATATATATATATCATATAACATACAAGTAATTTAATATCATTACGTGTGGAATATTTGATGTCCATAATTAATATTACATGTGATTCATTTATAATATATTTTTATTAATTTAGCGACATTAAAATATGAAATTTAACGATAAAACCGATTATTGAATATCTATTTTATATAAACATATATTAATGGAAATAATATCTTGATAAATATTTATACTATAAATATATTTTAATCTTTCTCGATTCAATTAACTTGAATAAAAAAATTCAATAAAAAAATAATATTTTCTTATTATATAATAACATTACTAAATAATTCATTTTTTCATTTGTATAATAATAAGTTGAGATAATTACTAAAAAAAATTATTAAAGTGTCAATTAAAAGTCTGTCCTATAATTGAATGAGTGGAATTTGTAACAAACATATTTATCGAATCTTAAATCGAAATTGAAGAAATAAAACTAATATAATATTTTTATACATTCTATTTTATAAGTTATACGAATGAATAAACATACTAGTGGGCTCAAAATTAAATCTACACTCTTGAAAATCCAATAAAATATATCGTAACATGCTTCAATACTCTTCATACAGAACGATTCGTTCTAAAGCTCGACCGTTTTTTATATCCGTGAGGGGAAAAACATAATAAGTGTACTAAATCTAATCAATGAAAATGAAAATTGAAATTGACGTTAGACTCCACTGATGTTTTATGATGGTAGAATGACTGGAAATCAATTAATAGTAGGCAACCTTTTACTATACTCACCGGATATCCAGTCAAGTCTGATAAATTAGAAAGTGCTGTCTGACACAGGCATTCCACGATTGAGGGAGACGTCGAAAAGCATACAGTTTGTGATTGCCAGCCGGTCAAGTAAATGATTTCGTTAATAGCGAAAAATCAATGTCAACATTCATACAATACTGAAAACCGACAAAAACGTAAAAAAAATGTGAAAATACACGGCAATTCCCTTTCGATAAAGTTATGTAAAATATACGGAGGATTGGAAATAGAACTGAATAAATTATAATGCAGACGGGACAGTTTTAGTTCGCATGTTTTAGTTTTTTTTTCTTTTCATAAAAAATCTACATTATTTATTTAAAGAATCAAAAATTAATGTACAGTTTTTAAACATGTTTTATTAATAATTATTCCATTAATTAAATACATTTTATAAATTATGATTTTTTTACAAAAAATCTCTAACGATTAAAATGCATTTTAGCCCATTATTGTTATAAACAACAAAGATTATTGAACACTTTATAACATATTGTGATGTTGGGGGTGAAAATTTATTTGTTTTAAAATGTATAAAGATATTAAAAGTTTAGACAAAATATTTTAAACAAATATGTTATAATAAAATCAGTGAACATGGTTCTTATTTATAAAGTTTAAATTTTTAATATACCAGTATTTTTATTTAATTAACATTTTATTGTAACGTTTAATCAGAATAAAAGAGGAATATTAAACAACACAAATAAATGTTATAAATGAAATCAATTCAATTAAAATAAACTTCATTTCAGTTCATGAAACATATAATTCGTTTAAAATCGTTTTGTTGTATAAATTGTATTAATAAAATTCATAATATCACTGTTTGTTATTTTAAAATCTGTAATTACTATAATTAACCAAAATATACCATTTATCCTAATTTCCATTAATTTAAAAAATACGATTTGTGGAACGAGCACACAAACAATCAAAGAACAATAGATTTTTTTCAAATGCAAAATGCATTTTTTGTCATAACCAAACATCAATTTCCATTAATTATACGAATTTCGTTCGGGAATTATATTATATCATTACAAAAACGACCCTAATAAACGTTTACATTGTACGACCACGTCCAAATTAATCTAAATTATTTGGACATCATTCGCATGACACGATTTATTTGATAACCGTGCAATTTTGATTAACTCCATATAATTATTATTATTGCACGCAGTATATAAAAGATTAAATACAATTATCGGATCGATCGAAAGAGATATAATAATTTATAAGCGTTCGTTTATTTAAAACGCGATCAATAAACTAATTGGATCCGAACTCGCGACACAACGGCAGACGAACGATAAACAAAATACGCATTGCGAGATTAGTTATGTTATTAATATGGAATTTATCGTATGTGTATGCAAATTGTTTACATATCCTACGGCGCAAACGAGTACTTTTCATTATTGAAATACCTGGTACGTTTTCAACAATCATACATCGTCGAATGACGTACGTAAATATTTATTATTCGTTTCCTACGTACACGCAGGATA
Source organism: Neoneuromus ignobilis (assembly GCA_029203775.1). Lineage (NCBI taxonomy): Eukaryota > Metazoa > Arthropoda > Insecta > Megaloptera > Corydalidae > Neoneuromus > Neoneuromus ignobilis. The sequence continues at coordinate 22,419,964 of CP092095.1, forward strand.
TGTTTATATGTAACAATGTGATAAATACAGATCATTTTCATTTACATTTCCTGGTTTCACGCTGGCCAGTTTTAGTTTATTGGATTTGATGGCTACACGTAGTACAGTTACAGTCCGTGTATGAATATAAACAAACATTTTTATGTTCGCGATGTGAATGTTCGCGGACGCGTTTGCTCTCACAGATGGTATGCAACACGCATAGCAGATATCGCATCTCTGATGATTTCGCGTTTCAAAAAGGGTGTTTGCTACTTCAATAGCACATTGGCTAAACGGCTAGTGGGGTATGGCAATCAAGACATACCCAGCACGTAATTTTTGTTCCAGTGGGGCAGTTCAGGCTTACTTAGCATTTCGGACGCCCCCAATTATCTCTAATTAAGTATACATATCTCGTTTAACATACAAGTGTGCCTTGACTGACATAAGTAATTTTCTAAGATGATTTTGTTTTTTTGTTATTATTTATAACAAATATTTTTTAACAATAATTATTGACTAAAACACTTAAAAAGAGTAAATTAAATACTTTAAAATAAATAATATTTACTTTTCTAATAAATACTTTTCATGTAAATATACTTTAAACACAGTAATTACTTTTTTACTTAAATGATTTTTATAAGTTATTGAAATTATTTATAATTCATTTTATTTGTATTAAGCTGATTTACATTTAAATATCACAATGCTGTTATCATCAAACTGGTTGCATTATATTAAACATACTAATTAATAAATTCTTAATAAATTCTAATTAAAAAATTCATAATTAAACACAGTAATTACTTTTACATAAATGATTTTTATAAGTTATTGAAATGGCCAATAATTATTTATAATTCATTTTATTTGTATTAAGCTGATGTACATTTAGATGTCACAATGCTGTTATCATCAAACTGTTGCATTATTAAACATAGACTAATTAATAAATTCTTAATTAAAAGTTACTTACATATTTTCTTATCTTTATTTAATCCATTTCTAACAGAGTAGGAAATATAGGTCATCCAAATGTAACGCCTAGATTTATGTTTTATTAAAAAGAAACATGTGTATAGTTTCTTTTTAATAAAACACAAATCTAGACGTCACATTTGGATGACCATATATTATCAAATAAATTGTAATTAATTTATATTATTTCATTATTATTAAATATAATTATATTCATTAATCTTTTATCAATGAAGAGTTCTTTTTAGTATTTAATTAAAGAAATGATCATTTTTAGAAAATAAACTTTTTTTAAGAGTATATGTATGTGCAGGTGATCAAAAATAACTAATTTATAGTTGAAAGAAATCAGAAAGTAGTTTTTGACCTACTTGTGTGAGTATGATAGTGTATTATATAGGATATATATATATATATATATATATATATATATATATATATATATATATATATATATATATATATATATATCTCTATCCACTGCTGGATGAAAAACTCTCCCAAAACTTTCCACTTGGACTGATAAAATGCTTTTCTCTTCTGGTTCATTCTAATGAATTTCTTGTCTCTGACTTGTTTATCCATGTATGTTTTCTTGATCTTTTGTAATATCAAGGTTCTCAATTAACGACTTCTCTTGTTAATAGGTAGTTTAATCTTTTATAAATTCAATTTAAAGTGGTATTTGATATTCCTTGTATCAACTAATGATTTCATTTACTACTCGAATGTGATCCATGGTTCTAAATCCGTTTTTTAATTTTGTTTGTCCTCGTGGCTATAAGAAATACAGATGACTTTGTAATCATTTTGAAATAATTTTAGTGAACATTTTATATATTATTGGAAATATACTAATCAGTCAGTAGTTCTTCAAATCTTCCTTGTATACTTTTTTGTGAATAACAATTACTAGGACTTTATTCCATTCATTTAGCATTGTTAATTTATTGTTTTGGAACTGTGGCTGATTCACAAATATGATAGAGATTTCCAAGTATGATAGAAAAAGGCTCTGACGATGATGACATCGCCATCGAAATGCATCAGACGATATAATTATAGATTATACAATTATAAATAATAAGTGAACAATAAGTGATTATTGAACACTTTAAATTATTGTGGTATTGGGGTTAAAATTCATTTGTGTTTAGCATTGTTATTTTATCTAGACATCAAATAAAAATGTTCAGTCAAAATTGTCTCATTTTTTTCTATTGATTTGAAATTTTCTGCAGTGATTCCATCATTTTCAGCAGTTTTTCAATTTTTCAAATTTATAATAACATCTGCAATTTCTTTTGTTAATATTGTAGGAACATTTGGTTTTATATATTTTTTTCTTCTATCAATTCTTTCCTATTTACATATTTGTAGAATTTTTCTATTTTTTAAACTATTGTGGGTCTGTTAATTCTAATTTTTAAGCAATTATTTTTTCAATACAATATATTTTTATTTTGTATATATATATATATATATATATATATATATATATATATATATCTGTGTGTATGTATTAAATTTACTTGCAACAATGTTTTCCAAGGTAGCACGTTCTGAACAAACAACCAATTAGTTTGTATCACCTAACTAACTTTTTTCTGTTTTTATATATCACACTCACACAATATCTTGGATACACTGTTTATTCTACAACACATAATGGTATCTCCATTTACCGACCAAAAAAAGACAGAGTGTTAGAATTACGTCATATTGAAATTCTAGACACGAGTGTCTTCATTGCGTGCTTTTAATTAGTCGTACTAAAAAGAAAAACGTTTTCATTTCTTGTAGATTTCTCTTTTCTCGTTCGTTCGTGGGTTAGTCGACTTGAAAGATTTGTTCAGTTGATTATTGTACAAAGGTGATTAATAAGTGAGGAATATCATTTTATAAAATATAGTTGAAACAAAATGAAATAATGGAATCGGTAACGAAAGTAAAATTTGTTATACTCCAAATTTAGATTTTAATTTTTGTAAACCATGGGCCCCATCCTATAATCTTTTTTCTCTTCAAAATTCGAATTTGCTACAATGTAAATAAGTTATAAAAAATAAAACGTTTAAAAAGGTTTGTTAATGCTTCTGTGTAGACGAGTTTATTATATATATAATACAATTAAATTTTATTTTCTGTGAAAATTTATTCAAAAAGTCTATGTAAAAATCTATCTTTTTCAATTTTTTGTTAATTTTAATATTTCATAAAATTTCTACTTTAGTAATTCTTGGAAAACTTCGAAAAGTTTTACATCACCCCAGAGACGAAAACGGAGCATTGTTTTTTTTTAATAAGAAAGACGATCATCATTTCATATAACATATTTTTTCAAGCGATCTATCATTTTTTCATTTCATTTACAAAGAATTTTTCTAATTAATTTTTAATTTAATGACGTACAACAGCTTAAACTTCAATATTTGACAAAAATATGTTAATTTTCCAATACTTCACTTTACTTTTGGAAAAAGACCAAGAATAATAAATTATATTTATACAGAAGATATAAAAAAACAGTAAATTTCAGTTTCATTATTATTTTTGTCTTTTATGGACTTTAACAAACACTCAACACATGTCATCAAGGACAGAAGTTCCAAGTATGATAGACAAGCAAAAGAATAGAGAAGACAACGAGAAGCAACTATGTATATTAAAAATTTGACTAAAGGAATTAATAGCTAGTATTAACAGAAAAATATATTCACTTTTAAATTAAATACTTGAGGCTAACGAAAGTAAGTTGGAGTTTATTTCTATCAGTACTACTCGTTCTAAAGCACTGCTGGAGACTTTATCAATCAACTCTTGTATAAAAAAACATACACACACACATACTCATATATATATATATATATATATATATATATATATATATATATATATATACACACACACTTATATGTATATATGTATGTAGGTTAAAATATATTTCCCGAGATCATGAATAAACCTTAGGTGTGTTGTCTACGATTTCCTTATAATCCATGTTCTTTGTTACCGGTAACACAATATGAATAAAATTCCTTGGCTGCCGTTTCTGGTACGGTGGTGTATACGTACGAACGTCTGAACTGAAAATATTTTATTACAAGCGAACAGTATGAGTAAGAGAGAGACTTGACAAAAGCTCACGACCGTGTCCTAAACAGAACGAGGCCGAAAGACGTGCATGCAATATAAATGCTAAATATTAGACGATTTGTGATGAAATTCTCTTATTCTTATTTAAGATAATCCAATTTGCCAGTAGCTGCTGCTCTGTCGGCCTCCATGTACCCCTCATCTAGCGTATTTAACTACGTCTGTATGCAAATGTCATACCATCTAGTAACGGACTCAACGAACTGAGTCGAGATAAGAGACACTTCGTGTGATATACCAAAAATCATTTACAGAAGTTACGGTCATTCGTTGTGAATTAAATTTCGAATTTCGTTCCACCTTTTAATTTTACATTCAATTTTATACACACATACACCTACATTATATACATATATATATATATATATATATATATATATATATATATATATATATATAAAATGACTTCAAGACGAATGCAGTTTGAAATAATAAGAAAAAATAAAATAATGGACGAATATTTCTCTTGATGAAAAAAAATAAGAGAACTTTTTCGAGACCATAATACATATGTTGTTACTTTACAAGTATTCAATAAATAAATGTGTTTATGATGTATTAATCATTCGAAAAATTCGTTATTATCCAAAAAAGACTTTCTATTGACTTACTGACATCTAAAAATTTATATAATTTTAAAATGTCAAGAATAATGTGAAATTTTAAAAAGTTTCATCTACTCTTAAAAGTTTAAAATACATTCGTTGTAAACAGTTTTCTAAAAATTAAATTATTTGACAAATCCAGTACATCGAATTTAAATAAACGTATACGTTGATTTAGGTCATTAATATTTAATATGATTTAATAAAAATATCATTTTTATGTTTTTAATAGTTTTTAATCATACATGAGATATTGAATTTTTATTTTTATTTATCCTGTTATAATTTTCAATATATGGTTTTCAACTAGGGACATCAATTACGGATATTTTCTGTTTTATATGGTCGTAAAAACCAGCAGTTTTATAGTGAGTAGCTATAAAACAAAACTTGTCTGTGAATTATTTTTCAGATAAATAATAAACGATTCTAATATTTTGTTATTAAATAGGTTATATTCAGTATGAAAAAGAGATTAGTAAAAATTATTTAAGTATCAATTAATAAAAATGAGTCATTCCTAAATTAAATTCTTCTCTAAAAAATCAAAATCTGCTCTAAAAAAACGCATTATTTATAGAATGAGTTAGTACGGTATTAGTAGCGATTTTTTGGATTCAAGTTTTTTTTTCGTTATCATATCATTTATAACGTTGTTTGGTTTGGATGAAATTCGATACATGTGTCAGTTATGATGTTAAATGTGACAGTACTTTTTTGTCACTCGTCGAAAAATCAATATGGGACAAAGAGCAAAATTGAATATAACATTTACGGAAACGTTTCAAATGTTAAATGAAGCTTATGAGAAAGAAATTTTATTACGTGCAACAGTTTACGAATGATACACAAAGTTGAGAAAACGTAGAGTCTTTCAACCAGTCGAAAGATTGTAGAAAAAGTATGTAAATTAACTGAAAATTATCGTTGCATGTCTGTAAAAATTATTAAGGATTGGTATTAGTAAATCATAAGTTTGTTTCATTTTGATTGAGGATTTGAAATTCAGTCATTTATTAGTAGTAACGATTTTAATTAATAGTTACGATTATAAAAAATCGAATTATATATGCTTTAACCTCAATTTTTTTTTTGGTATATTTAAATTTTTGTAATTATCAGTACAGTTTCACATTTTGGTAATCAATATTTTTTACTACATTACTGTGTCAAAACCCATTTTTTATCTCATCTAAATTCGTTTCAAAAATAATTCATTTACTTTGAGAAAACCATGTCGTCCAAGTCGTAAATCTGTCTATCACATTTCTTTCTGATAGTTCGCATAGACCTAAACATCAATTTTTTATGACTAAGATTCAACATTGATATTATACTGGTCAATTTATTGGCGTGGATAAAACCGAAAAGATTTTCCAGCAACTCAATATATACATATATATATATATATATATATGTATGTGTGTGGGTGTGTATGTATCACAAACTACAACCCACAAATAAAAATGTTACATAGTTATATCAAAACAAAGATTCCAAATGATGTTTTTCAACAATATAATGTATTTTATTATATAAAATGTTGTTTATATTTTTTATTCCTTTTTACAATCTCCTACGTTTGTTTAGCTTCCTATAAAAATATTTTTCTAAAAACATATTTATTTTATAGTCATATAATGAACTTAAACAATCGTTTCTGTTGAATAACTTGGCTACAATCTATTCTTAATTTCATTTCTAAATGAATGTAGCTTCTCACATTACAATGTATTGATCACAAGAAACAGTCATTTTCTAGTTGATTGCCGTTATTTAATTAACGTAGTTTCGAAATACGTTTCAACCGCACGTATTCTCATTTTTCAAGCATTCATTATGTACTAATGATATATATCAACGAGTTTAAGGAAGGTCATACGTGATCCTTTCTACGAGTATCAGACAATTTATGCACTAAATTACAGTTATGTCTGCTAATGAAGAAACAGCTAATATCAATCATTGTACATCATTTTAATTATAAAATACTCGACATTAAGCAATATTTCATTTTATTTTAATAAAGCCGTCAAAATTTGTATATACGTATGTGTGTGTATGTGTATGTATATATATATATATATATATATATATATATATATATATTATACACCGTTCGAAAGAGTATTAAATTCTCTACAAAATATTTTTTTTCAAATTTGTTCAGATGATTTACGTTGTAAAAATGTCTATTTTTGATACTAATATCTTGAACCAACGACTACAAATGAAGTCGCACTCCTGTGACACTAAACGCACTAGCGCTAAACCGACATTGGTTCACAATTATTATAGGCTCTAGTAACCGCGTTGCATGGTCAAATTCAAAGAATTCAGATTTTTTTTTTTCAAAAAAAAACGTCAATGGTTGAAGTACTATAGAATACATGTCATTCATTTTCCGTGAATATTTTTTGAACACCTTGTTCGATTTTAATTTTTTATACACCGTTTGAAAGAGTATTAAATTCTCTACAAAATATATACCTTTTCAATTTTTTTCAAAAAGTTTGTGTCTTCATAAAAAAACTTTTCTATTTGATAATAATATTTCGTGTCTAGCAACTACACATGAAGTCGTACTACTGTGGCATTAAAAGCACCAGCGCGAAACCGACGTCGGTTCACAATTACCATAGGCCCTAGTGATCATGCTGCATGGTTAAATTCGTCAAATTCAGAAATTTTTTTTTCGGCCCAAAAAAACTTCAAGGGGTATACCTTGAATTTTTGGGCAAATTTTTAAAAATTTTTTTTCGCGATTTTTTGTTACGATCGTATTCCTAACGGCCCGTGGACACGCATTTGAGCGTTAAAATCCGGCGCCGGGGCCTAAATCTCATAAAAATATCATTTTATTTTATTCGGTTCAAATATAATATTATAATATAGAATAAACGTCGTTCTTTTTTCGCGAATATTTTTCGAACGCCTTGTTCGATTTTAATTTTTTATACATCGTTCGAAAGAGCATTAAATTCTCTATCAAATATATTTTTTTCAATTTTTTCAGATGGTTTAAGTTGTCGTAAAAAATGTCTACTTTAGATACTAATAATCTCGTCCCTAACTATTTTAGATGAAGTCGTATAGCTATGGCACTAAAGGCACCAGTGCGAAACCGACATCAGTTCACAATTAATATAGGCCCTAGTGATCATGCTGCACAGTTAAATTCGCCGAATTCAGAAATTTTTTTTTGACCGAAAAAAACGTCAAGGGGTATACCTTGAATTTTTGGCCAAAATTTTCAAAAAATTTTTTCGCGATTTTTTGTCATGATTGTGTTCCTAACGGTCCGTGGGCACGCATTCGAGCATTAAAAACTGGCGCCGGGGCCTAAATCTCGTAAAAATAACATTTTATTATTTTCGATTTAAGTATAATATTATAATATAAAATACAAGTCGTTCATTTTTCGCAAATATTTTTTGAATGCCTTGCTCGATTTTAATTTTTTATACGTCATTCGAAAGAGAATTAAATTCTCTATAAAATATATTTTTTTCAATTTTTTCAAATGGTTTACGTTATCGTAAAAAAATGTTTATTTTTGGTACTAATATTTCGTCCCTAACGACTGCACATGAAGTCGCACTGCTGTGATACTAAAGGCACTTGCCCGAAACCGACGTCGGTTCACAATTACCATAGGCCCTAGTAATCATGCTGCATGGTTAAATTCACCGAATTCAGGAATTTTTTTTTCGACCAAAAAAAACGTCAAGGGGTATACCTTGAATTTTTGGGAAAATTTTTCAAAATTTTTTTTCGTGATTTTTTGTCATGATTGTGTTCCTAACGGTCCGTAGGCACGTATTTGAACGTTAGATTCTGGCGCCGGAGCATAAATCTCGTAAAAATAACATTTTGTTTTTTTCGGTTCAAGTATAATATTATACTATAGAATACACGTCGTTCATTTTTTGGGAATATATTTTGAACACCTTGTTCGATTTTAATTTTTTATACATCTTTCGAAAGAGCATTAAATTCTCTACAAAATATAATTTTTTCAATTTTTTTATACAATTTTAGTTGTCGTAAGAATGTCTACTTTTGATACTAATATCTTGTCCTTAACAACTACACATAAAGCCGTATTGCTGTGGCACTAAAGGTACCAGTGCGAAACCGACATCGGTTCACAATTACTATAGACCCTAGTAATCATGTTGCATTATTAGTTTCATCGAATTTAGAAATTTTTTTTTCAACCCAAAAAAACATCAAGGGGTATACCTTAAATTTTCGGCGAAAATTTTCAAAAATTTTTTTCACAATTTTTTGTCGGGATCGTGTTCCTAACATTCCGTGGAGATACGTTAGAGCATTAGAAACTGACACCGGGGTCTATATCTCATAAAAACATTTTATTTTACTCAGTTCAAGTATTTTATAAGATCATTTAAATGTGACGCCTAGATTTGTGTTTTATTAAAAAGAAATATGTGTATACGGTGATGAATAGGAAAACATGTGTATAGTTTCTTTTTAAGAAAACACAAACCTAGGCGTCGTATTTAGATAATCTTTTATATATATATATATATATATATATATATATATATATATATATATATATATATAATGTTATAACAAAAGTGAAAAATTTAAAATAGAACTGTATCAGTCATAGAGCAATATTATCAATAGATAACAGAAGTTATTGATTAAGAACTTAGAATATAAAAATTCCAAAAGAGATAGAATTTAAAAAAAATTACAGATATGGAAATCAACAGAAAGGCACTAAATCACTGGAAATGAATAATTTTGTGATATGCCTTTATCTAACAGTGAATAGAAAAAGGTTGATTATATATATAATTAATAAAAAATAAATATATCACAATCAAATACTGAAATAGGTAAAATTAATTATATTAACATTTATATATATATATATATATATATATATATATATATATATATATATATATATATATATATATATGACTATAAGGAAGTATATAAGGTATATGAGAGTACTGGTCAGAAAATACATTGGGACATAAACATTTATCTAGACATAACTTCTATAAGTTCTTCGTCACTAGAGAAAATATTATCTCTATAATCTCATAATAACGGCGACCCGAACAGACTACAAATAATATTTTATAGGTGTTGAAATTTCACACATACTTTTCCTACTCTCTATTTTATATTATTTACCTTGTTGAAAATGAATTTCTTCATTGAATCTTTTTATTAAACCAATTAGAATAAACACAGTAAAACTAAATATTTAAAATTTTCTTTTTTTAAATATTCATGTAGATAATGTAAAATTTAGTACGATAAAATCTCTTAATAAACAAACATAATAGCTCCGGAAATGTTTCGATTTTATTATTTATATTTTAAACTAAAAACATTTATATATCTAGAAATTACTTTATTAATAATAATAGAGTTTCAATGAGTATACACTCGACGTATTGATGGATGACAGCACGTTCCGATCCCTGCTGGGTGCGTGTTTTCAGAGAAGGCATGGGAGTATATATATACACACACACATATACAAATACGAATATATCATTCGATATATATCGAATGATATAGGTGTGTGTGTATGTGGGAATATGTGTTATATAGATAAATGTATGTGTGTGAAGGAACTGAATGTTTTCCGGAAACAGGTGTGCGTCAGGACCGGACATCAATGGTGGGAAATTGTGAGAAAACCGACGGAAAAATGGGCGTGCTAAAGATAATATGAACAGTGGAAAATATATTATTTTGTGGATTTCGTACAACGGATGAAATGTCGGTCGGACGCTTGATTTTCGTTTGTGGGTTGCGTGCAGGAGTATTATTAGATTTTTATGTGCATTCATATATATATATATATATATATATATATATATATATATATATATATATATATATATATATATATACATACATACATACATGTATATGTATATAGTAATATAATATAGTTATAGAAATGAAGGAAATTAGTTTGACTACAATGATGTGTTTTTGATGAAATGATAAAACATGTTTTCTTCAATTTATCTAATTTAATTTAGAAATATACATACATACACACACACACACATACATACATATATATATATATATATATATATATATATATATATATATATATATATATATATATATATAATAAAAGAAATATTTTTCTATATATTTTCCCATTAGAAAATACACTGTTTTATTTTTCACTTTTTATATTCATGTTTTTTAAAAAACATTGAAATGAATTGTACTTTATGAAAAAACTCCAATAATGGTACACACACACACACACACATATATATATATATATATATATATATATATATATATATATATATATACATTCATATTGTTTGTCTATATAAAAATATAAAATTAACAATTTGATTTATTAAAGAAAATATTTTTTGTCTGTTCTTTAGCAGATACCAAACGTTTTTATACAATTAAGTAGTCATCTTTTTTAATATTTATGTATTTAAAAACTTACGATCAGATAAATAATATAGAACGAATGAGATCATAATTTTTAAAAAAAACATTAAATTATGAAAATCAATGTAGACTTTAAACTTTTTACTTTAATAAAAAATTTATCTTATTTAATATAAAGTTTAATATTAATTATCTATCTTAATTATATTCTAGGATATTTTTCATTAATTTTTATCTGTTTATATATTTTTTGTTACTATTTTTTATTAATTATTTTTTTATATGTATAATAGCAAGATGATGAATATTTTTTATTATTTTTAAGTACATTTTTGCTTCCTTTTTCTAGATTTTTTATTTTAGTTTATTTTATTATTTTACCTTTTCGATTTTATGTACTGGTATTTCTTTAAAAAAACTAGTGAAATATTATTCGATGACTCTTTAAGTGTTACACGCATATCGTGTCCAGATTTCCAACCAAACAAACAATATCGAACGCTCGAAATAAACAATAGTAAAAAAAAGTTGTAATAACTATAACTAGAAGGGACGAAGTAGGTACCTGCATATTATTGTCGTGCGTCGTAAATTTCTCAATCGCCACGCACCACCCAATATATTATACGACAACTTCACGTGATTTTAACGATCGCGTGACAAATGCACATAGTGTTTGAGTGTTGGACAAATGCGTCAGTGAACTTTATATTTTTCTATTTTTCACCACCAGTAGCTCCGTTTCCCACTCGTGGTGTTGATTTTCGTATACGATAACGACGTAGTAGCAATACGAACGCAAGTCGCTTTCAGAGAAATATCAGCAGATGTAAAAGCGCATGACATGTCGCTCGCACATACATGCTTTTGTAGTGCGTGCGAAATCACTTTTTAAATATAAACTGTATTGTATAATGAGCGTCGTTATGTGTATAATTTACATAACACAGATTAGTGTAAATGGGGGTCAGAATAATCGAATATGGTAACATTTTTGTATACGTACATGTGTATGTACATCCATCCGTACATAACCACGGGAGTGTACATTTTTGTATATACACATGCATGTAATTGAAAAAAATATGTACTTGTATATTATGGCTACTAAAAAGTAATCAATTATTTAAAAGTAAAGTTCACAAGTAACTCATTAAACATAACTTTTATATCACAAATTTTCATTCTTTTCATTAACCATTGTTATAATAATAATAATACAAGTTCAGTTTTTAAAATCACTTCATGGTGATTTCAATGTATGAAATATCATCATAATAATACTATTTAATAATCAATTTAAATTATAGGAAGAGAAAATCATCTATAATAATAAAGTAGTTTAATAAGATTTCTTAATTACTTTTCAATTAAAATTTATTCAAATAAATATTCACATGGTAATCAAAAAATTATTTCAACATATTACAAAAATTCATTGATTATATTCAGAGCATTGTCATGAAATTAATTATAAGAAATTATTTTTTAATTTCAAAACATATAAAAAAACCTTAGTAAACCAGTAATTTAGATGAAATATTTAATAAGGTTGGTTCAAGTGAGACTGAAAGGTTTAAATATACATTTAATTCCTTACTATCATTTACTATTTTTCAATTTCATTTGGATAACCATATAAAATACTGACTGAATGCCGAGAAGTTGGTAATTAAATTATGTATATCGTCCAGTTAATAAAATGTTTATTAATTTACTTTAAAATGTATTAGATATGTAAAAAAATAAAAATAAAAACCAACAAAATATTTCATTTGATGTATATTCAATAAAAATAAATAATTTAAATAACAACCATTTCACAAATTTTAATCATTACAAAAATATACAGCTCACGTATTTTATAATTGAAATAACAATTCCTCAACCTATATTTTATCAGAAAAAAAGAAAGCTTATTACAATTTATTTACAAGCACAGCTGTAACAAGCTTCTAGTTTTTTATAAATTTCGCGTTTATAAAAATCTTATTTTAAGAGCCTAACGAATTTATCTACTTTATTCCTGTAAATTTTATATACACTTCCTTTTTATAAAAACTTCAAGTATTTTTACTTTGACGTAAAAAAAAAAAACATAAATGAATAAATTCAATTTTCCACTCATATTACAACGTTCTGTTTTCATTTTAATGTAAAATATGATATTATTTAGTAAGGTTATTTTTATATATGTATATATTTTTAGAAAAATTTTCATATTTTAATTAAGCATATATATATATATATATATATATATATATACAAAATAGACAGGTAGTGTTAGCACCATCACCTATTATGCAAGAGAGTATGTTTGATCCCTCTTTTATTATTAGACAAAATGTAAAATAAAATATTATGTATTTTATTGTATATTAAATATCTGTTTTATACGCCACTAAATATTATGTATATATATATATATATATATATATTAATAATATTTGTAACATTTATTATTAATCAATACAGACAATTAATGTAATTTTAGAATATTATTCATTTTTAATTTGCTTTATTTATTATATATATAAAGGAAGTAATAAAATATATTAAAAGAAAATGATTCAATGAAAACGGTCTTATATTTTAATGCCTTGAAATAATATTTAATGTTTCAAATATACATAAATTTTATAATGTATACTTTTAAATGCAAATTTATTCAAAACTTATTTTATCAACTCTATAATAACTTCATGTAAAATATAATACTTCTCTCTCTCTCCCTCCCTCCCTTCCTCTCTCTCTCTCTCTCTCTATATATATTTATATATATATATATATATATATATATATATATATAAACATGTAATCAATAATTCAGAGGCATGTCTATCGATGACATTGAAAAAATACTGATAGCGTAATTTTTTTTAAAAAAAATGGAAAGATTAAAGTAATGAATTTGTTGGCCGATTGAACTGTACGTGATTAATTGCAATATCCTTCTAGTCGTTTACGGTTTCAATATAACTGTGTTTCGTTATTTACAACAATCGTACTGAATATATAAATACAATGGAATAAGTGGTCGTTTGTTACGACTAAAGTCACGCAGCATCGAACCTAATCAAGATTTTATAAGGTAATTTCTTCGACATGTTTCAGTGAGGGTACTGTCGAAAAAGGAACATTTATTATTAATCGAAACTCTTGGAGAGAGAAGACAAGTTTTCGTTATAGACTTTTTCATATATCCAATCCTCATTAAAAAGATATAATTATAAAACATTATTAATCGATAAGATATTTTTGAAGTATTATCAAATTTATTTATCTTGAAAGTAATATCGTACATCTACTCGAAATCTCTAACCATAATATTTCTTTGCTTATTATTTTGCTTTATATGTAGTTGCGGTTGATACACCATCGCGACAACATCAAAAACATCAAGGAAACACATTCGATACTCTAAGAGTTATTGCTTCTTCTCAATGTCGTCTTTCGCATCGATTCTCTTTTTTATTTATTTATGGAAACGTCAGCTTCATGTTGGATATATTGAAAACATGAAATGTATACACGGTCTCTGTATTGACTACTTATCGGAGATAGAGAACATATAAATGTAACAAAAAGTCATACGGCAGTCATATATAATTTTATTATTTTTGTCGCATTTTCGAATATATTTAAATATTTTTATATGTCCCATTTACATATGTAAACACACACACACACATAAATAAATAAATATATATATATGTGTGTGTGTGTGTGTGTGTATGTATGTACAGATAACTTAATGTTAACTTAAATGTATTTAAACTGTCAACATCTTTTCAACATAAATTGACACCGCGCATAGAAAACTTTTTATAGTCCATCATTCGTCCCATCATATCTCGCATCCACATTCTACATTCCCGAAACTTTCAACAATAAAAAAAGAGATCTATCTCAATTTCAATAAAGAAGGTAACCACTTTCAAATGCATCGGAAAGCTGAAGGATCTTTCCACAGGCAGGAAATCTCCCATTCATTGAGAGATATTCCCGAACAGACACCATAACTCACTCCTCCCTACACGTCCCGCACGCCAAACAGAACCGGCGCCTATCTTCGTCTCTATTCGACCATTTTCTTGCACTACGTCCTGCTGGCAGCAGTCGTTCCTTGCGCACACAGACGCCCGCGATACACCCGTACGCGGTCCTGATTTATCGGGCGGATTATTCCCGTAACACCAACGCTTAGTGGGTTGCGAGAACATTGATTTATAACTTACACTCGATGTACGAGATAAGTGTGACGGGACAAGGATTTGACGTTGGTTGAATAGAGTTGGGTAGACGTCGAGCGGATTTTAAATGGCAGAGACATTGTTTTAGATAGAAATGCACTTAAACAATCAAGTAGTTCTGTTTTTAAGCCGTAAAAAGGAAATGTTCTTTAAAGGCGAGGAATTTAGGCGAAGTAATGGCCATTGGCTCGGATTACTTACTTGAAAATGAAGCTGGGATTTACTTGGTGTTGATGAATTACGATTAAATGGATTAATAAACGAAAGTAATCATTTAGAATTATATAAAGTATATCATGATGATACAAAGTCGTCTTCATTTTCTAGTAAGTTGAAAAATATTTTATAAAAATAACATCGTATTGAAAATTATACATCGTGAATATTTTTAAGATTAAAATGCAATTTTAATAAAAAAATAATAATATACGATAAAATAAATTTATTTTTCAAAATATACACAACAGATTTACTTTGTACTGAGTTAATAATGTATTAATTAAGAAATGTAAAAAAATCAACTTCCGACATTACACAAACATGATAACATAGATTGTTACACAAACAAGTAGTTTACAATTTAAAAATAAAACTATATTAATTTCTAAAATAACTATTTTATATACCAGGAGGTTTCACCCTCTACTCGCTTTGCTTATCGACCCCTGTACTTGTTTCTATTTACCAATTTATTTCATAAAAATTGTATTTCCGTAATTCTCGAAAAAGTTTGGAAACGAAATTTTTACATTACGTCGAAGTATTATTTTTATTAAAATTAAAAGACAAATATATATAAATAAATTGGAATTCTTTGTTATAACTACCCAAATAAAAAATATCATTTTGTTATACAATAATTTTAATAAACTTGTGAACACTTTACTCAACAATCAAATAGAGCTTTCTTTTTGGGCTATATCGAGTTACATGCTTATAATAAACTATAATTATCTGCATGATAAAAAAAATATAGTTCATATTTTTATAATAAGTAATTATATAATTTTATCAAATTTAATATTTATGTTATTAATTCTATATTACAGTAATTACAATAATCAAAGTATGTTAATGTGCGAAAAAATTCGTGTCGATAAGCAGTTATTGAGTATACAACAATTAAGTATAAATAACTTTTAAAAAATAAATATTAATTTTTTTAAAAAAAAATTAATGTTTTTGATTTACTGATACTGTCAACATGTAATCACTTTTTATTCCATAATCGAAATTTATATGAAAATTAAACGTTATTTTTTTAAAAAAAATAATTATAATATATATATATATATATATATATATATATATATATATATATATATTGTTTATTTTAGTACTACGATAAATTCATGTAACACGAATTAATTATTTGCCCTAACACGACAAAATTTTATGAAAGATTTTAATAATTACTTATTGTTCAATTTATTCGATAGATATTTCGATGACTAGGGCATTATTGTTAAAGAGCTACATTATTAAATTTGGTAAATTTTATAAATTCGAAATGTGGATTAATGAATAAAGTAAGCAATAAATTAATACTGAATCGTTTTATACAATATTTTGATATTGGGACTGAATTAATCATACATTTGTGTTAAAATAATTATATATATGATTTTTTTTACGATGAAATCGGGAAATTGGTTGAAAAGAAGTAGTATAGATAATGATTGAGATTATTTTTTAAAAAAGCAAACAATTAATTGACATGCTTAATAAATTTAAATATATTCCATAAAATTAACTATTTCTCAATATTTTCGATACACTTAAAATACCATACATATACCAAATTTGAGAGAGATCATCTAACATTTCATTCATTCCAAAAATAAGTAATTAATGAATAATAAATAATTTCAATGAAAAATATTTTATGTAAATAAGTTGGTCAGAACAGAGAAATGGTTTATGTAAAATTGGATAAATAAATACAAAATAGCAAAAAACATCACGGACGAGTTACAAAATAATAATAAACATTGTCTGATCATTTACAACATTTGCTTTCTCGTACTTTTTTGTACGTCGAGCTTTCGACGCTTATTATTAAAATATAAATATTTATACTTTGTGCTACAAAAACATTTATCGGCTTATATATTCAAATTAGTTCTTATTATACTATATGTGAAATTATTCGACTGGATTTTATGTAATTATAAATAACGATTATTTTATGTCGACTGTATTAAAAATTGAATAATTTAAAACGCTTTTAATTTAAATATATGTTTAATTAAGTTTTTTAATCTATAATTCCACTTTCTTTCCTATATAAGTTCTCATTATTTTTAATAAAGTCTAACAATAAGTTATTCGAATGAAGAGTTAATTAATACATTATTTAAAAATACAGTTTTAAAATTGTAAATTAAAAATTAAGAGTTAATTTTATTTTTCAATATAATCTTTCTGAACTACAATAAACTACATCCAGCGATATTCCAATTCCTCTATTTTAAACATTGAATACTTTATGGTCTTCACAATAGGTATTTACTACTGCTTTCAACTTATTATTTTAAAAAAATTATTCGATATTAATGATCTTGCCAGATTTGGAAAAAAATGGAAGTTACAGTTAAAATAGACGAATAAGATGGATAATTTAGCGAAATATAGTCAAATTTTTCAAATTTTGCCATAGAAACAACACTTGTATGGATTTGTGTATTATTCTAATGACATTTTTTCTTTTGATAAATTTATTATTTTTCAAGATTTTTTTGATTCTGCAGTTTAAATGAATCAGTTTTTTAATAATCTATAAATTCGTGATAGAGCACTATTTGATTATTAATTATTTTATATCATCACATCACATTGCCCATATCAATCCACTACTGGACGAGAGCATCAATGAATGCTACCATTCACTGGTATTTGGTCATATTCACCACGCTGACCAGGCGGATTGGTGAAGATTTTTTTTATTCGGGGTTTACTCCCTTCTCGACAGTTATTTTTTACAAGATGAGGTTGTCGGCCTTCATACTCAACCCTCGAAAATGAGCGACTCTCCGACTGGGATTCGAACGCAATCTCCCGCATGACACGCGGTGATGCAAACAATTATTTTATATATATATATATATATATATATATATATATATATATATATATATTTGTTTACTGGAAGCAATCTCCATTCCAGTAATTATTGCAGTGTATGTTACATATTGTACTTTGTAATAATATATAATAACTAATTATTTTTGAAGCATGTTAATGATTTTTAATTCAGATATTGTTTATATAGAACCCTTTGTACGTTATGTAAATTTCATACATAAAAAATCTGAACAAAGACTATTTATTTATCACATTTTTGTATACAAAAGGCATATAATACAATGTTAAAGCAACTCAATTACTTTAAAATATTTTTTTTATAATTTTTTACACGAAAACTAATTCAAAACTAAATTTCCCCTTTTTCTATCTCTCTCTCTTTCGCATATTCGTATATATATATATATATATATGTATGTATGTATGTATGTATGTAGGCATTTTGAAATATAATGTAAATTTTTAATAACATGAGTAAGCTTTTCAAAGTTCTTATCGTACAAAAGATTAAAAGTATGATAATATATATGCTTATTGCCATCACAGTTAAATTATAACTTAACATTTTGGTGCGTAAGTCCATACATACAAACATATATATATATATATATATATATATATATATATATATATATATATATATATATATATACAACGTTTAATTTCTGTACATTATTTTGATATATAGGTCCTAAAATGAAATTTGTGCTGTGTGTAAACATTAATTTGAGATAATTTCAAGCAATTCAGAATTGCTGGTATTTAAAGGAGACCTTTCATAGGGCGTATTCCTCTTTCATTATTCAAATAAACCATTACATAAATATAAACAATCTTATTTCTCTCTCTGTGTGTGTATGTATGTGTATATATATATATATATATATATATATATATATATATCATAGTCTTATTTGAACCACCCTGTACTATTAACTTTAAGTAACAATTATAAGTGATATTTGATGAATATCCACAAGATACAATTACAATAGTGATCAAAATTGTAAAAATATTTCTGAAATTACTAGATATATATATATATATATATATATATATATATATATATAGAGAGAGAGAGAGAGAGAGAGAGAGAAATAAAGAGATAGAACTGAATGTCCACTAAAATAAAATATACGGTTGAACTAAAATTCCTCGCAAGTAATTAATTTATTTGACAGAAAACGCAACCGCATTTTACGTAAAATAATAATAATAAAAAACAACATTACACAATTACAAGGACGATAAGATGATCTTAACGTGAACGATCCCATTCTAAACGACACTCTTAACTGAATTAACAATAAAAATGTTAATATCCCATTCAGGGACAAATTGCCTCGAAGCTCGACGAAGCTTTTAAGTACAAAATAGCGTCGCACAATTAAATTTCTTGTAACCTCGGAGATGAACAAGATTAATTATTACTTGATTAATGGCATCAGCGTCGTTGTAGTCGTCGTCGTTTACAAAAATTTTTGTTGTACAAGGAGCCAGTATCTTGCAGCGGAGCAAACTTATCCGTTAACGATGACACTGCATAATTGTTTTCGGATATTCGTTGCAGGACGAGTTGCTATGGCGTCTACCTACCGATCTACTTATCTGATAAATGTTTCGAAATATTGTACATCATTTTCAAGATGTAATCGTCGTCCGAAACAATCTATTATATTTTTCGATTCGAGGCGTGCGAAATTTCATTTTCGACAGACTCATTAAACTCGTTCGAAACGGATCTATTGTTTCTATAATTCTCTACTTTATCCGATTATATCTAATTTAATTTCATTACTACAAAGGATGTAATTATGTGTATATATATATATATATATATATATATGTGTGTGTGTGTGTGTGTGTGTGTGTGTGTGTATTATGTCTGAAAACATTACTTCGAAATACATTAATGACTCAAAAAGTATAAACACGAGCTTTATATATTTTTTTATTAAAGACTAAAATAAAAACACTTTTCCTACGCAATTAAATAACTTCTCAATATAATTGTTCTTCTTCTTTTCTTATTTTTATCTAATTAAAAATGTTTTCCACACACGAGAATGGTAAACTGTTAAATAGAATGTTATGCTTTGAATTCCTTGTACATTTAGTTATACATATTAAAGAAACTCATGTTTCGCGTAGATTCAACTAGTTAATTTTACATTTTGGTACGTTTGCTTAATTTTAAACTTCAGTGAATCTAAATTGTGAAATTATTATCTTATATAAAACAATTTTAAATGACATTATTTAAAGAAAAAACATTTCGTCGAATAAACACTATTATAAACAATAACATATATTAATAATGAGAACTTATTAACATTAAATGAAGTGAACAAGAAAATAAAAATTAAATGGTGTCAAATGAAAAAAAAATATATTATAAAGTCAATTTTTTTTATGTTTAAAGAAAAGATTTTTTTGATTAACATATCTAATCTGTCTTCATTTATAGCAGTGAAACATGAGACTTAAATGTGAAAATAATTCAGAAACTTCACACAATATAAAGAGAAATGAAAATATTTTATCACAAATAACACATAGAGATAGATAAAAAAGTGGGCCAGAAACAGTATTAAAATTATAAACGATATATAAAAATGTGAAGTTTAAAATAGAAACGAAACAGTCATATAGCAATAAGAGAAGATCATGGATGAACAAAATAAAATATTGATTGGAAACCTAGATATATAAACAACCCCAGAAAAGATCAATTAATAGATGGGACAAAGGAATAAGAGAATTACTAGGAATAGACTGGAAGAGGAAGGCATTAGATCGGTAGGAGTGGAAAATTTTGAAAAAGGCCTTCATCTAGCAATTAATAAAGAAAGACTGATGATGATGATGATGGTGTGTGTATATATTTAATCTTAATTTTTTTACAGATTCATTTATATGATTTTTTTATAAAAAAAAAATAATTATATTAAAAATATTATATTTTCTATGAAATTTATTATATTTTTCTTTGAAATTAAAAAAAATAACGTTAACAAATTTGCACGTTTTAGTGAAATATCAAATTTCATACAGAATCCATTTTTCTGTTACAACGCTCATCTGTTATAAAAATCATCTCATCTATTAAAAAAATAATATCACTTCCAGTAACTTCTATTCAGGTTTGTTATAAAGCTTATGTGGAATAGCACTATATTTATAAATAAAGCATTTGCTCGTGGAAATTCTGTAGTAAACATAGGTTTTGTATTATACATGGAACATCCATCATTTAGAGACTATGTATCATAAATAACAACATTATTTTCAGATATGTTTCATGTCACATTACCGTAACACGGTAATCATACTACCATCCCATGGATCATTTTGTATATGAATCACACTCGAAGCACCACTTCGATTATTATTACAGTCGAGGTCATCTCTCATAACTAGATATTCATTACAATGGTCTTTTTTTGGTTTAATAGTGAAATTATTTTTTTTACTGCATAATATTTTTTTTTATTTAACTAAAAATAATTATATACAATGAACTACAAATAAATATATAATTTTCTGTAATAGTATTTCAATTTTGATTAAAAAAGATTAATTAATATTTTTATTATTAGAATTGACAATGATTTAATATCAAATAAAAAAAAATGAGAACAAATGTAGAGACCATGGAAGCATTTAAAAACTTCATCAGCAAACACGTACACTTTATTGTGTCTGTATAACAGTAGGGGACTTGTATTGAAATATAATAAGATTCGAAAACCTATAAAATGTATAAATTAAA
>CP092095.1:22447228-22539728 GCA_029203775.1 Neoneuromus ignobilis
TTACACGGGTGTCCTAAGGGACATCATGTTCGGGGATGAACGTAGAGCGTTGTGGTGGTTGTAACCATCTCCTATTGGTGCAAACGTGACCGTTTCTCAAGCTCGTTGTCGAACGTGTTTTATAGATTGTTCTCCAACACTACATACGACACAATATAACATTCAACATTCATACACATACGTATACCTATTTTTTTTTTGTACAAGTTATAAAGTTTCGAATCAATTTTATCAGTAAAGCAGATAACAGAAAAGATATATATTATAAAGAAATAAAAAATAAGCAAGTTGACTATAATAGCTTTAATATTTTTTTTAAATAAATCAATATATTAATTTAATAATTATTAAAAAAATGTAATTAATGATCAAATAAAAAGTAACTAATAATGGTATTAAGACTATAGAAAATAGAATGTTATTACTAATAAAAATAATTTTTATTTCTTGTAATATAAAAATGTATACACTTGAATTAAATTGGATCTACAATCATAAATTTAATTTACTTTTCAGAGAAAAAAACACTCAAAATATAAATATCGAACTGTACAAGCGATTTTGAAAATCATTTTCATTTGACAAGAAGTCACCAAATCACAGTTTGGTAAAAAAAAACTCTTAACTACCGATCATGAGGATAAGAATGTCGTACGATAATTATTGAAATCCTTTCCAATCTTTTTTACTAGCATATGAAATTAGAGAAGAGATTGGAATAATTCCTTCTATAATAACAGTGAAAGGAAGACTTGAACAATTTATTTTAAGAAGTTTCAAAATGGGAAAAACCCAGTTACTAAAAAAATAACTTGAGCTCATCAGGAATTGAATTACATGAAAATAGATTGGAAAAAGTGGTCTTGAGGTAAAAATCAACCTTGATACCTCATTAATAGAAATTATAGTCTTATTTTTTTGAACGACTCATTAAATATTAAATAAATAAAAGCAAAAGTTGATTATTATGCCCTATTTTATAATAAGTTTGACGGACTCATGGTACCATTATTGTTTGTAGAAAAGTAGGAGGATCATTCTCAATCCCGAATGTAAAGTCTGACCAGTCAGAACGTGGAGGCAGTTTAATGGTATGAAGTTTTATCGCTGCTATTTCTGTAAACTCAAACAATTTATTATATTATCAATGACTTTGTTATGACGGTATTTAATTCACCCATGAATAATTCAAACACAAGTCATTGGATTTATTGACGTGACCGTTTTAAATTTTTGATGTACAATCATACTTAATAATACAATCAAGATAACTGCTTTTCATAAATTTGTTAATAAACTGACGGATTTAAAATCCAACCCGAATTAAAATTGATTGACATATTTCACTTTTTTATAAAAAAGGAAATATATTTATGATTAATATAATATAAATATAAATTTTCGATTTTAAATATTTCAATCATTTATTTTTTAATAACCAATATACAATATTTCGTAATTTAATCAATATTTACAATATTAAATGAAACGTATGATTTTCTTTAACAAAATTCCTTGTACAATTCTTTTCAAAACCTTATATTCTTTTCCTTTTATGTCAATAACCCATGAAACTATTATTTCGTACATTTTTCTAGACCATTATCTAAATTTCTGAACCGTTTCAATATTTTTTTTACAACAAAGTTCTCTTCACATGTACAATTTCTTTCAGATGTATATTTTTATTGATTTTATTTATGCATCTTACTATACTGAACGCACAATTTCGGAAAAGTTCAAAGTTCCTCGACCCAAGAAATTTTATTTACATTTCATTAAACTTTCAGAATATAATAAAATTGGCACAAGGTAGGTACATTTTTTTTAAGTTACAGTTATCAAGTAAACAGTATAACAAATATAATTTCAAAAGTAGATTACAATATATATATATATATATATATATATATATATATATATATAAATGTGTGTGTGTGTGTGTAAATAAATAATACCCATGTTTAAAATATCATCTAAAATCAATTGCATATCAATTTCCTCATACATAAATATATATGCATATGCATACACACACAAACACATACATATATATGTATACATGTATGTGTGCATGTATGTATGTATGTATGTATGTATGTATGTACATAATATCAACTTATAATAAATCTACTATCGTAATGTTGACAAGTTTTGATAAAGTTATAGCGTGTCAGTTATCATCCCATAGGACGTGCGTCGGAAGACGCTGTCTCACGAGAATTGAGTCCCATACCGTCGATCGACTTCACGGTACCGCCTATTCCGTCGTCGACCCCCAAGTGAAGGAAACCTGATGCCGTCGATGTAGTTTCGCGTTCGGTGCGTGTCTATTGAAGAAGACGGATTAAAAGGAAACACCCGCACAAAATTTGAAATTCTATTTGCGTCGTCACCATTCTCGAATACACGCGCGCTTTACCAGTTAGGGAAACATTATGACGTCACTGTGTCAACAAGTCTTTGATTTTACTTTGATGATGATTAATTTAGAATATAATGTTAAAACAACGTTTTAACGTAATTACATTGTTTCGACGGCGAATGTTACTTTACGAACGATATATTATATTATGTATTAATATCCGGAAGTTGCGTTACAATTACGAGACGAATCTTTTATTATTAAAGGATTAATAGGATACGTTACCTCCAATATACTTATACTATATATATATTTATATATATATATATATATATATATATATATATATATATTTCTAGAATAATTCAACAATTCCAAATAATAAAAAAGTATGGAAAAATGTATGTTAGGAATAACAAGTAAATTTAAGAAAAAAACTTAGTAGATTAGAAAAAACAAAAATTATGGATGTTGTAATAAAAGTGAAGTATTTAACATGGAAATGGATAGATCATACAGCAAGAAAAAAATCATCGATGAATAAAATAAATCACTGATTGTGAATCTAAATGTAGGTATAAAAAAATATATCATCCATTCATTCCTAAAGACATTTTTCATATAGCCAGATCCATTTATGACTATTTCAACTAGTAGTAAACAATGAGATGGTACTCTGTACCTCATTCTTAGCTGTCTGATTTCAAGTAATTCCGGTATCATTTATCTTCAATCTTTAACCAATACTGATTATACTGTTTTTAGAGTCAAAGATATTTTTTCCCTTAACCAGACTTACACTTTTTTTAAAAGTAGAGTTATTGAGAATAAACTGAAATCGAAAAACATACAAAATATATTTATTTAAATTTATTATTAATGATTCAACTTTCTTTAAGAAAAAATCATAAACTAGTAATTAAAAGCATAGAAAATTTCATTTTATCCATTACATATTTTTAATCTCATTGAAATAACTAACAACAATTAATTAACTAAAAAATATATACATCCTCTCTGAATCTGACAGTATGAAATTATGCAATTCGACAATACTGCAACAGTAAACACCAGTTATAAAGTTTCCTATTCGAAAAAAATTAATTAAAAAATACGATTCACAAACATGACGTTGCAATACGTGATCGACAATAATTGAACTTTTGTACCTAGTAAAATGCAGTGATGTATTTTCCATTTGCAGATCATTGCATTTTCCATTAATTCTTTATCATTTTCAAATATCAATTAAGTCTTGTCATGCACGCCACTGGCATAAACCATAACGTTTAGTCGTTGTCGCTGCTCGCGGCTGTGTTCGCAACTAATTGGTTTTCATTTTTATCGGTCGAGGGCGGAATGATTTACAATATAACGGAGACATTAATATATATATATATATATATATATATATATATATATATATATATATATATATATATCATAATGGCGTCTATAGTCTCTGCTTGTTTCACAAAAAGTAATGATTACACACGTTTTCTGATATAGAACCAATCACAAAGAATTAATGCCCTGTTCTATACTACTACTGTTTTTTTTTCTTATAAAACGAAACATCAATTTATTTCTATCGAAATGTATATGCACTATTTTATTTTTAATACCGATGTTAATCAATAATGAATGATCAGAAATTTGTAAATATCTGAGAAGATATATCCGCAGGAAATTTGATTTCCTCAGTCGTTGGAGAAAAATTCCAATGCGAAAATTTATACATAATCTTACAACCATATAAATAGACACACAAAATATATATATTCTTTCTTCCATTCCAATATATATATATATATATATATATATATATATATATATATATATATATATATATATATATTATAATCATAAAAGCCCAATATTGGACGAAAACCTCATTAACTATCATTAGATCCTCTTAAATGTCTCCAAGAATCTTCCATTACTTCCTATTCGTGGTTAGTTTCCAATTTATTTTTTTTAAAAACAATAATAATAAAAATGTCTACCAAATCTAAACAAATAAATAAACAAGCTATAAAAGTAATTATTTTTAAAATTTCATCAAGATTTTTTATGTTAAATTTAAAAAAAAAATAAAATATAAGAATACTAAATTAGTAAAAATTAAAAAAATGTAAACTACGAGGTCAGACAATTAAGTAATGGACAAAATTCAAAAATCGAGTATATTTAAAAATTAAGGTACATCGCTGCGATCCCCTTCAAAGTAGCCCCCTCCCGCATCTATACACTTATTCCAGCGAGTTTTCTAGTTTTCGTAACAATTCTGGAACACTTCTTGTGGGACCTCTCCGAGTACCCTCGTCACAGATTCTTGGATATCTTCAACGGAGTCAAAATGTCGACCTTTGACGAATTTTTTCATATGGGGGAATAGGAAAAAGTCGCAGGGTGACATGTCCGGTGAATAGGGCGGTTGTGGTAACGTTGCGATGCCTTTAGACGTCAAAAACTGAGAGACACTGAACGCACTGTGACAGGGAGCATTGTCGTGATGCAGAACCCAAGTCTTCGCGATCTCTGGACGCACTCTGAGCACCCTTTTTCGTAATTTTTCGAGCACATTGCGGTAGAATACTTGATTTACGGTTTGTCCAGGTGGTACGAACTCTTTGTGAGACCCCTTTGCTGCGCATTCGCGTCGGTTCGCACTTGAATTGGCCTTCCGCTCCGCGCCTCGTCTTTGACGCTCTCACGGCCTTTTTTAAAATCGGCATGCCACCGAAGCACCTGACTACGACTCAGGGCATCACTACCATACACTTTAAGCACTTTTTCATAAGTTTCTGTCGCGGTTTCGCCGAGTTTTGCACAAAATTTTATCGCGCACCGTTGCTCTAAATTTCTCTGTTCCATTTTCGTGACATGCACTACTCGCGCGTTGTTACAAAACACTAAACAGCTGGCGAAGAAATGATCGTACGAGGGTGGTCAAGGTCTCAATCGAGAGAGTAGGGATCTGCTAT
The DNA here is from genome assembly GCA_029203775.1 of Neoneuromus ignobilis. Classification (NCBI taxonomy): domain Eukaryota; kingdom Metazoa; phylum Arthropoda; class Insecta; order Megaloptera; family Corydalidae; genus Neoneuromus; species Neoneuromus ignobilis. The sequence goes on from CP092095.1 coordinate 22,452,581, forward strand.
TACGGTGGCGGAGTTACAGGTTCGCAGTGTTACCACAGGCCGAGAAAAAAAATCGGTCGCATTACTTAATTGTCTGACCTCGTATACCAGATTGTTCTACAAAAAACCTAACTTCGGAATGTTTTATGAACTATATTTTGTAAATAGTAAAAACGTGATTAAATTCGTATTAGAAATATATTTATAAAAGTAAATAAAAGTTTCAGTTCTGCATAAATTAATATAAAATATAAAACAAATAAAAATGGCAACTAGCGATAACGATTCAAATAAAAACGGATGAAAATCCGTGAAACAAATTTAACAAGTTAGTATGAAAACAGAACGAATAAAATTAAATCACGGAATTTTACAGCACGCAAATAGTAAATCTCTGAAGTAAATTTTTCGAAATAAAATAGTAAAACACGAGAAACGTATGTAGAGAAAAGATAAATACACCATTTTCGTAATACAAAATCGTATATAGGGAAGATGGAAAAACGGATACACGTCGAGCAGAGAGAACATAGATACGCTCGTACCAACATCCGACAGAGATATGTTTACGTGCAAACGTATTGTTCAAGATGAATAAAAAATACACATATACGGGTTTTTTTTAACAAACGTATGCAATCATTTTTACAGAAACGTATGAATTTAGTGTTTCGCATTACATTTCAACCCCTATATGTTAGCACAGACGAAACATATGTGTGTGGATATGTTTTTTTTCTTCTTTTATTCTAGACTCGAAACTGGCATTTTATGTTATACTGAATTTTTTATCCACAAATATTTTATATATATATATATATATAAAAGGTGGATGTATGTGTTACATAACGAATCGTTTAGACAATATTTAAAAGCTTCCAGAGAGACATAATAAAGGCAATGGAATATGTATATTTCGTTATTTTATTTAAAACGTATAACAATGACGAGTTAGTTAGACAACCATTGAATAAAATAAAATAAAATTGTTTTCAATGCCACTTTATGATATTCACACATGCCTTCATTATTTCTATAAACAGAACTGAACAAATTTCTATTATTTATTTTACTTGTATCCAACCGAAATGCATTTGAATAAGAATAAATGTTTTAGTATAAATATTGAAATCTATTTTGTTCACTGTATATTATATATCCGATTAACATAATTCTATTATCACTGAATGAATATTCAAATTTTATATTCAAATGAATAATTTAAGTACGAAGCGTGTCTAAAAAAAAATAAACACAAAAGTCTGCACAAGTACATAAATTTATTTATGGAAAAAGTTATATATTTATTAATACTTGTGAAGTTTGATTTAGAAGATTTCTAAATGGTAATATTGACTTGGAAGATAATGAACATCTTGAACAAGACGAGAAGTATTATTGGATAAAAAGTCAAGTTAATCGACTATTGATTTTTTAAAAGCACTAGGAATTAATCGTTTTACTCTTTTATGACATTTACAAATCATAGTAAAAATACATGTAGAAGAAAAATGAGTTTCACAGGAATTAATTGAAAATTATTGAATCTTTTAACATCTATTTGTCATTATTTTGTAATCAAATAAAAAAAATGTTTGTTTCTATCGAGTTGAGATTGACGTTAATATATTCTCATTTTTGCTACAACATACTTTTATTTTCTTTCTGGTCCACTCAGATGTCTTTTTATCTGTACTTGTTGTATTTCACTTGTATATTTGAAAGTGATGGTTGTCTTAAGATGTGACGAAAGTCAGATGAAAAATTGAAAAAAACTTAATACCTACTGTAAAACATGCTGGCAGTAATGATTTGGGGGTATATATTGAAGGCTGGGTTTATAAATTTGGGTTTTAATGATAATGTAATAAATTAATATATATATTACATTATCATTAAAATATTGAAATATTCTGGAAATCAATTTAATTTGTATCATTAATTAATTGTTTAATGAATTTATTTGATAAAAAAATATGTTATGTTATCAAGCAATAAATTTTGTATCATTAATTAATATTGAAATATTCTGGAAATAATTTATGACAAAGTGTAGAAAAACTGGATCTGGGCAACAATTTTAAATATTATCAAGAAAATGATCCCAAGTACAAATCTCATAACGTGTGACTTTAGCTATTGTATAATTACCCTAAAGTAATTAGTCTCTCGACCTTAACCCAATTGAACACCTTTGGGATGTTCTTGAAAAAAAAGTAAGAAAATATACAATAATTTCCAAATAAGAAATTTAAAAAAAAATTAGTTGATTATTGGACCAATATTCTCAATCAAGTAAATTCAAACTGAATAAAATCAATGCCAAGAAGATTTAACAATCCTGGAAGTAAAAAAAACCCAATTAAGCATTAAAATAAATATAAAATACTAAATGCAAAATTTATAATTGTAATTGTGTTAATGTCCCTTAACTTGGTATTTTTAATTGTTTAAATTTATATATTTGTTATTAATTAAAGAAATCACTATTTTATCGTTTTACTATGACATTAATATTTATTTGCATGAAAAAAAATAAAATTTATTAATTAAGTCTATTTTAATGATTTTTCAAAACTATACATGTGTCCCAGGACTTTTGTAACTCATTATATATATATATATATATATATATATATACCCAATTACATTTGTTAAAAACTAAAGAAAAAACTCCTATATAAAATTGATGAAACGTTTTGCGCAATGAGTAATTGTGGAAAATACTTAAACAGAAAACATTAAATAAATGCTCGTCGTTAAAAAAAGAATAAAATGCACAAAAGAAAAAAGCGTGTCCTGTCGTTTGATAAAAGAGAAACAAACTGTTCGAGATCTGTATCTCTTTCATCATGTCTTAAATGAAAATTGCTGATATAATAAGACTAGCGTACGAATATATAAAAAAAGAAACATGTCGAGTAAATCAAGAAGTTGATTTTTCTTAAACGCAACGCCTCTCCATGTCTACTCACCGTATCTTACTGTCGTCTTGTCGCTATTCAAAGGAAGTCGCAGAAAACAAATTTCCGTCTGAGCAGGGAGGTTCTGGATCCTCTCTGTCGTTTCGGACCACCCACTACCTCCTTAAACAGATGGCGTTCTGATATGCGGCAGATACGAAGAACACCGCGCGCAAGTGATTTCAATGGCACAGAATTTTTCTTTTTCTTTTTAAACGTCGGACGATATTCGCATATATATATATATATATATATATATATATATATATATATATATATATATACTCTATACATTCGCCACTCAACTACATTCACTTCGAACTCACACTCCGTTCGTTCATGTTCTACGGCTCTTTTTTATCTTCTAACGAATGTTCGATTACGCGACAATAGACATGAACAAATTTTTAATTCGCTTGATCGAATTGCCCTCTCTAGTCTATTTGGGGTTGATTTTGTCAAAACCGGGTTTATTCAATTTGGTTAAAACCGTGATGATTTTTTTCGTCGTCGATGTGTATTATTTGCATATTTAAATTCAGGGGAATGTAATTTGATTTTTTAAAGAGACTATATATTTTTGACGCTTGATTGATTCGTGAAATGCCATCAGGTATCGTGTAATTCGAACAAAATGAATTTCTCTAATACAAATTAAACATTTATGAATATAAATATACTCTATCTTTATCGCACACATTTATACAAAATCATATATATATATATATATATATATATATATATATATATATATATATATATATATATATATATATATATATATATATATATGATTATGTATGTGTGTATATGTTTATATGTACATACTTTGTAAATTTTCGTAACATAACTGTGTTACTAAAAAAGGACAGATGGAATATTTTCATTTATAATATTAAAAAATATTGTTCAATCAATTCATTTATTTCCTTTCATTAATTAATAATATTTTTTATAAAATTCCTGGTAAATCGTATTGAAAAAAGATCAGAACAATAAATATATTTTGTTTTCAGCAAATTATACACAGTAAAATAAATTAATTTTTAGATTTTTTCAATTTGAATAATTCATTATCTACATTCTTTACTTATTTTCAATAATATACTGTAATAACATATGGGTTTAAATCTGAGAATAATGCAAAAACCCACTTGTGAATGAATTGTCACAAGCAAGAATATACGATTAGGCCAAATTAAAAAAAATAAAAGATTAAGTTCGTTTCTTTGAAGACAATGCTCATCTCCATAGTATAGCTGTAACAATGACAACTCTCCATCAACTCAAGTAGGATGTTCTACCTCATCCACCATACAGCCCTAACTCGACTTCTTCAAATTACCACTTGTTTGAATAACTAAAGGAATTTTTAGGAAACAATTTTTATAATAATGACGAGACACTGAAGTTATACAAAGCTGGTTTAACAAGCAACCAAAAAAATCCTTTGAAATAACAAGCAAGAAACTTTTACAAACGAAGGAAAAAGCGCAGTGCAGTCAAGAGAACTACACTAAAAAGCAATATAAGAAACATTTCGATTATGTTATAAAAAAAATTAATAGAAACAAATTCTTGTTTATAATTAAACAATCCTCATACATGAAACTGAAAAAAATAAAATGAATTTAATTTGATCAAAAGAACCAAAATTAGAGAAATAAAAATCCGTGATTATTTCCATTCACGACGTATTTTATTTGTTGATACAAATCTGACATTCAAACTTTAAGATTATACAGATAGGAGAAATTTAATTCCGAAACAAATACATAACCGTCTTACGCTGCGCTAAACTCCGTTTCCCTACACGAAACTTTTCAAAGTGTACTTCAAAGTGAACACTTTAACAGATTTACTGTTAAATATTCTTTTCTTATGTTCATTTAGTATCGTTAATGTTTATTTAATAACGTTAATATTTCTCTTTATAACAAATTTTCACACTGTAACCAAAACATTACTCTTGCTGACAGTATAAGATTGATAATTCGATTAAAGTACAACTCTGATAGTATATTCGAATATTAAATGCTGCTTTATAATTTAAATTCGTATCATAATTGGTAAATAACTTTGAAAAAAGTTGGTATTTAAGAACGTAATGAGTTTTAAGTAAAAGAATGTTTCAAAAGATTTATTCTTATAAATTAGTTAAATTTTATTTAACTTTATTTACTTTTTATTGGCTGTAATTTTTTATAAACAGAAAAAATGCTAAATAATAAACAGAATGTAAAAATCTAAAATATTTTTTGTATTATACATCATTAAAATGTATTTATAACTTTTTAATCACATGTCAATCTCACTGCTTTATAAAATGTAAAAAAATAATGCATGCACATGAGCAGAATATTAAGAATCATCCATCTTACTCAATTGATTTTGAACCATTGTTTATTCCATTCCCTTCAATACTCATCCAAAGTAAAAAAAATCAACATTAATGATACCAAATAGTACTTGTACTAATTTAAAAACTAAGAAAATTTTCATAAATGATATTAACAAATAGCTATCTTGAAAAGAAAAAAATAATCAAAAATTGATTAAATATAATTGTACTTTTATATACATATATATTTCAAAAGTGGCACAAAATAATAAAAGAAATACACAAAGTGTATTATTACATATTTTTGTGTTATATTAATTATAAAATAAAAAATATTTTTAATAACAGAAAATAATTTATTCAAATCAAAAGGAAAAAAATACTCACAAGTGATTGTATAGATATTAAAATTGAAATAAAATAGTTATAAAAAAAAATTCATTTCTAATATGACCATACTGCAATACTATTTTGACAAGAAAAAAGTTAGAAATAAAGACATTTATATTATTTATTTATTACTGATAAACTGTCTGTATAACTCAACTTAACAAATAGTTTAAACGAATGTTTAAAAATATTCCATTTGTTCACATGTCATTTTTTTAGTAACAAACAATTCCTCTGAAAAATGTCCTTTTAAATGACAAGCTTTGGACAATAGTGAAATTATATATATATATATATATATATATATATATATATATATATATATATATATATATATATATATACTATGTATATACTAAGTTATTTACAAATTTAAAACTCTCCAAAATACTTTTCCAAATAATATTAAAAATTCTTACAGTCAAATATTGTAACAAAAAAAAAGTTATTTCAAGTCACGAATAGTCAATTACATAAAACTGTCACTCCATGGGAAATATTTAGTATTGTTTTTACATTTCACCAACTCGAAAATAATACATCATCTTATATATTATGGTTCTATATTCATTACCTTCGTATAATGACCTTTTATTATTAATAAGATCCCTTTTACAATGTAGGGGTATAGTGCATATCATCCATCAAGTTATCTATTATTAAATTTAACATACATACAAAGTTGTATGTGCTACGGAACTTGTTCGAGATATTACATAGACAAAATGTTCAGATAGAATATTCAATTATTTGTCTAGTGTTACTGTATGACTTTTGATTTATATATATATATATATATAACCTTTATATTTTTTTGTATAAAATAAAAATATCGTTCATTTATTAATTAAATGAATTACACAATTTTTCTTTATTTCTTATTATTTTGTATCACATTAGGAGATTTATTTATTTCATCGTTATATAAGGATATCAACTTCAATACAATATAGTCTTTAATACACGATTTTATTTCTTTATATGAATTTCTTTTTCCATTAATATAACTTAATAACCTTAACTCAACTTTTCGCTATACACGTCGCATGGTCGATACTATCATTCGATCTCAATGACTGTTGTACTTAAATTGCATTTTCTAACTCTTGTATGGCCTTGGCCTCTGTAACAATACTAGCTTTATTAAGGGGTTATACGCACTTGCGAGGCGCAAAAACGACGTTTTTTTAGGAATTTTTTTTAGAAACAGTATTTATTTTGCAATTACAAATTATGGTTATTTGAATAGATCCTACTTTCAAGAATAAAGTAACATGTCGATCATAAAAAAATATTGAACTGCACCGCTCCTGCAGACGATGTCCCGAACGACCTCCAACAAAAGGCGCTTGCCGGTGATCTCCATATCGGCGGTTTGGATTATTTGAAATCAAAAAATATGGTCAATTCTTTTAAAGGATAGATTAATGCAGGTATTGAACGAAGGAATAATAAAAATTTTCATTTTTGACAAAATGGCGTCTACGTGAAAAAAATTTTTCGTTTTTTACTAAAATTTTCGCTCCAAATTGTTTAAAAAAAATAGTAATAATTTTTGTAAACCTTATTCCTTCGTTCAATACCTGAGGAATATATTTGAGAAGATTGTGTGAAAATTTGAGACCGATCGGTTCAGCCATTTCTGAGATATCGAGATCACCGACTATGAAAACACCGTTTTGAAATAAACGCATTTGAAGTTTCGGAAGTAGTTTATACATAGTTAAAAATTTTTTACAAATTCAGGTGTATGTTCGAAAATATTTATCGGATTTACTTCAAATTTTCAGAGAATATACTCAAATATATGTGCATTCCGAAAATGCAAAAAAAAATCGATTTTTTGAAATTTCTAATTGCGTATAACCCCTTAAGCTAATATTGTCAGAGTTTTACTATAGTAATATTTTTTTTACAAAATGTGGTTGTCAACTCCATTCTCAAACCCATAACTAGAGGTATTTTAATTGACCAGGGATTGAACACAATTTCCCACAAGACAAATAGTGATATATACCACTAATCTACCGATTGGTTATCTTAATTTATTTATGTTACTAATTTTTTAAACATAAATATAAAAAACATTGCAAATAATTATATTACAAAAAAATATTATATTGTTTAACATTAACCCTTTGAATGAAGAAAACTCTATCAATTATACATTCTGTAAATTAGTATAAAAATACATCAACAACAATAGAACATTACATCACACTTTCCATATTTATGAAACTTCTTAGCAAGAGATTATCTCCATTTAAACATCTGGAATACGAGAACTTCAAACTGTATGTTGATTCCAGAAACTTGGCATTCTTTCAAGTAAAATTAACAAACATTTTATTAAGACAACTGTCATAAAAACAGTGGAAACTATTACGAATGAATAAGTTTTAATTTCGATGAAACTTAATTGTTTCGATTGTAATAAGAAAACTAACACTCTAGTAAACATAACACTTCTGAAAGTAGCTTATTGTTTCAATATTAATCTCAAGAAAGTAAATTCAAATCTGCTATGTATATGAAATTGGAATAAAAACGTTCTTATAATTTTCAGTATTTTACAAAAAAGAATATTCGTTAAAATTTTAAGTAAACAAATATTAATTTAATTTTAATTATATAATAAATAATATATGGTTCACTAAATATGACTGAAGGATTTAATAATACATTTATTTTCTTACTTTATTTACTATCCTCTAATCTCATTTAAGCCACTCTATATAAACTGTTTAAAAAATTTTTTGGCACAATAACTAATTCACTTTTACAAAAATGGATCATTTGTCTAAATATAAGATTTTATACGTGTGTAATAATTATTTATTATTCATTTTATTGGTCGACTTGAATTTTGATGGTATTTTCATATCATTTTTAAAATACGACATAATAAAATATGTAAAAAATATTCATTCCTGTTATAAATTTTATATTTAAATATAAGAATTTTTTAAAAAAATGAAAATTATTAGAGTTGAGAAAATTAATTTCACATTACTGATCATTGAAATATGATGATAATAATAATAACACAAAATTTCAAAATGTTGACTGTAATAAAAAAAAAAACCTCCAAATTCATCCCACAAAACAAACCACTTTGACACACAACCGTACAAGTCTATTGCATTAGTGTAAATTTATTTCACTAATTTATTTTCATCGGTCGTTACATTTTTATTTCCATCAGATGTATATATCTGTATAGGCGTATGTTCGTCACTCGGCTATACAAATCGAGCAACTCAATATGAATTCGCCTAATGAGCTTCAGCTAATCCGATCACCGTTGCGTGCATACAATCACCTTAAATATTTCTGAGATAGCACGTGAACGAGTTCTTCTTAATCAAATACAATATACATTTTTCATTTTGTCTTTTATTTGCACAGTACAGGAATAAACGTAACTTTCCAGTTATACAGAATTGTAATTTCAACTTATACGTTATATATATATATATATATATATATATATATATATATATATATATATATATATATTACTAGTAACATACCACCAATTTTAATGTGTTTCCTTTTTAAGCCCGGATATGTTACGTTTTCGAGTATTAATTCTATAATATTAATTCTCTGTAACGTGCAAGATATCTCTCTCTCTCTCTCTCTCTCTCTCTCTCTCTATATATATATATATATATATATATATATATATATATATATATAATCGACCAATGATGTAGTGGTTAGCATAAGTGAATCTGAATTATTCTAATATTTAAAATCAATGTTTTATTGCCATAAATGAGAACAGATATGGTGCATTGATCAAAAACGTTTTTTTTTAGTAAACAGAAATATTCAACTTCATAATGTGAGAATTGTTTTCGGATTAACAACAAACTATTTTTATTTATCTATCTAATTCATCTCTAAATATTATTTTTGTATTAATGAACTGTCTTAAATTAACATAGTGTTGAATTTATTTAGTTTCTTGTTATTTAACAAATAAATTTTAATACGAGGAGGAAATCAGTACAATTTATAATTAAAACATTTATTAAAACCGGAAATTAAAAATTAATATCAACATCCTGCTTGGAGTCAATTGATAGAAATCGATACATAAATAACGAATTGACAACAGGACCTTATTTAATTATATTTTGAAATTAATTTGAATAAGGAAAACAATTTTACGTTTTCAGATATGATACATTTCTGATAAATATATCTGAAGAAAAAAATAATGTGAAAAAGAGAAAGATTAATATTTTTTCTTAATAAAGAAAGTATTAGAGGGGATTCAACAAGTAACAGGATTGAATAACTACGGGGAAATTAAGAGAGAGACAAAAGAAAAAACAGAATTGGCAATTACAATAGGAGGAATTGATTTTAGAAATTAATGAAAATTTTGAAAACTGATTAACACATATTCGTCCGCTTGACGAAAATTCGTCATCTTCCAGAGAATCACCCACAGCCAAATGACGAAAATTCGTCATTTGTATATTACAGAGAATAATTGATTTTTGTTCTCTTAATTCTGAGTATATTAAATTATAATTTTAACCAAACAGAGATAATGCCATGAGAGAACTGATTTTAGCTTCAGTTGCATCGTATAACGGTGCAAATGTAATCAAAAACAAAGTAAAACTGTATAAGTCGGTATTGGGTATAAAAGAATTTTATTCAAAGTTTAAGCGCTCGGGTGTTCGAATAACTAAACAAATTTAGTTGTATTATTGTTAATTTTTTTACCCTTTCTTATCAAATAATAAGATATACCTAAAATGGAGGACAAAAATGAAATATATGCAGGCATTTTATCTGATTGTGATGAATTTAATTGTTTTTTAACTAAGGACAGTCAAAAAAAATAAATTTATATATAAAGATAAATTTGTTTTATATCATTTTCCAAGATTTCACTGAAAAATATATTATTTCTAACAAGTTACATTAGTTTTATATAAACCATATCATTTCTACAGATAGTGTCAAAAAATGCCGGCATTTGGTGAATGGCGGTGCAAAAAGTTTCCCGATGAATATGTGTTAAAAGAAATATCACAATATTTTAAACATTAATGATTAGAAACAATGGCATTTGATAGGATATAAAGATAATTATGGACTATAATACAAATAAATATTTTTTGTATTCCATCAAGATAATTATATATAAAACTTTAAATGAAATTCTAAAAAAATATATTATAGAGTAAAAAACTCGAGTTACAAACAACAATAATTTGCATTAACACAGTTCTTTAGATTTTAAAATATTCCATAAGACTTTAAATACAACTTTGGAAAACAAAAATTAATTACTTCTATTGAATGAAAGAAACTATTAAATATAATAAGCACACACACAATACACAATATCAACTTAAGTTTTATACATACTTTTAACTTTCAAACAATAAACATTTTAATATGAATAATAGCTTTTCTTCATATTATAAATACCTATATATATATATATATATATATATATATATATATATATATATATCGGTAATTATTTGCCTTGAAACAAAAGTACATTTGCAAGATTTGAAGTAATAAGAAATAAACGGAAAAGGATAAAAAGCGCAAACGTAACACAACCATTTTGTTAAAAGCTTTTCATACATAGACAAAGCCGATAGAAAACAGGTGCATAGGTATTATATACATATTTTTAAAGCTGAAGAGCACTACCATAATATCTGTATATTCTTACTTGCAGCAATTGTACAATGCAACCGAATATCACGTCAATATTTATATAACCTATTTATTTATTCATATGTATGAATATGTGTACATGTATATACATACATACATACATAATTATATATATAAAGTGTCATACAAATGTGACATATTTAAAAATTATTTCAATAATTATTATGTTATTAATATCTACTGAGGAAATTAATTTAATTTATATTCATTTATTTATTTCAATAAATAATTAATACCGTATAAATTAATTTACAAACAAATTATTTGCATATATTACCAGAGCTTTTGTCTATTAGTTCAGTAGTAAAACAACATTTATTGATAGTAAATTTACATTTGATATCATAAAATGTATTTACGAGGAAATACATTTCAATTTATTTAATAAAAGCTTGGTTAAAAGCTCTTATCTGTATTTGAATATGAACATTTACAAATATATATATATATATAATATTTTTCATTTAAGACACTGACTCAATCATTTCCACTCCTTTGACTCGTTGGTCTATTTGCAGCGTGTGAGTAGCTTTTAAAGTACGGCCACCTCAAACAACGTCATACAATTTACAGTAAAAGAAGATACGAAAACCGCACAACTTATATACGCCATGGACTGAAGGGTGGTTTTGTGTGTAAGCCGGTCGCGGCCATAAAGATATGGCAGCACATAGATTCCAACGAACTTGTGTGTTCATTTTAAAAGGCCATTTTGATGCAAATCGACTATTTTAAACTTACGAAAGCGGCGACATCGTCAAATTAATGGCGAATATTCTTCGATGTTGTTAATCCGGTTTGAGCTTCGTCTGGGATATCGCCGTAACAACTACTAGTTTCGTTTATGGTATGTTATGAAAACGGCGAACTTTATTGATTTACAATGTAGCTCTTATAGTAATACACTCACTTCATTTTTATTGTTATCGAAATAATATTCAATATTTTATTAACTGTAACGTTTAGGGTTATATGAACATTTAACATATGATATTCGAAACATTTTCGGTATTCGATCGAATAAAAATGTTGTTTGGAAATGAACGAAAAATTAGCTTTTTTTAAATCGCAAAAATGTTTTTACGAAATTTTTAAATACATTTTAACAACGGAAATATTTTCAAAAATCTCATATATATTTTATTTTTATCAAATATTTCCTTTGCTTGACTGGTTTGAATAATTCAATAATTTTTCAAATATATACATGTTTATTATTTGTTAATACTCGTTTAATCAAACATTTTATTCATTTTTTTAAAAAAATTATATTCAAAATATTTAATATTAAAAGAGCGATTATTTTGTATTACATCTCATTTTTCCATTTGTTTTATCATTATCTGTAAATAATTCTATTAAATTCTAAATAGTTGTAGTACAGTTTTTATATTTTTAAAAATATATTTAAATAGTTTTATAAAAAAAGTATAATTTATTCCTAAACTAAAAGAAATTTTGAGACAAGTTTTAACAAAAAAAAATATTAATATTAAAATGTTGCAACACACAAAAGTTAAATGAACAAGCAAAAAGTTGTATTTTAAGTCTGATAACCATCAACTACTAATTTATCTACGCACGTCAACAACGAATTATATATATATATATATATATATATATTGAATTAAACTATAAATTTGTTCTGATTTTAGGTCAAATATCAAACTTACTTATTAAAAAATAATATATGACATTATTTAATTATATATTCTGTATTTTTTCAATAATTTACATTATAAACGATAGTAAGCAAGTAAATATATGTCCAACCCTTTAATATTACTTGGGCTATTCTATATTAATATTTCCTAAAATTTCGATATAAAATTCGTAATATTTTTCATTTTTCAATATCATTAACGTACTGATTGTGTTGAAAGTTTTTCATAATCTATAAATCTGAGACAGAATGGTATTTTATATTCACTGCATCGACTAACGACTTCCTATACTACTTGAATATGATTAATTGTTCTAAATTCGCTTTGAAATTCTGTTTCTTATATATGATAATTCTATATTATTATATATATATATATATATATACATATATATATATATATATATATATATATATATATAAATTAAAATTATTTCATCCAAAATCGATTACTGAATTAAGTTCATTAATTTTTTGATAGCAACTAAACTTTCTATTTACTAAATTCATCTCTCTCTCTCTCTCTCTCTCTCTCTCTCTATATATATATATATATATATATATATATATATATATATATGATTAATAGAAAAAAAGTTTTAAATCTGCGTTAAAGCATTACGAAATAAATATATCTCATCTCTTATATTTTATTTGAAAGAACAAAATCCAAGGAATGAAAGCTCATATCTCATCGAGTCGAGCCGGTTGTCAAAGTCACGCATGAATCGACTATCGTAAAGGAAATGTACATTTTCGTTCGACAGATCCAATAAAACAATGTGTACATAGTACTCATTAAACAGGTACAACTTAAATAATGTGCGCTTTGAGATCGTGAATACAAAACAAATTTACATAAAATTTATACTTCCACTCGAATACGTTTTTGTTCAACAAAGAAATACATTAATTGGTTCAAACACGCCAAAAAGCTTTATAGAACAATAAAGTCTTTAATAAAAGAACCGACGTCTTGTTTGTTATGAGATAACGTAATTGGACCAAAGTATGAACGTTTCAGTACAAATAATGGCAATTTACCTTCTCTACTGACGTGGACGAAAAATGTGCACTTAAGTGAGTTTCGTTTCCATTTCAATAGACACGAATCGGTTTTTTTCAAATCAAGATCACGTTACACATTTATTTTAAATTCATATACATACATACATATATATATATATATATATATATATATATATATATATATATATATATATATGTACACACATATATACAGCTCTATTTATAAACTGTCAGTTTTGATTTCAATGTTTCTAAAATATGAACTTTTTTATTAATATAAATTATAACATACATCTTATCGTTATTTTTTCTTTAAAGTATCAGCACAGATACTACACTTTATATAAAATTTAAAAGAATTTTTTTATGTTTTAATAAAGCAATATTACTCGAGCAAATTGATAATCAATAAACTGATGTATGCTGGTATTTATTTTGGAAATGTGAGGAATTCACTTTCACACAAAATATTACCTTAAGACTCTAAGATATTGGAAATATGCAACATTTATTTATTTTTAATTGAGGTGTATTTCGATGAAAAAAATATTATCATCAACATTGCATTATGAAATCCGAACTACTTTTTTTAATATCTTGTAGTATTGGTCTGATAATTTATTTATGTAAAATTGATGTCTTTAATTCTAAACAATATATACGAGGGTGGTCCCAGAAGTACCCGACCCAAAAAAGAAAATACAAACATTTTGGAAAAAAATATATTTATTTTTCAACATAATCTTTTTTCAGCTCTATACACTTTTCCCAGCGATGTTAAATAAGTTCGATACCCTTTTCTAATAAAACTGTCTTGCTTCTAAAATACCCATAAATATGCCGACATCACTTCTTCATCGTTGAATTCTTAACCACTGAGCCATTTTTAACTTTGTGTAGAAAATAATCCGAGGGGGCTAAATCTTCAAATAGGGTGCATGATCTTCAAACTTTAAGTCATTAATTTTGGCATTCAATAACGGATTTGTGATCTGGTGCATTGTCTTGATGAAACAACACTTTCTGAACCAATCGGCCGTTTCTCAAATTTTTCGCTCAAACGTTGCAATAAGTTCATAATATCATTGATAGTTTTTCCTTTTTCAAGATAGTCAACGAAAATTATCTCACGCGTTTCCAAAAATTATTACTGATTTTTTGCAGATGAAACAATTTGCCTTCTTTGAGCCGGTTCTCCCTTTTAGTCCATTGTTTTGATTGTTCTTTTTCTCAAGTGATGACCCATGTTTCATCCATGGTTAAAACGAAAATTCTGCTTTGTTGCTTGAAACTTCGCTAAACACTCAATTGAAACATCTTCACGACACTGTTTTTGCTCGAGTGTGAGCAAACCCGGCACCCATCTTGCACACAGCTTTCTCATGTTCAAATTTTTAAGATAATAAGCGATGTACCGCACTTTTGAAATACCTACTTTTGCTAGCTCGCGCAAGTCGACGATCATCCAGTACCGCTTTATGGATTTTCACACCATTTCTGGAGTCGCACTTTTTGGTCGACCGTTGCGATGCTCATCTTGGCAGCTCGTACGGCCTCGTTTAAACTTACAATATTTTGTTGTAAACGAAGATCACCCAGACATGTCCAGTTCAGCTTTTATATTGGTTGAAAGAGGCTTTCAAATAAAAGTATTGTATCACGTAACGATGACCAATTTTCTCCATTTTCACAAATTCACTGAAAACGTTCACTATTGATGGCTGCCAAACAAATACTAAACAACGTGGCATCCTCAAACTTGAAACATATGCTTTATAGATTGTGTACTTTCTAATACAGTGATATTTTTCAAACAACTACTGCCTTCTCTAGGTCAGGCCGGGTACTTATGGGACTACCCTCGTACGGTGGCTTAAATAAGATTGAAGAATAGTAAATGATAGTAAGTGACAAAATATATATCTAAATCATTCAGTTTTATTTAGGTCATCTATATAAATATCAAATAAAAGTTAAATGAAATCATTTTATGCCGAATCCATTTCGAAATTTAACAAATTAGATAATATTAACTAATTTAACATTTTTATTAAAAAAATAATAAAGCTGTTTAAACAATCAATGACACTCGATTGAAAATAGAGTCTTTTTGTGATGGAATTAAACAGAAAAACTTGTTGCAAATTTATAAACGTACGATAAAAACCACGAAAACAATCAATATAGATTAACTTTTTACGATTGTTATTGACCTTTTTTATGGAAGTGTTTAATCGAAAAACTCTCTCGCAGTACGAGAATAATGGGACGCTTGTAACATGTATAACTATTATTATTGTAAATTGACCTAAATACTTTATTTATATAAACGAAACATTTTTTTATATTATTATTTGTAAGAAAATGATTTTTATAAAAAATAACTAAAAATTAAATATATATATATATATATATATATATATATATATGTATGTATATGTACAAATTAATTTACAACGTTGCTTTTAAATATCACACAACGTATGATAATATTGATTGGGGACAATAATAGGAGCAATGCTTGTTCAACCAACAATCTGCTTTGTCCAGGTATTTGTAGGTATATGTATATATATATATATATATATATATATATATATGTATTTATATATGTATATATATGTATTTATATATGTATATACATGGTGTTGTGTTGTAATCAAAGTTTAAATTTACGCTTATAGTGCAAGTATTATGTGTAAGCTCCAGTTACTCTACAAAAGCTTTCGTTCATTTGCTGTTTCTCTATGCTAGAAAATAAATCGAACATCTATTATGAATTTAATAATATTTGTTTTGACTGAGATACAAGTATAATTTTGTACTTGTAATTATTAAATATAAATTCGTCATTTATTTATTTATTTAATTATTATGATAAATTAATTTACTTGAAAATATAAAATTACAATATTTATAACAATTTTTTCACACTGATTTAAATCAAGTGAATATTTATATAAAAAAATTAATCATATTTTTATCCAAATATCAAATAAACATTGAACAAAAAACAAAAATAGAGCTAATTAAAATATAGTATTTTTAACATGAATACATTTTAATTATGAATAGACTTCAAAAAAAAATTCAATCTACATTCGTGTATAATTTATTTTATTCTCACGCATTTATTTTTTAATTAACGAAGCTTATTGAATTAATACCGAAGATTTACTCATATTTTTTTATATAATTAAATTACAGTGGAATTCAATTTTATGTTTTCTATTAAAAACGACAGTGTTCTTGTTTTGTTCTCATTTAAATAAAGCGTTATTTATTAGTCTGTGCTTTTACAATATGGTTTTTAATTAAACGTTTCTCAACATCATTTTATTTAAAGTTTATGTGAGTCGATGTAGGTTGATGTTTAAATTTCAATACTAAAAAAATATAATAACAATTAATGCCCATTTTATACAATAACGAATATTTTGTAAAATTTTCATTGTATGTTCGAAATTAATCAGTTCAGAAAATTGTTTTAAAACATAGTAAGTTGCTGGGAAGTCTTTGAAATATCATCTGTGATAAATAAAATAACCAGTATAATATACATATTAAATTTTAATAATGAAATAAATAACTTATTAGTAATACAGAATGATCCAAATAAGACTAAAAGGTTTAAAAAATTCAGCCATTTTTTTGTTTTCAATTATTTTTCTTTTGATGAAAGCCTCTTCCAAAACTTTCCACATCTGACGAATTGTCTTATGTGCTTGTTACATCCATCCATGGATTTTTCCAGCGATTTTTTGTAAATCTACGTTTCTTATCAATAATTTTCTGTATCCATTGGTGGTCTTCTCTTCTTGTTATATAACTCAGAATCAGAATCAAAAAAAAAATATTTTGTCTAATAGTTACATGAAATTTACATGATATTTTTGGGGTTAGTTAGGCTGCCTATCTTATGATAATGTGCCTATGGTTGAGTATTATTTTCGATATGTGTTAGTGCGATTTTGTAACAATACAGAAAAAATTCCAAAAAACCTGTTTTAATGTGAATTTTTTTTCTATTTTAACTTATGCTAACTTAACTATCTTAATTAATTATACTGACTTAGTTGTAAATAGCTTATCTGCTAACTTATTTAAAAACATTGTTTACAACGGCTCTAGACGCTAAGAGTTTTATCACTGAGGGGTTGTTGAAGACTAAATTGTTGTTCATCATTAAACGCGTGGGTCACTGATCACTCACTATGTTGTGTTTGATTGACGGGTTACAGTTGTATGAGCTGTACCAAGTAAGTGGTCTTCCAGATAATTTTGAAGAATTGTTATATAACTTACACATTTCCATTATATATATTTGAAAATGTAATATTTTGAAGTAGACTAATGAAAAATAATACGAATATTTTTTTGTACTTTTTCCTTTAAACTTATTCTTTATGAATATGAGAATATCTTCATAATCTTCTATATTAATAAACACTGGCTTGTTTTATTTGATTTTGTGATTTTTCATCATTATATTAAAATAAACGACATTAAGTGAATATTTTCGTAAATTTTAATTATTGTATTTAATTTTTATTACTTTTACGTTTCTTATCGACCGTATGTAGACTTGAATGTCTATATGTACGTGCATTTATTATGAAAACATGACAAGGAATATACCGTTTAATCATATTATTAAATTTTAAACGAAGTTCAATCGAAACTAAAACATGTTAACTTAACCGGTACTCATGTGTTCAACTGCAGGCTATATTTGCCTATACATACGTACATATAAATGTATGTTGGAACCATACAGAGACAAAGATACTATTCAGTCTTTGTGAACGAACGCAGTCAATTAAAAGTTTCGAATTTAATTAAGCACGAACAACATCGACGCTCGAGAAATGTTGTTACGCCGTTGCAGAATACTTGAAAATAGCAGACGCAGGAAGTTGTGTGCTTTTTATTGGTCTTCAAGCTTGACACCTTGTTTACGTTTTAATTATCATTCTGGGCATGTTTGTTGATTTTTTATCTCTTGTTTCAGTTTCGTTTCATTATCTCTTTTTCCTGTTTTTGTTTTCTGTTCTCGGAAAACTGTAACAAACTTTCCAGCTTCTAATTGTTGACGACCGGTTTTATTGAAATGTTTATACGTTTTGAACTCGATTTTGTATTTAATTATCAAAGTTAAAGGTTCAGTTTAAATTAAAACAGATAAAAAAAGATTACTTTCCAATTATCTATCTATCTATATACATACATATATATAATATTCAGGAAAATGTGCAAAATTCAAATTATCAATTTGCAAATTTTACCATTTCCGCGACTTTCTGCACATTTAAATAAATTAATATTAAAATTGCAATCTATTCATGTAACTGTATAAATAGAATTGCATTCGTACAAATATTTAATTGGAATGTTTCGTGTTAACGCAATTCATTCAGACACGCAGATACGTCTCGCACAGAAGTGGATTATATATTCGCCAATTAGCAGATATATTCGACATCAGACACATCCCTCCATGAATGCGGAATTACGTGCGGAGGTGCAAAGATGATACGCTCTAATGAGTCAGTTTTCGAATTCATTAGCATATATAATACCGACGTTTACTACTCTTACAATCGTACCAGCATCGCCTGCAGATATTCTTAATTGTGGAATGAGTATACGGAGTATTCTGACTCTGGAAAATGGATACTGTGTGGTATTTATTGGCTGTTAATATCACACTTTTTTAATGGGAAGGACATATTTCAAGCGGTCGATTTAGGAAAAACATATTTGAATAAAATAACTTTTAATTTTGCTATTATATATAGGGGTTTTCAATAAGAGCTTCAGAAATTTAAATGAAAATAAAACAAAAAGTATTTAATTAATTAGTTAGTTAGTTATTTTCATTTTTAAGCATATTCTATGACATTAACGATGAAATACTATTTCACTTATATGATTACCACGACTTTACTTGACATAGTGTATTCGTTTAGTCCAGTTTTTAGTCACTCTTGGCAGTCCAATTACATGAATTACTCATTCAACTGATTTTTATAATAAGTTTTTACAATTTCTAAGCGTTGTTGAAGTGTTAAACATTTCATGATAATTTGCCAAACTATACTAAGTTGAAATGTCAAAACGAACTTAAAAAAATCAAACATGGCTGCGATCATCTACCAAAGTGCGTCTACAAACGTTTTATTCAAAACCCTGCGACTTTTTCCTATTCCCCCAAAAAAAATTCATGATCATCTCTTTTGAATTGTTACATTCTTATTGAAACTCTCTCTCTCTCTCTCTCTCTCTCTCTCTCTCTATATATATATATATATATATATATATATAATTTTTATTCTGAAATCTTTACTTTATATTAAGCAAGCAAAAACGTCAATAAAAACTTATTTAAACAAAATAATTTACATTCTCAATAATTGAATATAACCTATATTCTAATGAACATTTCTATAAATCACATTCAAGCATATATAAAAAAATAATAACAAAATACACCAACCATATGGTCTATACAAAACGTATACTAAAAATTAATCACTTTAATTAAAAACTAATATATAGCTCCATTCATGCACACATTATTCTACGCTACACACACCGTGTGTGCGAGTGATTATTATTCATATTTTGCGCTAAACGTACCGCAGCGTTCATCTTGCACCCATGATTAATCATCCGCATCCGCTAATTACTTGTCGAGATGTTAATTACATTTGTGAAATAAATCTTTTTCGCGTAAAAGTCTGCACAGGGTGGATTTTTAACGAATTGGCAACATGCGTACTGTTCATTACGGATGGTCTCCCCTCACGTCCCGATTCAATGGATGGAAAGTATATTACGAATTACTTATGTTTGAATTACGTTATTATTTTCTTTATTGTTTCGGAGTTATACGATTTGGAATATTTATTGTAATCAATGAACAACCAACAGCTATCAACAGTATTAAAACGATTTTAATTGATGTCTAATTGAAAATTTTCAATTTATTGACTTTGAGTTTTTTTTTATAAAGAATTTCAAAGCTGTTATTGTCTAAAGTTGTTTTAAAAAAATATAATTTCAACACTTATTTTCTAAACGTACATCTCAGGTATATATAGAATGATTCAAATGACTAAATAGTAAGCAAGTAAATATGTATGTATGTCTAAACCTTTTAGTTTCATTTGGGCCTCCTTATACAATGTAAGCGTTTTAGTAGATTTTTTTAAAAAAATGATTTTACAAGAAATTCCTGTCACTGGAATTTCCTCTTCATAAATAATGCATTGGTTAAACTTTTTATGATTCTAGTCTAATAAAAAAAATGATTTTTAAGTCAAAAAAATTCAAATATTAAAGAATTCTCTAAAATCTACTTCTATCAAAATTTGATTAAAAAAATTATGCTGGAAAATGAATCATGGTCATATGTTATTTTTAGTGAGGAGAAAAAAATAATTTAAATAACCCAGATGCCATAAAAATTATTAGAATGATTTGAATCTTGATATGAGTCTTGATATGAATGGTCTTTAAAAATATGATCAACGGTCGAATATTATATTCATGTAGGAAGATTAAATACAAATCAATATCAAAATATTCTTTGTGTTATAATTTCACGATGAAATTGTTTATCAACCAAATAATTTCCCCATTAATATCACACAATCTACAAAAAATAATTTTGTGATTTTACAATAAAAATTATCGATTGGTCATTCTTAACCCCAGTTTTAAATTCAAATGGGAATTTTTAAGACGTTTTAACAAGAGATATTTCTAATTTAAAAAATCTAAAATAAAAACTACTGTCAAATTCAACGAAAAAATATTATGTTCATAGATTTCTATTAGCAATAACACAATATTACTATTGTTTGTTTTAGAACTGTAGTAAATAAACTTTTACTCGAATGAATTATCACCCCCAACACCACAAGATATTATAAAGTGTTCAGTAATCATTTAGTATACTTTATAATACCTTGAACACTTTATAATATCTTGCGGTGTTAAAAGGTGATAATTCATTTGTGTAAAAACACATTATTGTTTTAACTTAATAGTGTTCAAAAAAGTATAATTGAGATCATTAAAAAAATCTATTAATTATTAAACTTTATTTTGTTTGTTTAGAAAAAAAACTTATACTTATTAATAGATTTTTATATATAGGGTGGCTCAAATTTAATAAACCTGAAGAGTTTAGACATATATTCACTTTTTTATTATTATTTACTACCCTTTGGTCTCATTTAGATCACTTTATAAATTAAAATAAAATAAAATTATTAATTATTTAATTGTAAACAATTATAAATACTTTGGTATATTTGTTGATTTTCTTTAATAAAAAAAGGGTAGTTTATTATAAATCAATAAAAAATAAGTACAACATTTCTTCTTGAACCATTTTTTCACAACCCTATATATGTATATATATACATGTATATAAAATATACACATATGTCAAAAAATTTCAATATGTAAAAAATGGTTCAATAGACATTGGCAGCTTTTATCGACAAATTTCGCTGTGATCATTTCGCGTCAAAAAAGATTCCAATTGAAATTCCAATAACAACTATTGAATCATTTTGACATGACATAAATTTGAAATGAATGTTCGATACAATTTAAAACTAGCAAATGTTATCGATATATATATATATATATATATATATATATATATATATATATTTATATACACGTACTTAAATAAAGTGGAAGACGTCCTTCATCCTTAACATCATTTCGACAAGTGACATTTTTTGTCGATTAAACCTGTTAGTGCTTCATTTAGTGTTTCTGTCTCTGAACAAATTTTACATGACTTGAGAAACTTTTATACTAAAGATTTTTTTATAAATATATATATATATATATATATATAAACAAAAAAATATAATTAAACGTGGATGTAACACATATATTTCAATGGTCGTATGTAACGAATGGCACATTGAATCATGTTAATTCACATCAATTAAATGTAGCTTTCCGAGGATTAGCACCAGCCAAATCCGTCGATGCTGGAGATCGGTTAACGGTGTTTTAACACGTATCTACTTCAGAAACATTCAGTCTATGTCAAAGGTTTTTTCATATAGCAATATATCTCATTTACGACGACTTCTGTAAAATGGGAATGCGGTATGATACTAAAAGCATAATGATGTATACACATGGATTTCACTTATATTATATCTTACAATGTGGCAAGTTATATTATGACCCCTACACGCTACTGGTCTTCATAACTTTTTTTCTCTCAACTGAACTTTTAACGTTTTCACACACGACGTCTAGTTAGGAAGCTATTATGATCAATCAACAAAATGGACAACAACCCAATATATATATATATATATATATATATATATATATATATAAAGGATATTTATTACCAAAGGGCACTAAAAGTTTATCAACGACTTTTTTTATCCTCAACACACGATTAAGTAGTTTGTTATATTTAACACTTTTCCTACCATACGAGATACATACGCCCCATTTTAAATTTCCGTTCAGGTTTTTCGATATTTTCACTATTTTATTATCGAGTATCAGTTAAATATAAACCAAACATTTTCCTATATTCTTTATTAAATTAATATTCTTCAAATGTACACACAAATCATTTTTCTACATTTAGACACTTTTTCTATTTGATTAGCAGTTTTTTGATTCTTGCATCATAGAAATTATTGGGGTGTGTTTGAAACCGTATACGAAGTGTTCTATCTTTTCATCATTCTTCTACTGTGAGGCATAGTGATACAATCATGTCTTATCACAGATGAGAATATGATTCAAAAATGAATATCTTTCCTTTATACCGATTGAACAGTATTTGAAAATTTTCAACTCGAGTAACTTTCTAATTGGCATTCAACAGGGATTAAATCTATTTTGTCGTTTTTTTAAAAAAATAATTTATTCCAAATATACAATCTCAAAAAAAACATTTTTATAACAACTTCAATACAAGATGATCAAAAATATAAAATTAATAAACAGGAGATTATTTTAATAAAATTCAATACAAAAAAATAAAATATATATGAAATAAGTAAATTTATCAACAATATATATATATATATATATATATATAAACATGTTTCTATTGCACAAAAAGTGTTTTCATCTTATTCAACAACTTCCACATTCAATGGAATAAAAGTCGTATGATAGAACTTTGATAATCAAACTATTCGAAGCTCTATCATCAATAGTACGAAAATTGCAGCAATATATTGCGGACGCAAAAAGCTCTGTATTGAAATGGAAGCACGTTTGCAGAAAAAAGAAATCTACTGATTATTCTTAACTTATATCAAAACCTTCGTCCTTTTATATGAATTAGAAAGTTCGGTAAAAGTTGTGTTTGAACTTGTTCAGAGTTATTTAAATTGTCGTTCTTCTATTGAAGAGATTTTCCCTATTCACACAGATGTATAGGTGTCTATGTGCATGTATATTTATATGTGTATATATGCATATATATATATATATATATATATATATATATATATATATATAGCATATGTGTATTTATTATTTAATAAATATCTGTTTAAATAATACAAAATAGTTTTCAGTACAACTAATTTTAATATTTATTTAATTAGTAAAACATACAATTTATATTTTGATTACATTTCCAGAAAAGTCGGTAATAAATTCCATAATTGAATAAATAAACCAAATACAAATACCGTGCGTACAAAACGCGAACACTAATTAAAAATCATAATTGTGAATACAGTTTTATCGTTTATTTTAATATTGGAGCGTGTCGTGATAAAAGTTTCTTTAATTAAAGCTATGAGAACTCAGAAAAGATCAGATGTTGCCTTTATCTGACGTATCTTGTAATTAAATAGTTTGTCTTATTTCGTTACAACGACGACAGACTTTAATTCCTTGTAATATTAATTCTGCCCAATTTTTTGTTGTCGGTAGGCAGGAACGCGTAATCTGATGTTCTGTCTTGACGCCAAGGATTAAGTAATTAAGATTTCACTTTTTCGTTACTGTTGTATTTTTTTACGTTGGATGTCAAAGTAATCAGTCTTTGTTATTTTTAGCAACGACATTTATTATATATATATATATATATATATATATATATATATATATATATAATACAATTTATATTCTCAATTCATAATCTTTTCTCTTAATTTAAATTAAAAAAATAATTAAATATTGAGAACCGTACATTTTTAAAAATGAATGTAAATTTCTATAGATTAAGCTTTACATACTTATATATAGTTTATTTCAAAATTCAATAAAGTATTGGTGAAAAGATTAAAAAATTAACTTCTACAATATTTTTTTTTAATTTAGAATGTAGATCACAACGCATTGCTCAAAATGAATCAGAGTACTTTGAAAGATGAATTCAAGATATAATACCCCTATTTCATGCAGCACGAATGAGGATATGATGATACAAGTGGTTAGAGCTTTTAAGATTCAAAAAGAATAAAAAACCAATGACTCGACAAGCTCAAGGTTCGAATCTTGAAATTCATAGCCTCTTGTGGACCGTACAAAATATTTATTTTAAAAAATATTTTTTTAATATATTCTGTTGCTTTCTGATTACGAACTTTACTTTTAATTCCCATCCCTTGAATTTATAAAGATTTTTTCGATATTAATATTGCTGTTTTTAATGAAAATATTTTCTTATTCTTTCATTATTTATTCGTTGATAATATTTTTCGATATATTTTTCATCATTTAAATCAAAATGAATTTAATACAACGATCATCTTATTTGAAAAATTTTTGAACAGTGCATTGATGAAAAATTTATTAAAATTATGATGCAGTTTTTTCACCTTATGAACACATAATGGCACAGTAAATATTATATTAAAAAACGTGCTGAAACAAACATCTGTTTAACATATATTCGAACATAATCAACAAACGAAATCGTTAAAATATTACAGTTGATGGCACACTTTATGGAGATAATTCAATGAATATACGGTTCATAGTCCTGTTCTTTCGGGCGTGTCGTACAAAGCACCTATGTGTTGTTGTTGTGCTAAAGGTTTATTAATTGACAGCTGCCCATTCATGCATATCTCAGTGGCCACTCAATGATACTAGTCAAAGGGTACTCTTTTCAGTATTTAATAAATTTTGTTTTCAATTATCTAATTAGTTAATTAATATAGATATAAATATGTATATGCATGTATGTACTTCAATAACAAATTTTTATTAAAATGGTATGATCAAATTCTTTAAACATAAACATGACTTGAACGTAAAATCAATCTAGAATTTATAAATATTTACCTGAAATTGAAATAAAATATTTTTCAACAAAACATATTTTTTCCCATTTCAAGTAACAACTCAGAAGTTTGTAATTTGATTTGTTGTGAGATTTGCAAAGGAAATTGTATTGTATATTTACTCATTGGATATTTGATAGATAAAAAGTTCTATGGATTTACTTTGAAATGTCTTTTTTTATTCAAATGTACAATAAATCCTATTAGATTGTAAGGGAAATTTTACTTTTTTTAGTCAGTTTTCTTTGAAATAGATATATTTAACTGTATAAAAGTTACATGATGTTTATAAATGTATAGAATAGTTCAAAGTAAAATACGAATACTTGCATTTAAGCTAATCATTTAGTAATATCTGATTTTTAAAGTAAATAACATTTTTGTATTTTTCAATAGAAAGTACAGTTTTTAACCAATAAAATATATACATATTTTTAAAATAAATTTTCTAGTCCTTGTTGTGAAAATTAATGACGAGAATGAGTACTTTCGAACAATTATACTTTTTTATTTCCACAAAGAAAAAACACGGTACAAACAACAAAAAATATTTCCAATGTGCATATGAACGGACGAATGATCTAAAAATAATTTTAAAAAAATCCATGATAGAAATTTTGATTTGATCAATAATAAACGCTATGGTAGGTCTATTGAAATTCAAAACTACCAAATATTCATTCTAGTTGAAAATAATTCAGATTATACACCACTATAGGTATTAAAAATATCGAAAATCAGCATTTAAACCATTTTTACTGATTTAGTATGGTTTCCAGATACAATACTTTTTACTTCTTTTTAATAAAACACAAATCTAGGCGTCACATTTGGATGAACCTATATGTTATTATGTATTTATGTACTTATATATATATATATATATATATATATATATATATATATATATATATATATATATAACAAAGTAAAGTCATATAAACTACGATAAGGCCCGAAGAATTGACATGCGAATGTCAGATAATAACAACGCAAATCCTGTTGTGAAATAACGTCAATC
Organism: Neoneuromus ignobilis; assembly: GCA_029203775.1. Taxonomy (NCBI): domain Eukaryota; kingdom Metazoa; phylum Arthropoda; class Insecta; order Megaloptera; family Corydalidae; genus Neoneuromus; species Neoneuromus ignobilis. The sequence continues at coordinate 22,479,999 of CP092095.1, forward strand.
CTTTGCAAAGGTTTTTGAGTTGCTGCTGGATATGGCGTGCGTTTTATGTTATATCAGCTGCGTATTTGCTGTCACATGGAATAAATTGAATGAGTAAGGCGTAGAAGAAAAGTTAACGAAGCATTCAAAATAACAAAGTTCAAAAATAATATTATACTCACTATTTTCGGATATTTACACTGTCTAAACGATATATATATATATATATATACATATATATATATATATATATATATATATATATATATACACTGCCAAATAACGATACGATAATCCTTCAACCCTTTAAATGGATTTTCTGAACACAATCTGCACTCTGATACATAATTTACGCAGCTGTCGTTATAAACAACTCAGTATCTGAAGTCGTGTATTTGCCAAGCAATATTAATAAATATTGTATATTTTTAAACATTGAATTTATATTTGAATTTTCTATTTCAAGCGTTAAACTCTCATTTAAATTATTATATTCTCATATATATATTAACGTATTTATTAAGAAATAAATAAAAGTTTAAACAATATAGTATATTTATAAATCAATAATCTCTGAAATATTATATTTGTTAATTATAAAATAAAAATTCTCGATTATAAAATTAGAAATTAAATTCTTCGAAAACTAAATAATATGAATAATTAAATTATTCATGAGATTACTTCTCATTTAGTTTTTATAAAAGTACAAAAAAAATGAACTCACCTGCAGTTGATGGACAAAGATGAATAATTAAATGATCACAGTTGAATCTATAAAAAATACAAATCTCGTTAGCAAAAATTTTAACCATAATTTAATTTAAAATAATATTATATTTTGAAATTAATAATTTTTAAAAATCATATAAATGAAGTTTAAGACAATGATTTTGTGTCGTGTATACAAATTTACAAGTATTTTTGACATTTTCAAGATTTAGATCAGGTTGTCCTTAAACTGCGACCATCGTCGAACTCATTGAAAATGTACCTGAAATTATTGTTGCTAATTAAAATATGACATGTATAGTGTCTGTCAAAGAGTTTATTGTTTCAAATTTGTCTGAACAAAAGAAATGATTGCGTTAGATTTGTGTCACATAAAACATAGAAATATCAAAAGAAGGTACCACTGCAAGGTTGTTATTAAAACAGCTAAAAGAATCACAAAATTTTAGATTGTATCGTTATTAGGGATGAATCTTGGTGCTTCAAGTATGAACCATCATCAAGCATCATAATACTTCATGGAAGTCACCAGGTTCACCGAAAACAAGCAAATTACGTTTTCAATTTATTATTTTATATATATATAATAAAGAAATGCATAATCAACTAAATAAAACATTAAAAGCATTATTTGAAATATACTTTTTTTTTAAAAAAGGTATCGCCACAAATAGATAGTCATCATTCTATGCACAACACAGAAATAATTAACAAACGTATTTAGTTTATCGCTTGTGGTGCTCGCTCATTCGAATCGTAATTCAATATAAAGCAATCGTATGTGGCAAACACCCCAAATTCAATCATGGACAATGCAATTTCGTTTACCGATCAACCAATATATTGCTGTCGTTTCAAATCATATGCCTTAACAACGAAATTACAGTAAACTCAATAATTTGTGTCAGTATATATAACGAATCTTCATTGCAACAGTTAAATATATTATCTTCTTGTTTCTGTATCATCAGAAACGAAAACAGCAAAGTGGATCAGAAAGGTGTTGTAGAATTTATATCAATATAGTAATTAAACATGAATTGTATATATATATTTGGTTAATCATATATATTTTCGTATAATAAAAAAACTATGAACTGAACATAAATACATTTAACCCTACAATGTGCATTTTTTTATTTTAAAAATGAACTATGTTTATTAATACAAATTTTTTTATCACTTTTCAATAATTTTTCTTGAAAAGAAAATATAATGCTGTATTACAACATTTTTCACAAACATATGTTTAAGTTATGTAATTGAAATTTTTACACCCTAATCGAATGGAATTCCAAAGCTAGGAAAACGCAAATTAGTGAATAAAGCAAATAATAGAAAATTACTAAATAATTATTGAGTAAAAGTGAATAAACCATAGAATTTAATGAATGTAATTTAAAATATAGATAGACTATTCGTTCATTTACAATAACTATTATTAGAAATGTATCTTAAAATGTTATTCAATTAAAATTGAAAAGGTTTTTATTCAATTTATTTTCCTAAAGAAAAAAAATAAATCACCAGTAAGAAAAATTACCTTTAGTACATTGAATAAGATTTTAGTATCTCTAACTAGTTCCTTTTTCCGGTAAATGATTTAATTATAATGAAAAATTCCACCGAAGATAGCGATCAAACAGGAACAAGTCAGGAAAACAAACCTACAATACAACCCAATCTCGAATCTATTCTCATTTAAATATAACGATCTGCGAGTCAAGAATTATAAATAAACGGAACGTCTCGTCCCCGCCGAAGTGTTAGAAACTTTAACGCCGCTGAAACAAAAGCGTTAAATTTCAGAAACGTCTCTTCGGCTCGCGTCCGTTCTTCCTTGAACTCATCCCATACGTTCGTTGCACTGCAACGTAACGAGAGACCAGACCATCGCGTTCCCACCGTACGTACTCTTGTATCTCGTCTCTGGTGGAACTCATTTTGCAAGCAATAACATTATTTAGTTATTCGACGATGACGTCACGAGAAAATTTCGCAGCCGCGACGGGAAATTAATATTCATTATCGTCGACGAAAATCACACGGCTGGCCGCGTACGGTTTTTCTTTGCGCTTTATCTGCATAAAAATCAGTTTATCGCTTTTCTCTTGCGCGTAGCGTAACGTTGTCGTTGTGTTTTACAGAGGCCAACTGGTAAAGAGGTCTCGATTCGAACAAATTGATATGTCTGATGGTCTGGCTGTAGAGTCATCATCGACACGCATAAAATTAAATGTGTTAACTTTGAACGTTACATAAAAGCAATTCAATTTATTGTTATTGTAAACTAGTCGAAACAATTCGATTTCCAATTGGTTTTATATATGCTGAACACAGGGACGAATGTGTACTCAGTTTAAGTATTATTACATCGAGTACATGTGCTATTACCAGGACGGGTTTCGAAGAATTATTTTCAAGCTATTCGTGTTAAAACAAGTATTAACAATTTCATTTATTTCTGTCATTTAATCGTATATCACAAATACCTGTTATAATAAAATATAAACTTCAATGATTAATTAAATAAAACTATTCTTTTTATCAAAATACAGGATTGCCCAAATGAGATTAAAGGACATAAAATACAAACATTTTTTTCAATTTTGTTACAAAATAAATTTAATGAACATTTTTTTGAACTATTGTAAAATATCACATCTCTCATTTTCTTGATGACAAATATTGGCTCTTTCCAAAGTATTTTCCATTACTAAGGTTTCGAGATTAAAGTTTCTAATTTCGTTACAAATGTTGTTCTTGAGTTGTTCAATTGTATGGGGTTTGTTGACATACATCAATCTCTTCATATAGCTCTACAAGAAGAAATTAGAGGTTAAAACCTCGGTGATAATTTCTGAGTGACCTTATTAATTTTTGAAAAAATATGAAAAATTCTATAAACCATATCATCGCACTAATTAGTGAATCTGAAGAAATGCAATTGATGATGTAACATCTTGGAATTCTCAATACCTCAGAATCTTCAATTTTGCTTATTCATGTAACTATTTAAATCAAAATGAGCTTCTCAACATATGTGTTTTTTTTCATTCTTTTTTGTGTTGTTCGAAGCAGTTGAGTATTTCTGGAATTCAAGATCAATGTTTTACTACTATATGTGAGAATATGTAAGATGCATTGATGAGTATATATAAAATACAGAATTTGAAATTTAATTTTTTCCTTTTAACTCACGAAAAAATATACAGAATTATATTTGATTTTTTCTTGTTTTTCCTATTAAAAAAATATCCACAATTTCAAATACCAACGAAATACAATTTCGAATTAATAAACAATACATAACAAAACTCAAACAATACACTCCTGATTGAGAAGTATTCAAATTGTAATTTTTAATCAAGTTTTATAAAACGCACCCGTACAGAATAGATATATCATAAACTTACGGCAGTCTTTGTGTTTCAGTTATGGTAATTTGTCGCATTTACATTTAAATGTGCAAGCGCGTTCTTATCATTTTCGCAGCCCTCAAACCATGTCGAGTATCGACTACACCACGTACACTCCTTACGCCGTTTCTGTCGTAAACCATCATGGTTAACAATCCGAAACCGTTTCTCGGTTGCTCTCTTCGAAAACTTTTCGTTTTCCGCGAATAAAAAATGTTCACAACAAAAGAGGATTCCAAACAAATCGTATTTCATTTACTGCATTTTCAACGTAATCTATTTATATGAATGAAAAATGTACTAGGTGAATATTTTCTAGTCCCCATATTCAAAAATTTATTTAATTAATTTAAAATGTACTCATGTTTCAAGTGAATAATATCCATAAATATATAATAAACGTATTAACCGAAGGAAATATAAAATATTGACTAATATATATTCAAACTTCTTAGCAGCACACACACACACACACATACACACACACACACATAGTATATATATATATATATATATATATATATATATATATGTAATGTATTTTGAAGAATTTTTAATACATTATGTTTTTGTGATGCTTTGTTTCTATTACACTTTGTCGAATTTTATAACATATAAACAATATAGTTATTACAAATTCGACAACTTTTAATCTAATTTGAAAATTTCTAATGGAGTTTTAATTAAATTACAAAGTATAGCAAGTAAAATAAAACCGTGCTTTCTCTTTTTAAATTTTTAATGCAAGCGGAATACAAAATGATTCATTTAAAAAATATATATATTTTATATTGATGTAACATTAATACATAACAATATATATATATATATATATATATATGAGAATCGTTTGATAAGTATGGTAAATTTATTAATTGTTTAATTTAATTAAATTTTGCAATTTAGTTTTTCTTATTTTTTTACCATACTTATCAAACGACCCTCATATATATATATATATATATATATATATATATATATATATATATATTCAGAAAAACATTCATTTAATACTTTATATCATTGTTACTGGCAAAAATATTATTTGTTAAAAATTTTCAAATACATACAAGCATCTACTGGGTATTAATATTTAAAAAAACCATATTCAAATATAAATCGAAACAAAACCGATCATAAAAAATCATATCTCCTGACCTACTGGTCCTTCGTACACTTTTACATACAACAAATGCGTAACCTAGAGGACATTTTCAACTCCGTTTCATGTAAAAAATGCTATTAAAAGCACATAAAAATGTATATAAAACGTGAAACTACATAATGAAACCCGTAATATTTTTATCAATGATCTTTTTGCTATTTTATTTCCATACAAATAAAAATTTTAGTGTTGGAATGTATTTAAGAGAGCCACTAATATACGAAATCAGTTAGTTTTTTATTTATCTTAAAATTACTGTTTTATGATAATGAGGTCTTGATAAAAGTATGATAGAAAATGAGTATCATATTTAAAAAATAAACGCTTTATTTCTTTATCATATTTAAAAAATAAACGGTTTCAGTAACGATATCAGTTCAGTGTTACTAATTTATAATTACATTATTAATTATATGAAAAATATTTTTTTGTGATTGTATTTTTCGTATATGATTTTTTCTCGAAATTACACTACTATAAATTATTGAACATTAAACTACCAATCTATAATAAACATCGTCTACACAGAAGCATTAACATAGATTTCTAAACGTTTTATTTTGCATAATTTATTTATATTGTTAAACATAAGCAAGTTTGGGAGTCGACGAGCGAAACGAATAAAAGACGAAGTCCCTGGTTATAAAAATAATGATATACTAGATAAGAAAAATATTTCTTTAAAAAAATAATAAAATGGTTAAGAAGTTCTTACTAGAATTTTAGCAGACTAAACAAAAATTATAAAACGATTTTACTTATCTAAAATTTATTATACTTAAATAATTTACAGATTTATTACTAATAAAGATTTAAGATATTATTTGTTACAAAAATAGTATTAATAAAAAGTATCTTTAATATTTTTTTTTATATAAATTTAAAATTAAAAATTTAGAATTATTCGTAATAAACCGTTCGTTATAATTAAAATTATTATTTCTAATAAATTCACAACTATTATTTAAAAATTATATATATATATATATATATATATATATATATATATATATATATATATATATAAATCAATCAATTAGAAGTCGTAATTCGATTCTAAATTTGTTTTGGCAGCAATCCTAACCACATAACAACCATAATCCGCCAAAATCTAGTAAATAACTTATCTCAACATTAATGTCTTGTTAGCTCCAGAAGCTTGTAATTTCTATTAACAACATGAATAATTGACTGTTATGTAATAGTACGGCTAAAATATCAGTCCAGTAATTTCTCATTCGCGGTATCACTCTTGACACTAACATCATTTTCTTAATTATTGTTATTATTATTATTATATCACATTTTCGAACACATCATAAATCATTTACTACATAAATGTAAATACATATATATATATATATATATATATATATATATATAAAATTAATATGAAAAGATGAAAATCTCCTAATCAAGAAATATAAATGATTGGTATTTTTTTTGGAAAATCTCGAGAGAATTTTCTGTGCTCAACAATGAATAATAGACTGTTTACCTTAACTTAACCTTTCAAATCAATTTTCTATACACACAACTATATTTTTATTTAATTTTAATAACTATTGTACTTAAATTGGATTTTTAAGCTCACCAGTAATAAATAAATCAAATTATTTCACATGTAAGAATGACGGATAGTCAAAGTTATAGATTTGATTTCTTTAGTGGAATGACTAAATCAGTTTTTTTAATGTAAAAGTGAGGAATTTAAAATGAAAATGAGCCAGTCATATAACAAAAAAAGACCACTAATGGACAAGATAAATTATTATTTGGATTATTATTGGAATTATAAATTGTGGAGTTTTGGGAGAGGCCTTTATTCAGCAGTGGATAAAAATTATATATATATATATATATATATATATATATATATATATATATATATACATGTATCTGTGTTTATGTAATAGCTTATTTATATATACATAACAAATATACATACAAATATAAAATATTAAAATTAAATTACAAACAATTCAAAATTGAAACTTGTCGACTAAAACCACAAAACCTCACATCGAGATGTTAATTAACGGTAAAACAGTTCTACGGAGTAACTGGCACGTCTGGAGAAGCCAATACTGACAACTAACAGACCGTTTGTGAAAATTAACACTTTAGAATTATCGATTCTGAGGAAACTCGACGACATTAAAACGAATTATTTTATATCTCTAATACTTTCCACAAGTTTTATCAAAGTAATATACTGAGCTCATTACTCTTGTTATAGCCCATTTTAGAACTGTAGTTAATATTAATTATTGATATTTAGAGTTAATTGATTTTCTAATACCGCATGGCTTAATCACAAGTGTTCAAATTTTATCTAATCATTGCAATGTTTTGTTGTAATATAATATCAAACTATTTCTCGTATATAGATTTTTATACGAAATTTACTAAACCACATTCTTGAAGTTCTGTAGATTCTTCGCAAACTATATGTTTATATATATATACACATACATACATACATACATATATATACATATATATATATATATATATATATATATGTATGTATGTATGTATGTATGTATGTATGTATATTGAAACAAACAATGCCAGCAATGTGTATACTCTTTGCGCGAACGACGTCGACAATATCTGAGTCAATAATAACCATAAAACAAATTTGTATCTGGTTGCAAATAGCATATTCATAAAATGGCAAGCATAACCGCAGCAGTGTACGAACTGAGATCTCTGCCTCGAGCATTTATACGTGTACAAAAACAGTTTAAAAACTCACACATGGATCTCAGTGTCGGATCGGTGTAACAAACTCGTCCAGCTATTTCAATTTCAATCGACTAATGAAAAGTTATTTTTGGTATCGGCTCGATTGAAATTTAATAATACAATTTTACGAGATGTATGCACGTTATGTAACGTTTTACGGTGTGCTGGTTCGAGAATACGTCGTGCGTTGAAAATTCCATGTGTATTGGTTTTTTTTTCCTCTGACGAGAGTTTTGTAAATAGAATAATTTTCAGTGTTTACTTTTTCGAAAAAAGGATATTATGATTAAATAATATGTTTTATAAAAAGTGAATTTAAAATATTTCACTATAAATTATGATTTAATATTTTAATTAATTTATTTACACAAATATATATATATATATATATATATATATATATATATATATATATAATAATTAATTAATTAGATAAATAAATAATATTAGAGTAATAAAGAAGCTTTATATATTTCTATTTGATTATACGAGGGTCGTTTGATAAGCATAGTAAATTTATTTATTGTTTAATTTAATTAAATTTTTCAATTTAGTTTTTCTTATTTTTTACCATACTTATCAAACGACCCTCGTATATATTTTTTAATATATTTCAAAATCTAATTAAATATTAATTGTCCGAATTGATTTCTCCGTAAACATGTTTTTGAAATTATTTTATATAACATTTTTTCTCTTATATTCTAGACTAGCACCGGGGCCTAAATCTGGTAAAAATAACATTTTATTTTATTCAGTTCTAGTACTATAGAATACACGTCGTTAATTTTTTGGGAATATTTTTTGAATGTATTATTAGATTTTAATTTTTTATACACCGTTTGAAAGAGTATTAAATTCTCTACAAAATATATACCTTTTCAATTTTTTTCAAAAGGTCTGTATCCTCATAAAAAAATTCTCTATTCGATAATAATATTTCGTGCTAGCGATTACACATCAAGTCGTACTGCTGTGGCACTAAAGGCACCAGCGCGAAACCGATGTCAGTTCACAATTACTATAGTCCCAAGTGATCATACTCCACGGTTAAATTCGTCAAATTCAGAAATTTTTTTTTCGGCCCAAAAAAACTTCAAGGGGTATACCTTGAATTTTTGGCAAAAATTTTCAAAATTTTTTTTCGTGATTTTTTGTCATGATTGTGTTCTTAACGATCCGTTGGCACGCAGGCGCCGTAAAATACCTTGAATTTTATAAAAATAACATTTTATTTTTTTTGGTTCAAAGTATAATAATTTTACTATAGATACAAAAAATTTTTTGAACAATTTTTCATTCGAAAGAGCATTAAATTCTCTATAAAATATATTTTTTTCAATTTTTCGATGGTTTTTTATCGAAAAATGTCTGTTTTAGTACTTCCCCTAACGGTCCGGAGTCGCACGCATTCGAGGCATTAAAACCGACTGGTTCGCCGGGGTAATCATGCTAAATCTCGTAAAAATAATATTTTTTTTTCGTGATTTTATTCAGATCAACGGAATAATATTATTAATATAGCCTAATTCTGACGTTAACATTTTTCGATTCAAATATTTTATAATATAGAACGCCTTATTCGATTTTTTGAACGCCTTATTCGATTTTAATTTTTTATACACCAATCGAAAGAGCATTAAATTCTCTACAAAATATATATTTTTAATTTTTTTTTCAAAAAATCTGTGTTGTCATAAAAAATTTTTCTTTTCGATGATAATATTTCATGTCTAGTGACTACACATGAAGTCGTACTGCCGACACTAAAGGCACCAGCACGAAACCGATGTCAGTTCACAATTACTATAGGCCCTAGTGATCATGCTGCATGGTTAAATTCGCCGAATTCAAAAAAAAAATTTCGGTCAAAAAAAACATCAAGGGATACCTTGAATTTTTGACCAAAATTTTCAAAATTTTTTTTCGCGATTTTTTGTAGAAATCGTGTTCCTGACATTCCGTAGAGATACATTTGAGCATTAAAAACTGACACAGAGGCATAAATCTCGTAAAATTAACATTTCACTTTATTCGGGTCAAGTCTAATATTAAGTTAAATCTGTATTATAGAATACACGTGAATTTATCTGCAGTGTTAGTTCACTAAACTAATATATTATCGTTATTTTTAATAAAAATAATATATATATATATATATATATATATATATGTATATGTATGTATGGAAATAAACTTCAGACAACTGCACGATTAAAAAAAATTAAATTGTCTCATAGTCAATACGCGGCCAAACACGCACAAGGGTGTTATTGCCACACGTATGCACGTGTTTCATAGTAGATGGTTGCAGTGTTCCAGAGGAACTTTTCGGTCGTTGTGCTTGATGAATGGATAGATCGTGGCATAAGAACTGTCGTCTGAGAACGCGTACAGGATATTCGCGAAAAGACGTTCTGATATATACAACGCGAATATTTTCCAAATGTATATATGTATGTACACGTACTGTTACTGCAACGACACATAAATCTGTGTTAAATTATGTAAGTTTTCTTATATGTTCAGTTTTGTCTGGACTATAACAGAAATCAATACATGCGATACTCGTATTTCGTATCTTATGGAATTATAACGATTTGAATTTAGTTGTAATAGTAAATAATAAATTTTCATTAAAATGAAATGTTGTAAATATCACTGAGTCAAATATCGTTCGAGTTGAAACTCTCGAAAGTTTTCATTAATTAAAAGGTAATGGGATATCTAAATAACTAGTACATGGATAAATGAATATAATTGGGATTTTCAATTTTTCCTTTAATATAAATCAATAAAATAATATAGACTGATATAAGTATATCAATATTAAAATAATTGTATCATTGACCAATTATGAATAATTTTAATATTTTACATGAACATTTATATAAAATTAATATAAACAAATTCTATAGATATTTGTTGATTTTTGTTCTAAAATATATTTTGACAGACCTCTGATGCGATAGAATCAAATTCGAACTTGTACAATAAATATGTAGAATAATTTGTTTTTGGTCAATCATATTAAATGAGTAAAAAAATACAGATTAATGTTTACTTTTTAAAGTGCACTGACTGTTGACCCAAAGGGTGTATTTTATAATTCGAGTTAATTACTATACACGGCTATTAGTTAGGTGTCATAAAAATTCCAAAAATTATCGATAAGAATTTTTTAGATATCAATATACATTTATATATATATATATAAAATCTCTGAAAAAACATTTTTTATTATATTTTAGAATTAATTAATATCAAAATATAAATTTTCATTCTTTTAAAAAATATGTAGATAAATAAAAATTTTCAACTGCACGTCTCAAGCCAGTATCTTTAATAAACAAAAAGCAATTATATCGAACATTCAAATAGTTCGTCATCAATACTAACAAATAATCATCATTGTCAATGATGTTGTTAATTATTTTTTCCATAAAAAATTAAAAACACTTATTTATTACTTGATAACTATTTATTTATATTCCAAAAAAAATAGTTATATATAATGTATTTAATTATTTAAATCGTCATAGTTTTTTAATCTCTCATGTAAATTGTATTTATAAAATACTAACTAACCATAGTTTCACAACATTACCAAGTAATATAAAAATGGAATTATTAAAGAATAATAATTAAAACAAATAAACATACAGAATAAACAAATGTGTGTTCTTTAATTTTCGGGTACCCTGTACGAAAATAAGACCCGCACGCACAGATACGCAACCATAAAGTAGAAATAAGTAGATCTAGGTATGCAGTAATACCTAACACATAACAATACTCGATATTGAGCTTTATATTACCAACGTACGAAACTAGAGTGAACGTCGCCAGAAGAGATACACATAGAAAATGGATGAAGAAACTGTTACCGTATTCACCGTGTTTCATACGTGGATATATATATATATATATGTTTAAATGTATGTATGATACGATATTCACGAATAAAATTTTTGTCGCCATTTCTCTACTGGATTTTCTAAGCTGGATGTATGAGTACAGTGTGCGTATGTGATAAATATATTTATGACTTTTTAACGGTTGTAAATTTTTTTCTTTTTTGACGCTTTTTATATTTATGAACATCATATTTTATAAATGATCGATATAAAAAAAACACGTTTAAATGTATTTGATTTTTTCCATTTGATTACAAAATACGAGGCGAAATAAAAATTAAATCAATGGTTATTATATTTTAACATTTATATATATATATATATATATATATATATATATATATATATATATATATATATATATATATATATATATATATATATATATATATACCTACGATAAATATAGAATAACAACTTCCTTTAACTTCCTTACAAAACATATAATGTTTTTAAGAGTGATAAAACTTAAAATTGAATCCGTATTGAAAATTCTATCTAACCTAAAAAACACTTTATATATATATATATATATATATATATATATATATATATATATATATATATATATACATATATATATATATATAAAGATATTTTTTAGATTAGATAGAATTTTCGATAGGGATTCAATTTAAACTTCTATCACGCTTTAAAAAAAACTATTACTTTAAATTTCAATGAAAATAAACTAATGGATAATATTATTTATTATAACTAATTTAATAAAATAATTATTATTAACTTAGGTATTTATTGTTCTTTTAATAAAAAGCAGATTATAGAAACCTTGAAATTACATTATTGACCTATTTTAATATATTAAAATTACGATGAATTGACATTTATTTACATATGAATATCATAAACAAAGAAAAAAATTAATAAAAACTATCACAAAATATTCATGTTATAGATGTTGAATACAAATGATAAGTTAGTCATATATTTTACACAAGTATGTAATACTTGTGCGTGCGTGTGTCATGTATATTGAAAGAAATAAGTAAAATAAAAAAATATATGAGATAACAAATAATATAAAGCAACGTCGGTAACCGTTTTTTATGTGTACTTCGAATTAAGAAAAAAACAAGTTGTGAGCTAAGTCACTGTAGATAAAATGCTTATTTAAAATACTTGTATGTTAGTTGTTGAGTACAGTAAATGACGGCAACACAGTCTCATTTAATACTCTGCTGTATATCAATAGTATATTAATATATTTTTGATGTGTTCTCATGATGTATAATATAATTTTTATATACTGCAGTTTTTCTATATTTATATATTCCATATCTGACGGATACAAAGTTCTATCAATAACTGAAAAGTGTAACGATATTTTAGTGAACATTCCGCAAGGTTCTCTTTGTGGAAAAATCGATGTTGATCGATATAGAGGAAACTTTTATAGTTTCCAAGGTATACCGTATGCGAAACCACCGATTAAAAAATTGAGATTCAGGGTATGTTTGTTATATTTTATTTTACATTTTTTAAATATTAATATTATCATTATGAACTTTTATAATACACTGTAAATAATTTTCAAAAATATTTCTATTTAAACAACATAATAATTCTGTTTTTGATAAATATCAATCGATATCTCTTTCTGTTTTATTTTTTTAAAAAAAATCAACTCAGATTATGATATTTTATTATTTACAAAAAAATATTTCTTTATAAAAAAATTGATTCCATATTTTATTTTTACTAATAATATAATAAATTGAAAAGAATACATTTACTGATATAAAAGATTAACAAAAATCAAATATGTTCTCTAGACAATAAGTTACTATATATACAAATGCAGACGAAGAGACTGTACTATTAAACAGATCGAATAACTCATAACAATAAGTATGTTGTATGACTAGTTTAATTTTTATAATCACCTGAATTTCATAAAAACGAAATTTATTCTCTTAATATATATATATATATATATATATATATATATATATATATATATATATATATATAATGACGTTCAAACTGTACTTGAGACAATCCGCACTAATCCCAGTTTTATTTAGCACAAGTAGATAACAAACATACACAGGTATATTCATTGTTTCATCATAGATAAAGTATGAGTTATTCACAACTTACATTAGATGAAGTCAGGTCAGTTTTCTTAAACTCAAATGAATTTTATCTGTGGATCTCTAGCAAGTATAAAGACTATCCAATTTAACCAAAAATAAATAAAAATAAATTAAGAATAGCAGAGCAACTATCTGTAGAAATAAATTATATGAAAATAGTTTTTGTTAATATTTGTTTTCAAACTAAGTAATAAATAGAGAACTAAAATTGTGTGTCTATGTTAACATTCTTCAATAAATTTATCAATAAAATAATGATACTAATAATCATTCAGTTATTATGATATTAATTTAGTATGAGTGTATTATTTTTTTTATTAAAAAAAATCAAAAAATTAACAATTAATAATTGAAATTTGTTGTTTTGGAACTGTGGCTGATTCACTTTACACAAATGAATTTTAACCCCAACATCACAATAATTTAAAGTGTTCAATAATCACTTATTGTTTAATAATCACTTTCTGAGAAAGGCTCTGACGATGATGACGTCGCCATCGAAATGCATCAGCCGATATATTTATAAATTAAGTGAACAATAAGTGATTATTGAACACTTTAAATTATTGTGGTGTTGGGGTTAAAATTCATTTGTGTATAATAATTGAAAGTTTTTTAGAAAAACTGAACTTTTTAATTTAATTACAAAAATGTTATCAAATTAGGAAATGTAATAATTTATTATTACTTAAATAAAAAATAAATAAATTTATTATTTGTATCAATTCTTGTTTCAAAAATCTCTCATAACCTATCAATTTAATTATGTTAATTTATATATATATATATATATATATATATATATATATATATAATATAAATAAAGCAGATAATTTTTTTAGGATCCAAAACCACCTGAATCTTGGAGTGGGATTCTAGATGCTAGGAAAGAAGGAAATCAATGTACACAAAATAAACAGAACCAATTTTTAGGCGATGAAGATTGTCTCTTTTTAAATGTTTATACACCAGAGGTTAATTATTTGTTTTGTAAAATTTACAATTATACTATCACTCCCCTATACAACAATATTCTATAAAAATATTAGATTATTATAACGTGGTACGAATTATACGTGTTATAGAAGGGTTGATTGTATATTAATATAATCTATTTAATTATAACTGCAAATTTCAGTTGCCAAATACAAATGATACGAATAATTCAAATGAATATAAATCAGTTATGGTTTGGATACATGGTGGAAGTTTCATTGAAAATAGTGCAAATAGTGAACTTTTTGGAGCAAAAAAATTAATTCCAGAAGATGTAGTCTTAGTAACTTTAAATTATAGACTTGATGTATTAGGTAATTATTATTATTTTAAAGCTCTAAACTAAATAAAAAAAATGAACGATTTACACTAAATATGTGTATTAAAATTAATTTAAATACAGTTAAGTCATTTATGACTGCATTATAAAATTTTATGCAATTCAATAATACTTGTTATTCACTTTATTCGCTAATATGTATTTCGATAGCAATGCAAGAATCGTTAAAAAACTGTATTAGAAAATCTAGATGATTGTTAAATAATTGTACAGGATGACCTAAATGATACTAAAGAATGTGACCTTCAGTCACGGTTTACATCCTCCAGTCTCATTTGACTCGTCATCCTGGATAAAATCTTGTAATAACTAAACTAGAAATGATTATTTAACGCTCTTAATTGAAATTTTGTGGTGTTGGGATGAGTAATTTATTTTTGTTAAAATTTTATTATATGTATATTAGAAATTAATGTATTAATATATTTTAAGGATTCCTTTCCCTTAACGACAGTTCACTCAATGTGCCAGGCAATGCTGGTATGAAAGATCAAACGATGGCTTTACGATGGATTCGAAATAACATTAAATATTTCAGTGGCGATTCGAAAAAAATCCTTTTGTTCGGCGAAAGTGCTGGAGCCGTCTCTGTCCATTTACATGTGTTATCACCAATATCTCGAGGTTTATTTCATGCAGCAAGTTCGGAGAGCGGTGATGGTCTCGCGTTTTGGGCAACAGGAATATATATAGCACACATAATAGCTAATGAGCTTGGATTCAATACAACCAATGCGACTGAAGAAGACATTTTAACATTTTTAGAATCTGTGCCGAAATTCGATTTGATCAAAGCTCAGATGAGTTACAATGAAAAAGTTGTATGTTGTTTTTACTATTTCTTTTCCTAATTTTTTTATATATCAATCTATATAATTAATTGCAGGAGCAAATACCTGGTGTTAGTTTTATAGGGCCAGTTATTGAAAAAGTCACTGAAAATAATGATAATGAACACTTTTTAACCCAACACCCTATGCAAATCATTCAAGATGGAACATTTGCGCATATTCCATTAATTTTCGGTTATACGGATACAGAAACAATGATGCTCTTAGAAAATGTGACCGACTGGCAATCACTGATTCCAAAAAATGTACAAGACTTTCAAACATATTTACCACCTAATATGGGAATAGTAAGAGATTCGCCAAAATCTCTCGAAGCAGCTACAAAACTAAAGAATTTTTATTTTAGTAATGTTACGAATTCAACGCAAGAACTATATAGTTATTTTAATGTAAATCCATATTTGGTACTTTTTCTTGAAATAAAAAAAATATAACGTATTCACTTTTTTACAGATGACAAGAGACTTTTTATTTTTAACAAGTTTATTTCAATCTATTAGATTGATGGCGTCGAAAAATACTCAACCTGTTTATGTATACCGATTCTCTATTGACACAGACATGAACGAATGGAAATACTTAAATAATATACATTTACCAGGTATAATTTAAAATATAAAATGATTGATTGTCTTTTCAAACAAATCAAAATTCACCAGTATACTCAATAATAATCAAATAATATATGATAGTATTTATTTTTTTTATTCTGGAAAAATATAAAATGGTTCACAAATTCGATCACGTTGTAAAAGACACAATATTCTTCAGTAAAAACAACAGTAACAATTTTCTGGTGCGACTGATTTTTTAATTTTATTTTTTTACTCCAAATACTCTTCTAACTCAAAACATTGCTAGAAAAAATTAAAACTGATATAAAACAGTCACTGTACTTCTTTGAAATCGACTTTAGAATCACAGTTGAAGCTCTTTGAACATCCTTGATGGTCTAATAACGATGTCCCTTCATCATCAATAGCCAGAAATTACAAGAAGATAAATCAGATAACTACGAAGGGTGTTCAAACCCTACGATATCTTTTCTGACCAAAAAATCTTTTAAGATCTTGGATTTTTAAGCCGATGCATTATCGTGCAAAAGCAACCAAGAATCTTTATTTTGGTATTCAAGCCAAATTCGAAAAATCTTGTTCCACAAATGATTAAAAACATCTTAATAATAATCAAACTTCAACGTTTTACCTTCCGATACAAATTTATTATAAATGATTTATTTTGAATCAGAAAAAAATAAACAATGTCTCTAATCATCTTTTGCATACGCACTTTCTTCTTTGTAATATAAATATATTAAATTTATATTTGCCTATTTTTGTTGTCTGTTCCAATAAAATAATTTTAAACTTTACAATTTAAAATAAATTAATTAATTTATAGAATGTTAATTTATTATAAAGGATTTATTTACTTTTCAAATCAAAAATCATAACAAGTTTCAAGTAATTGAATTTCAGACATCTGTAATGATTTAAAATGATTTAACATTTTTTACAGGTGCAGCGCATACGGATGATAACGGCTACTTATTCTCTTACGATTTCGAAAAAAATGTTTCTTATGATAGCATTGAAGACATTTGCATTCGTCGTATGACAAAACTGTGGTCGAATTTTGCTAAATACGGAAATCCGAATGGAGATTACAAAGAAATAAATACGAATCATTGTAACAAAAACAACGTACCCGAACAGACGAAAGAAGAAAAATATGATGAAATATGGAGAAATGTAACATGGAAACATATTTGTAAAGATTCGAAACAAATCGACTATTTACAAATGAACAATGATCAATTTATATCTGAAGTGAATCCTGATCATGAGAATGAGGTTTTTTTGGATCAATTACTCAAATTTTTAAATAATACCGAATAAGAAAATAATTTATACATTTATTTATTGTGAATAAATTAACCATTTGCATTCGAGAGATGATCCATAATCGCCATTTTTTTGATACAACAACTCAAGTGGTAACAAAGAGACAACAATAACTGTTTTATAAACAAATATCTTCCTCTTCAGATAACTTTTCCTCCAAAACTAAAAAAAATCATAATTAATTAATTAAGTCTTGTTTAATATAAAAAGACATTGAATGATGAAATAAAATATTTCTATCCATTAATTTATCTAGGATTTGACTATGTATGTATGTACAGGCGATTCAAATAAGACTGAAGTAATAAATGATAATAAATAATAGTAAACGAGTAAATGTATATATAAACCCTTCAATTTCACTTAGACCATCCTATCTATCTATCTATATAAACATTATACATTTTTCTATTGAATGAATTTTAAATAAAGAATGCATTCAACCATTAATTACTATGCTCAAGGGTTTTCATAAAATAAAATGTATACTTTTTATGATAGGTTAAAGACAAAATAAAACAATTTTGAATAATAACTTATTATTTTTGTTTAAATTATATATATATATATATATATATATATATATATATATAACCGTATGTTCTCTAAAATTTAAAAATGTTTTTAATGTATAATTTAAGAAATTGGCTTCATTAATTTTGTAAAAAACACAAAACTCCGAGTAAAAACTTTATAAAAACTGTATTGTAAATTGCTTCATTTACCTTGTGATCTCCAGTCTAAGGGATTGCTTTGCCTCGTGTTAGATAGTGTATGTAGTCAGGGGGTACTGTACGTCGTAAAAAATAACGACAATCCAACTTGTGCTTGATTAATAAGAAGAAAAGACTAAAGAATAATGAACGAGTCGAAACGAACTGCTTTTGATGTACGTGTGTCTGCTTTTTCATTGTTTTAAAAATAAAAGTACGTTTCTTTTGGTTTTAAAATGATTAGCAGAATGGACTTTCTTGTTTGAAGTTTTATTCTACTTATTATACACACACACACTCATATATATATATATATATATATATATATATTGTATTGTGTATTGAAGAGAATATCGATTACATTCCGATAAGTTTTTTTTCTGATCTGTATAAATATATTGCAGTATCTATAATAAAATAAATTTGCTATTATTGGATTCTTTTTACAGACAGTTATGTAACTGATTCTTTTTTCCGATAAATAATATTATTTATTTTATTATCTGTTACATATTTTTAATTGATATATAAATAAACTTGATATATTTTTGTACTAATCATTGTTTATTGAAGCAATTTTTTTATTTATTTTATTTGAAATGATTTTTCTATAAAAATTCATTTAATTAATGTATATAAATATTTAACTAATTGAAGCCCAATATTTTTAATGTATAAAAAAAATTATATAACCTGATACTAACAAACATTATCCTTTGGATATGAACTAGAAATTAATTTACAATTTGTAAACATTTTATTATAAGATTTCAAGAACAATTTTCCTTCTGAGCCTTTTTCGAGTATAATTTCCAAATTCAACTTTAACTCCTTATTTATTACAAATACACATACGTTATAATAAATATTATTATAAATATTTTCAAAATATTACTTTATATTTTGCTATGCACTTATGTCACCGACTCGTTTCGTTGCACTGTTAAAATACAAAATTTACTAATTAATATACTGTGACAATACTCTCAACGTTCCTATAGCATAAGAGCATAACTGGACTTTGTTTTCGAACACAAAAGGATTCTCTTGTTACGAAGGTTAGTTTGTTCAACCAACGAAGGGTATGTTTGTCCTCGTGTTCTCTATAATCTCTTTTGCATTGCTAACATTTACTTATGCTAATTCTAGTTATTTATTTGAAGTATATAATTTATGTTTGTATTTTGTTTTCATTTAAATTATACACTTTATGTACACCCACATACACATACATACGGTGTGTGTTGTATTTATTATAAATATATATATATATATATATATATATATATATATATATATATATATGTATATATAATATATATAAATAGAAAAACAAAGTTTATACAAAAGTAAATTAATCGAGCCAGGGGCATACCAGATAAACAACCACAAATTGAATTCGAAACGAACGTATTATATGTTTTCATTAATCCGTTTAGTCTGGATTTCATCAAATAGTGTCACCGTCAATCTCACCTCACACCCCAACACTGCACTGTCGTTCATGAAGTGTCGTTTCCAACAACTATGTCAACTTTTTACCATCCCATTATGAATATTTAAAACAAATTATTTGAAATTAAAATACACGAGTGTCAAAATAATTGAGTTACATACTAATCGGATTAACTCCGTTGAATGTCCGTCGATTGAAAAAAAACATCGAGAATATTTTCATCGGATCTCATACAAAATCAAATATTGTTTCGTTAGTGCGTCAGTTCACACAAACGCGTCAAGTGTTATTGAATAAGATGGGATAGGTTTAATGAAACGTATAGAAATTACTATAAAGCAAAAATGGCACGTCTTTTAGTAGGTACTTAACAGTCAACTGCCTATAAAACTTTTATTGAAAACATCAATTGACCCTTTGAAAACATTGTTCGAATCGATTGAATTGCTTGAAGAGAAACTGATTGGTTGATAATTTTCGGGTTTGACACATCGGTATCTTTAACTATGAACGTTTAAACACATACAGAACATGTCGTATGTATAAGGTCCTTTGAACCTCATCCATTGAAATTATCTTTTAGTATACGTCTGAAGTTTGAAAGTGGTTCGACGATAAAGTAAATTATTTAAAGTAAACGTCTTTAAGTAAATGATGTGTCGCAAACTTAAGAGACATAAACAGTAGCTAATGGAAACGTTGATGAGTTTTCTCATCGAATATTACATGTACTGTAGTTGATGACTAAAAGTGCTATTTTAAAATTTACCTATTGAAGTACGTTTCATAATTTATAAAACGATCAATTCCTTATTTACTGTATATGTTTAATTATTTCAGCATTTATTATCTTAGAAATATGCATTAAAATTAAAGCTCGCGAGCATATGGTAATAGAATATAAATATTAAAAATTTAATTAATTTCAATCAATGTTTCTGTTTTTTTCCTAATATGAACTAACCATTTTTAAAAAATAAAATCATATCATTTTCCTGACATTACCTTGTTATAATGCGATGAAAAATAAAGCGTTATACAGAACATCAGATTAAATTATTGCAAATGAAATAGCGGATTTCAAAGTGTAATGAAATTAGTTACGATTTTTATAATAAAAAACTCCTAACAAATGGCGCTGATTTTGTTTGATATTACAGTTTAACTATCAGTGCCTAGAACTAAGCAATTATTTTTACTCCATATTTTAGTATAAGCAGACAATGAAAAAAAATATGAAAATTAACCAAAAACGTACACTTTTTTCGAAATTCAAACTTGGATATAACGCAGAGGAAGTCGCCAGAAATATAAATAGAGTATTTGGAATTAACACAGATTGAATCACTCAAAGCAATGATTAAAAAAAAATCTATCAAGGGATATGAACCTTCAATACATGATATTTGTTAATATATTAACAAATTAAAAAATATTTTAAATAAAAACATAAATTTTAAGTCTAATATTTCTAGTCTATAATCGGTTTATAAAGTTTGTCAACGTTGTCCAATTTCTAGTGTACTAAGCCTCTCTGACAATATCAAAGAGTTCTTGTGACGGTTATGTTTTTCTTTACAAGATAAGGTTGTCAGTCCCATGCTCAACCCTCAACTTTACGAACAAGTATAAAATTTAATGTAATATATTTGAAAGCAGAAAATTTTTGTGTAAGTTAAATGAACAAAAAACAAACTTCTTTGTACTTATATCCATTACAACGAAAATATATGTACATCAATTTTAAAACAGTATTAATAAAAGAATTCAAATTCAATTTAAAGACTAGTTAGTTATTTAACTTGTAACAACTGACTTTTTGAAGAAATAATTTCGTAAAATTAAAATAAGTAGTTTAGATAAAGTCATTTTGTATAAGAAATTTATTACATGTATTTTTCTTATTATAAAAATTATATTTTTTAATTTTAAATATGATAACAAAAAAAGAATAAAAAATAATTAAAATAATCATATAAAAAATTCAAAGCTTGTGTGAATTATTCATAGGATCTATTGAAGATATATATATATATAAAGATTTAACAAAGAATTATAAAACAACAAACACAAAATCACAATTAAAACTATAAAATATTAAACAAGATAAAAAATACATACGTTTAGAAGCCAGTGTCCGTAAAGTGTTGATGTTGAATGATATAACAATATCATATATCCAATTTTTTCGAAATTTCTGAAAAGAACAATTTTAGTTAGTACAAAATAAATTATAGATCTTGATCACACACACACACACACTTATATATATATATATATATATATATATATATATATATATATATATATATAAACTTTATATATTACACAATACAAGATCTGAACAAGTAAATTCGATTTATATCATCTAATACGTCAAAGAACTGTAAAATAAAAGAAACACCATGTCTTTTGTGATCCTTTCTAAATTTGATATTCAATGTTCTTGTATCATGCATATGATTGATTCTATTATATAAATCTGTTCTTTCTTCTTTTTAGATGTCTGCTATTGTATATTCCAGATGAAAAATCTCAAACAACTGTTCTGTTCAACTTCATAGCTTGCATATGATGATTTTTTTTTCTTATATTTTCTATATTTTAAACAAATACAAATAACTCACATCAAATGTCAATACGTTTTTGAATAACAATAAAATTGATTGAACATATTGAAAAGGAATAATATTTTGATTTCAATTTGATATTTTTATTCATTCAATACATTAATTCTTATTTCCAATTTAAGCTTATTTTGAAATTTAACTATTTAAGTGATTAATTTTTCAAACGATCATTCAGTATCTAAAATTTATATATTTTATAAATCAGTCATAAATAATTCAATGGTATTTATCAACAGAATTAACTATATATTTATAGAATAAATCAATATAGATATATAATAAATAAATTTACTAAAAGAAGAAATAGTAATAGAAAAAATGAAAATTATAAAATAGATTTTTTTTTATTTCATATTTCAAACTAAAAATATATTCTCACTAATTCAACAAACTTTTAAAAAAAATAATTAAGATTTCTCAATTGAAAAACTTTTTTAAAAAATTAATTATCTTTCTCACTAATTAACTTAATTAAACTGTATATAAATTTCTACACTAAGAATGAATCTTATTATGAAAAAAAGTTTTACAACAAAATACATTGTTATCAATACTTCTTGAATAAAATCTCCCTGGAAATATATCTTTAGTAATAAAGTATATTTCAATACATGGAATGAAAACTGAAACAGCATATTGAAAAATTGATATTTTTTAAATTTTAATTAGAGAAACTATTCATTTTTTTATTAAATTAAATGTTAGAATAAATTCGTCAAGTTCACAAATTGAATCAGTGTATTCAATAAAAACAATTCCCTTCAAAAAGTGTTATCTCGATTTTATAAAATTTATCTCGTCGACTATCTGCAAGGAATTCAATAATTGAAACCATAGTATCTAAGGCATACATTTCATACGCGGTCGCTTTCATAATCGTATAATATTGAGAATATAGCAAAAGGAACGGAAGAAAGACTTCGCTTTACGCGTGAACCATTCAAAACTGTTCTCAAGTAAGACCGGAGAGACTAAGGCACAGAGAAACGATTCGTAGCGAAACACGGATGTAGATTGGAAACTATAAAGACTTGTTATATATGTACATATATATGTTTATGTAGATGTATATGTGGGTGAATATGTGTACTACAATGATGTGAATACACCTGCATTCAAGAAGTCGCACAACGGCATATGTGTTGATGATGCGAGGGTGTTGACTATGAACCGCAGAGTACGCATTGTGAGTCGTCGTCGATGACGCTGATACAGAATACACACAACCACCCACTCACCGACAGTCAGTTTCTCATTTTAACGTCGCAAAGCATAAACTCTGTATGCTCTAGACGTCACATTATGAAACGTTAGGTCTTTTGTATTAGAGATACTATTCATGTCGAGTTTATATTCAGAAGTAACTGCATTATAAGGGTTTATAACTTTTATATACATTTACATACATACATACATATATATATATATATATATATATATATATATATATATATATATATATATATAGCATTCAGTAAAGTTTTCTAATGAAAAGTTTGGAAAAAGAACTGCACTATCAACACTCCTTGGTTACAAGAAAGTTTCAGATCAAATTTTAATACAATGGGCCATCATCAAATATTACAAGAATTGCAAAAAAGATACAATGAATATAAACAACCATTATGTTTGGCATTTGTGGATTTTGAAAAAGTTTGATTCAATTGATATTGTATTAATGTTTTTATCTCTCAAACAACGAGAAATAAACGAAAAATATGTGGAAATATTTTTAAAAAATGTATAAAATTGTAACAACGCATATCAGAATAGAAAATCTCTCAACAAATCTGTCAAAAAGCTTGATGTCCAAATTATTTAATGCAATTTTAAAACAGGTAATGATAGAGAAATATTTCTAAAATAAAATATTGAAATAAATGGAGACAATTTGTCAGCTGGTGACAAAATATTCACAAATGAGTCCTCAGAAGAGTTAAAAATGCTATTTAAAATATTTTAAGAATAGAAAAGTTAGATTAAAAATAAATATGAAAAAAATTTAAAGATTTATACAAAAGTAAAATATACAATTAAAGAGTCAATGATTGAAACAAGGGGATGAAATGATATACTTTGAAAAAAATATACAATTCTATGATGATCTATGTTCAAAGGTTAGATCGGGAATTAGAAAAACATGGACATGATTTTGAAGAATGAATAATATAATAAACATTAAAATACCATTAGACCTACAACTGAAACCATATAACAAATTTATACTACTTGCTTATATTTATGAGTCAGAAGTACGAACATTGAAAACTTTGACAGTCCAGAGAATCATAGAAAGAATAATATTAGGATACGAGAACAGAAGAGGATAATTGATATAACAGAGCAAACACAAGAGAACACATGGTCATGGACAAATGCATAAATGTACAAAAATCATTATAAAATAACAACAAAGGAACAGAAAGAGTCCCAGGAAAATTGATCAGCAGAAGATATTTTCTATTAACCCTTTATAAGCAATTCAATCATATATACATGCATTTAAGAACTTAAAAAGATTAAATCAAAGCTATATAGAATAGTTTTTTCATTTAAAAGTCAAATGTTATTATTTTTCAATAGTCATAAAATATTTAATATAAAAAATTCATTTAGTTGTTTAAAAATAAATTAATTTTATATTAAATTAGTGTACTGATATTTTTTCAAAGATGAAGAGATGATATTGTGGAGGTGAGGGTTGGATAAGATTATCTGATGACAAAAACAATTAAAGAATCTTAGGAAAACGTTTAAGAGAACCTAATGACATTCGATAAGATTTTCACTCAATAAGAGGCTGATATAGGCTTTTATACTAATGATTACAAATATATATATATATATATATATATATATATATATATATATATATATATAATAGTTTTATTTTAAAAATAATATATTTAAAATGATGGTGACATTTTAGTATTAGATAAAAATAAAACCTTAACATTTTCTGTTAACAGTTTTAAAAAATATATTTAATAAATAACAGAACGAATCATAGATATCAAAAAATGTAACTGAAAACAAAATAGAATAAAAATAAATTTCATAAAACAAACTACTCGAAAATATAAAAATACAGACAAATTGCAGCTGTGCAAAAATAGAAAACTAGAAACATATATACTTTAAGAAAATGTGTAAAGCCAAAAAGAAGACGAGACATACCATACATTTATAAGTCCTACGAGAATCGTCTATATAAATAAGAATTCTAAATTCTATACCGTCTGCAAATACTAAAATGTGTTGTTGATATTTTCAAAGAACTTCGGTGAAATTTATAACATTGCCAATTAGAGATAAAAACTAACAGCACATTTGAAATTTAATACAGAATATTATTTAAAACACAGTAAACTCTTTATTGTAATTTGAAAGACTTGTTATTAAAATAATCAGAAATTAAAAACATACATTTGATATACTTTTCACCTGTTTTGCAATTAAATATCAATTCTTTTAATTGTGAAAAAGTAAATATTGTTTATAGAGTTGGATATGAAAGAGCCAATTTATTATGAACTAATAAAGTCAAAAGAAATAATTATTAATTGCAAATAATACTCTCAACAATTAAACAATATAAATATGACTTTAAAAAATGTCCAGATCTTGATTATCTTATAACATAACAACGTAAATCCACATCTTTTTTTAGTAATCCAAAAAAAATATCGGAACTTGATTGGGAGGTTCTAAGTCACCCAATAAATTGTTCAGGCATAGCATCTTCCAACTACCATTTATTTTTGGTTCTACAAAAAAAATTAATAGAGATGTGAAAAAGCACTGAAAGAGTTTTCAGCTTCCAAGGACAAATCATTTTATTGAAAAGGAAATGAAAACTTCCATCAAGATGGGAAAAAATATTTAATATTAGTTGAAATTTCATTGTTAATTAAATATTAATAAACAATATAAACATTTATTATTTTTTTACATAAAAAATGAAAAAAAACTTTCGGTAAATCTAATATTTAATATAATTCAAATAATTATAAAAAAATCGACGTTTGTTTATATTAATTATTTTTTCATCTCATGTAACCACAAATATTAAAAATTGAAAAAGTAAGTAACGTTTAATATGTACATAATACATACACACACACACACACACACACACACATATATATATATATATATATATATATATACATGTTCTATACTTATTTTATGTTTTGTATGTATATTATATACAATATAATTAAAAACTCGCTAACAAGAAAACTGTATTAATTAAAAGTGTCTCGTACTGACTGATTTAATTAAAATATCATTATAAAAACTTGAGCTGATTCATTTGAAATCATTAAAATTAAATTTTTAAAAAACAATTTATAACATTTTCAAATAGAAACAATATATATTGTACATTTGATATAAATAGGAATTGAATTAATAAAAATGTTTCTACAAAGAAAACGAAAAGAGGGTGGATTATCGACAAACATACAAAAAGAGAATGATATTGTAGTACTTCTTTGATTTCACTGAGATGTTTTCAACATAAAAGACATTTTCTATTAACCCTTTATAAGCAATTCAATCATATGTACATGCATTTAAGAACTTAAAAAGATTAAATCAAAGCTATATAGAATAGTTTTTCATTTAAAAGTCAAATGTTATTATTTTTCATTAGTCATAAAATATTTAATATAAAAAAATCATTTAGTTGTTTAAAAATAAATTAATTTTATATTAAATTTGTGCACGGTTTTTTTTAATTTATTATAAAAATAAAAAAAATCTACTAACAACAGGTTAATGCGAATGATAATATTTAAGGGGTTATACGCACTTGCAAGACGCAAAAATGACGTTTTTTTAGGATTTTTTTTTTAGAAACAGTATTTATTTTGCAATTACAAATTATGGTTATTTGAATAGATCCTACTTTCAAGAATAAAATAACATGTCGATCATAAAAAAATATTGAAGTGCACCGCTCCTGCAGACGATGTCCCAAACGACCTCCAAAAAAAGGCGCTTGGCGGTGATCTCCATATCGGCGGTTTGGATTATTTGAAATCAAAAATATGGTCAATTCTTTTATAGATTAAAGCAGGTATTGAAACGAAGGAATAATAAAAATTTTCATTTTGACAAAATGGCGTCTACTTGAAAAAAATGTTTCGTTTTTTACTAAAATTTTCGCTCCAAATTGTTTTAAAAAAATAGTAATAATTTTTGTAAACCTTATTCCTTCATTCCAATACCTGAGAAATATATTTGAGAAGATTGTGTGAAAATTTGAGACCGATCGGTTCAGCCATTTCTGAGATATCGAGATCACCGACTATGAAAACACCGTTTTGAGATAAACGCGTTTGAAGTTTCGGAAGTAGTTTACTCATAGTTAAAAATTTGGTAAAATTCAGGTTTATGTCCGAAAATATTTATCGGCTTTACTTAAAATTTTCAGAGAATATAGTCAAATAAATGTGCATTCCGAGAACGCAAAAAAAATCGATTTTTTGGAATTTCTAACTGCGTATAACCCCTTAATCGAGGGTTATCACTAAATTGGTATATTAATTACAGTAGTAGTAAAATTAAAAGCCTCTAAAATAAAAAAATCTAAATTAATTTAACTATTATATATATATATATATATATATATATATATATATGTATATATATTTTCCTTCATACAACATGTCTAGAATATATTATGTGTATACATCAAAAACATCCATCGTTAATGGTTTGAAATCGGTCCAAACTACAATATATTTCATACACATAAGAGTACATACTGCATTAACGACTTTATATCGATTTTCACATTAAATGTTTCATTGTTGTTTATTTACGACAGAAACATACTTTAGAAGACATCTGTTAGACGCTATTTATAAGAACAAACTTCATATCAGACAGAAGTTTGAATTTAACTCATAACTATATCAAATGTCATAAAAACTAATCGTAACTTTTTCGTATATATTTTTTTTGTTAATATATATATATATATATATATATACATAAATAAAAAAATAACATAGAGTCCTAACGACTAGCAACAATTTTTAATGGCGTACTTGAAAATTTAAATAACGATCTTATACATAGTACAATATGAATATTAAATTATACTTTATACAGTGTATAGCAAAAATTACAAATAAATTTAAAAATGTATGTCTATTTCTTACATTATTTTAATTATTTTTATATAAAAAATAATTCTTATAATTTAATTATAATTAAAAACATAATCAAGAACAAATTAAAATACTTGAATTTTATTTCATTTACAGCCAAATGTTCAAATATTCCAATACAGATAATTTATCAAAAATATTATAATACGAAAACATATCTATCAAAATCTATAAACTATTGTCTTGTTAGTTTTAAGTTATGGAAGTATATAATTATTTTGTTTCGAAATAAAACACCAGGTACAAAATTATATTGATGAAAATGTGGAATGAGTATGGGAAAGCATTAATAAAATATATAAATATTTAACAGATGTTGGAAATCCATACATACATACACACACATAGAGAGAGAGAAATAGATAGATATACATGTATGTATGTAAGTATATGTAAGTATATTTGAACTTAACGAATTAGTATGAAATTTAAATAATAATTTAAAACAATTTCGACTTCAAAAATATTAACTTCTTATAACTACTTGTATATAAACAACCAAGAGAAAATCGAACAGAGATATAGGTAATTTAATAAGTCACACACGAAAGTAAGTTTTCTAAACAGAAGATCTTCAGAAATGAACTAATTCAACAGGTATACAAACTTTTCGACACAATTATTTACATATAGTCTAAGATTGTGAACGATTTTCATAGAAGTAAAACAGAACTTTTCAGTTTTCAAACATTTTTTTCATATAAAATACACATACATATTACAAAGTATCATAATTTAAATATTTTTTATTTAAATTATGATACATTGTACAAATACAAAAAACAAATATTTGGCATAAAAAATAGAGGGGGTGGGGACTTATGAGATGTGATATTTCATACATAGCAATGTTCATGAGATATATACAAATTTTCTAACGAAATTAAAAACATATAATTGAAAAAATTATTAATATTTAAATCCTTTTGACTCATTTGGGCCACCCTGTATATATAGGAACGTTTATATCATACAAATAAAATTGCTTATGTATGTATTTTTTGTTGAATTCGTATCTAAATATGTTATCTTACAAATACGCGAGAAGAAGCTCGAAAAAATAACAAATACAGAAAAAGTTGTAGACGTAAGTAGATAAGGTGTTTTTTTTCTTTTTTGGTTTCTTTCGTAAAGAATTCTTTAATCTTTTGAAATTTTCTCGAAATCAAATCTTTATTCATATTACTTTAAATTTATCGTACTTTAAATTAAAATTTGTTATTAAAAATATTTTTAAACGAACTGATTTTTTTTAAAAAGATAAGCAGTTTTTTATTTAAATTTGTATAACGATATGTAAATTTATTTTAATTTTATTCTTTATATAATAAATTATATTTATTTTTAATCTTGTTTATTTTTTTAACTGAATTAAATATTTAAAACTCTAATCACTCATTGCACTTTATTAAACAATGCAATGATTTTAAGATTATATTAAGTAATTAAGAAATTTCTGTCGTTTTTAAAATAAAAATACTTGTATTTTTACTTAAAATAAATAACCTAAAATTGTTTTTATTATAATTCATTATGCACTACTTGTACCTGTTATATAAAAATGTTCGCTGAAAGAGATTGACCAACTTATAGATATTCATAATGAATAATTCTTGAATTTTCCACCAAACATGAAAGAAATTTTCTTGGAATCAATTTTACTTCAAGTGTTTGTGATAAAGGTTCACTTTATTCGCTGATACACATTTCGATAATCACTCTATTATCACAATTAATAAAACCCTAACGAACAAATTATAATTAAAAATTCTTATAAAATCTTGTGATGTTAGAATGAATGAACCATTTTTATAAAGATATTTAGTTTTATTAACACACATACACAGTTATTTGAATATTGTTTAGTATTTTTAATACTTAAAAAAATATTGAAAATTTACTACTAAAATACATTACTCAAAAAACATATTTTAAATAATTAATATTTTAAAAAATTAACATATCAAAATGAAATAATTTTTATATTTAAATCAATTAAAGAAATGCTATTTTAAAATATTTTCACATATTATTTCTAAAATTACTCTATAATTTCATCAGCATACATTCTCATAATAAATGTAGTGATAATTAAACATTAAAAACTGTACAAAATTTATAGTTTCCATTAGACTAAAATAATATGTTCGTTTACCAAAGAGTAAATGAAAGATATAATTAAAATACACTGTCTCTAACTGAAATATACTGTCGTTGTTCATTACTTAAAGTGTATTGTGCAATTAATAGATAATGAATTAAATTCGTAAGTGCATTTAATTAATTTATCTAAAATATGGATTTAAAATAAACTAAATAATGTAGTTATTGATCAAACTTTATTACTCACTGCTTCAATCTTTTATTAAATATCTTTAATTATTAATGTTTCTTTCTCCTTCTCTTTCTCTCTGTATATAATAATGAAAAGACAATTTATTACCAATGTACAAAAATTTCTATTACATAAAATGAGGTAAAAATATTAACAATAATGGACTTAACTTGTGTTTATATATATATATATAATCCATTAGAAATTTGAAAAAAATAAAAACTGTTAAAAATAGTCAAATTACAGCAGGAATTTTCACATTAATATTTTGAACTTAATAGAAGAAAAAAATGGCAAAGTTCTGGCTGATGATTTCACTGGATGTATAGAACAAGGATCAGAACAAAATGAATAAAATTAAGCAATAATATTTCTCATTTACAAAAAAAAAACAAGGAATGTTTGAAGAATTATCAAACGATTAATCTACTTCCAACGATATATAAAATTTTCATTAAATTTATTTCAAGGCGACTGCAAAGTCTACTGGATTACTCACAGCCACAAGAACAAGCAGAATATTGATGGACAAGATAAATTATTCATTGGGAGCCCAGATATATAAAAAGGCATAGAAAGAGATTTATATATCAATGAAATAGAAACATGAGAAAATTCGTCGTGATAGAATAGACGATGAAAAGGTGTTGAATCGATCGAAATGAAAAGTTTTGGAAAATGCGTTCATCCAACAGTAAATTAAAAAAGGCAGATGATTATATATATATATATATATATATATATATATATATATATATATATATATATATATATGTTAAACAACATAAAAATTTCAAAGAATATAAAAATGTATAGAAAAATTTATAATTAAAATAACATAGAGATAAGAAGAGAATCAAGTGAATTCGAAAGAATACCAAAAAAAAAAAAACACCCATATACAACACGTTATTCAATTTACACAGTACATATTATTGACTGAAAATCTAGAAGTTTTAAAGGTCCAAAAAGTGACATATGAATGGACAAGATAGTGATATGAGAAAATTTATAGAAATGGAATGGAAGAGAAAGACGATGGATCGTTAGAAGTGAAAAGTTTTGAAGAAGATTTATTTAAATGAAGAACTTAAGGCTTTATCCAGCAATAGATAAAAAGATATTGATGATCATAATAATATATATATATATATAGAGAGAGAGAGAGAGAGAGAGAAAGAGAGAGAGAGAGAAAGAAATATGGACTATATTAAGCCATTCAATATTATGTAATAAAATTCATTAATAATGTAATACAAGTCAAGACCTGAATTCATTTTTATAAAATGTTCTACATCGTTTATATTTTTTTTTAAAAAAAAAAACTATTTATTAATATTTAATATATAATTTAATAAAAGGTTAAAAAAGAATCAATTAAAATTATATAGCATTACACAATGTAAAAAATGTAATTTTCGTTAGTATTTCATTTATTAAAATATTTTTCAATGCTGAAATTAATATTCATCTCGAAATAATATTAAAGCAGGTGTCTAGTTTTCCTATAAATATTTCTCCAGTAAAAAAATTCATTTGTAAAAGCACTATAGTCCTTATTCTCATTTAAAATTAATATTATTTAAAATTTATTCTGCTTGTAAGAAACAAACTTTAAAGAACGGAGCTAAAAAATATTTAAAAAAAAAACCTTACAAGATAGTTTAGATTTTTTTATTAGGTTATAAAAAATTAAAACGGATAAAAAGTTCTCTATTTTGAAATAAATATTATATATTCGAAATACACTATTTCTATCTTAAAAATATGTATTTCATTAAATTTGTATAAATTCAAATATGTATTTCACCTCATAAATATATCAAATTAAATATTATAATTTTTTTGTATTCACAATAATACCTTATATATTTTTAATTCTTGAGATACAATAGTAACATTTTATAAATTGTTTTAAAAGTGATAATAGAAAATGATAATGTAATAAAAAAATATTTATAATATTTAATGGTACTTTAAATTTTTTTCTCGTTATTGAACAAGTTTTTATTTATAAAATATGTATTTAATTAACATTAATTGATTTGAAAATCGACGCTCTTCTTAAAATTAATTGATATCGTTTTTCTTATAAATAGTGGCAAATTAGTGGGTAATCTTTTCTGTTTGTAATAAAAGGAAAACGAAAATGATTATAATCAATATTAGATATGTTATTATATAGATATAATGTGATTAAATTCATTATTCTTTGATACAACACAAACGTGACCAAGTCCATCAACGGAATTCGACAAAAAACTAGCATCTTAATCTAAATACGTAACATAAATCTTTCGAGATCGTTCCGTTGTGAATGGAACATAATTGGAAAATTTCCACGTTTCGTTTATTTCGAATTAAATCCATACAACGGATTGCCTGGCTGTACGTTGAGCGCAGATGTCTAGCGAGTCTCACAGACTAAAATATACGCCAAAGCCAAACACACAGAAACACAAGCAGCCGAACGAACGAACCAGCGTCATGTCGAACTGCGCGACCATGCAGTTCAGCGACGTATTCGCCGAAAGTCGTCCCCGACCAGCAACCCAGAAGAGGTTAAAGAACTATGCGAAGATATTAGAGACGCACAGTACCGGATAATATACGGGTTTTTACAGTTTCGATACGAAACGAGTTGGTGTTTTATTTTTATTTTACACGAAACTAAAATTACATTTACGTTACATATATTTATACATACATACATACATATATATATATATATATATATATATATATATATATATATATATATTCACACACACACATAGACATATAAAAAAAACTATATTTAAAAATAAACGTAAGGAATTCCACAAACAGTGATGCAAATAAATTTATATACATAAATAGAGAAATTATTGACCTTTATGCAAAATACAAATCCAAAAATAACAAAATTAAATAATATATCTATATTATAACCATATAAAATCGTATATTAATAACAAAACCGTTATCATAGGAATTTGATGTTAATTATATGTAGATTTTTATGATTATTTATATCTTACCTATTTCGAAACTACTATAGCAATTATTGGTATTAACAATTTATGCATGTTATATAGAGAATATCTGAGAGATAACTTCATTCTTAATAAATATTTTTTAAATACAGAGTGGTCCAAATGAGAATGAAGAATGTAAATCTGGATTGAAAGTTCATTTAGTCTCATTTGGGCTGCCCTATACTTTATTCAATGAGAAATTAGAATAAAAAAATATAAAAGTCACTGTTGTTTTTTTAATGAAATTTAATGTCACTAAACTAATTTATAATATAACTCCGTTTTTTTTAAAAAAAATAAATATTTTATTGAATAAGGAATTAAAATAAAAAATATCATTTACTACTAAAAAAATGTATTAACACAAAACTAATTTATATCAAACAAATATATCATTATTATAAAAAATAAGATTTAATATGCAAATTCAATTTCTAATACACATTTTATATATTTAAATCAGCAATTAAGAAATTCTTTAAATAATCTATTTATTTACATTTATTTGAAAATTATGTACCAGTTTCACATTTTTTTAAATAATTTTCACATCTCAATCAAAAAGTATTTAAACATATATATATATATATATATATATATATATATATATATATATATATTATATATATATATATATATATATATATATATATAAAGGTCGTTTGATAAGTATGGTAAAAAAATAAAAAAATTTTATTAATTAACTAAATTACACAATAAATAAATTTACCATACTTATCAATCGACCTGCGTATATATATATATATATATATTATTTCATTCTTTCATAAACTACTCAATGAATTATTAGTTGTTTTGGAACTGTGGCTGATTCACTTTACACAAATGAATTTTCACCCCAACACCACAATAATTATTGTGGTATTGGGGTGAAAATTCATTTGTGTAAAATAAATACTCAATGAATGCCTCTTCTAAAATTTTTCGAACGATCAATGACTTTCTGATAATTTTTCTTATGCCTATGTCCTATCTATCAATAGATTTCTTCATGAACTGTTTTATATAACTGGATTTTCAATCAATAATTTTTCTTATCCATCAATGGTCTTTTCTTCTTACTATAGGATATCCCATCAGAAACACACACTCATCATCGCTCAGTAAAAAATGCATTTTATTTAAAAATTAAGTTGTGCACTTCTGATGGGACACCTATATGTGATTAGACCATTTCTATATTTTTTCCTGGACCTTTTTACATATCTAAGTTCTTAATCAATAATTTTTCTTATCTATTAATCGTTTTCTCTTTATATATATATATATATATATATATATATGCAGTTTTCTTTTTACGAACATTTGATTTAAGAATATTTGATATAACTTAGGCGAAATGTTATTACCACTTGATTATATCTCTAACTCTCCATCCTATTTAGACAATTAACTAAGTAACATTAAGATTGTTATTTGTCTCCAAACACAACCTCTTTTATACAAACATTAGAATAAAGTGTTATAGCCACGTTTCAAATTAATTACTTCAAGAAGACTTTTTCTTAGGCTATTATTGTTATATAGACAAGAAGAGAATAATTTAAAAGATTTCTGAAAAATATAACATTTATAATGCTGTTTAAAATAGTATCGATGCTTTGAAAGAAGTTACAGAGACGAATTTAAATTGAGAAACTTGTGTCCATATTTTTTTAAATACTTCGATTGATTTTAAGAATTGATTTTTTGATACTGAAGCAACAATGAAAGAAATTGTGTAGCTCTATATCTTAGTATGGAATTATATCTTAAAATACACGAGCATGATGGAGCTGTTGAAGTCAATTTCTAATAAATTAACAATTGATAAGTTAATTGATTGGAAATAGCTCTAAGGATAGATAAAATGACAAAAGAGCAAGAAAAATCAGGTGTTTTATTATTTTTAAGACCATTTACAATAGAAAATAAATGAAAATTTTATGTTGATTTCTAAAAAGTGTCAATTTTTGAAAAATAGAATCAACTACGTAAACTATTATTAAAATGAAAAAAAGGTTTTAAAATTATCTACCATATTACAATGAGACTATTAATAAAAAAATAAATGTCTATGATATCTAATATTTGCAAAAAAAAATTATTTCATTGTCAAATCTTCTTTAATTAATTTTGTCGAAGCTTGAAGCAATTTGTATGTAAATTAAAGACTCGAACATATAATGAAACTTTAATCAAAATTACACCAATGTTTGCTTGTTTATTTATATATTTTGTATATATTTATATACTATATTTGTTTATATGTTCGTATACGTTCTTTTATGTTATTGTTTGTATTTTTAAGTAAATAAAAAAATTCCATATATTTCCCTTTTTAAACAAATTTAACAATTAACTAAAAACGTATATACTTAATAGCTCATAAGAGCAGAGTTTGTAAAATAAAAAAATCCTTTATATATATAATGATTACTTAAATAAATAATATTTTTAATAAATTCACAAAGTAATATACTTACAGTTACATTAAAAAAGCCTATTTTTGAATTTAAATTCTAACTTTAGAAAAACATTCATTACTTTTTAAAAAAATAATTAAACTGATTAAAAATGATAAATTAATTTTTGTAGAAAGAAAAATTATAATTGTAATTATTTCAAATATATTTTAAAAAATCATATTCATGCCAAGATATTTTATCCCGTCAAAAAAAGTAATGTCAATTAAATATTTTTAAAAAATATATAATTGAGTATAAAATATTAATCGTACTTATTTTACTAAAATAATAAATACATCGTCTTTAAATTAAATATAACATTTATTTTTTTAAAAAAATAAAATAATAAAGGAAATTGAAGCGTTGCAAACCACTTTTAAAATTTAAATCGGAAATTAAATTTCATAACTATTTTTAATTAAAATTTCAATACAAACTTCAGTAAAGATTTTTATTCATGAACGTGAAAAACTAATTAATATAAATTAAATTTTCATTTCAATTTTTACGAAATTCATTATTGGCCAGTTGTTCAAGTTGATATAAACAAAACATTGTAATTATAAATAAATAAAATAATTTTGGCCATGTTATTAATTTTACAATTATAAAATGACGGCTCTCAATTAAACAATGCAAGGGTCAGTAACATCGCCTTTCTGTATTGACACAATCTTCAAACAGAATCCTATATCAATTTATTTAATACTTGATATTAAACAAACCATTAAAATTAATATTGTAGATTAACTTCAAAGGATTCAACATTGTAGCTAAGATAAAATATTAATAACTTAAAAAATATATGAAAAATTACACTAAATAAATAATCACAAAAATCGTTGTGTTTATAAAAAGAAATATAATAATGTAATTTAAGAAATAAAACGATTTTTTAAATAATCTTTTTGTAATCATTTTTTTTTAAAGTTTTATAAAGTTATATTTTTTATATTTTGAAATCTTTTAAACAATAATATATTTAAAAAACATAATAAAGTATAAAAGAAATAATTTAATCTAAAATCGATAAAAAAAATATTCTAATATTCTAAAATAAAATATATGATAAAACAAGTATAAAATATTTTAAAAAATTTGAATATATTGTATATTTAAGATTTTATTATCGAATTTTATAAAAATTCAAAAGTTTTATTGTCCTTAATTCATCAAAAATATTTCAATAAAATCATACTACACTTAACTATCACAAATCCAGCACTGTTGGGGCCTATGAAATTCATAATTATTTAGTTTGCCGGATAATCGGTGGTTGCATTAGTACATACAGTTTATCCAACAGTAAACCAAGAATTTTCAAAAAAAAAAAAACATGTATAATAATCTCAGACAATGGCCCAATGACCTCGAATTTGTTCAGCCTTTTATACTACCAAAAATAATATTTTAAAAAGTACAATAATAAGACATGTGTTAATGACACTAGTATATAGAGAAAAATGTATAAAATTAAAACACTCTATCACTGAAATAAGAAATATAAAAACTTAACACATGCAGATATTCAATCTACCTCAAACAGAATTTATAAACTATTAAAAATTCAAATAATTCTAATCAAAAATAATATGAAATGACAATTAGTTAATTAATTTTTTTTTTAAAAAAAAGGGATACGAATCCAATATACGAACCATGTCAAAAAACAATAAATAACATCTCTTCACTTAAAAGTAACAACATTTTTAAATACAAGCAAACACATAAAGATATTCAAAGAAATTTTGAGACATATTCATCTATACATATATATCAATTTAAATATCTGATTTAATATCGAGTAAGGACCTGTAATGTTGCGTCTGTTGTATAGAACCCGTTGGAAAATGGTCGATACTACCACGATACAACCTCATGCGCATTCTCCATTCTCCCTTTTCCACCATATTCTGTCTCTGTCGAATTCTGCACACCGCCCACTAACATTTCTGACATGTCGAAGCAATAAAGAGCCCATCCGCAAGCCTCAAAAGTTATCACAATCTATACATCCTTTGTATGTATACGTATATATGCCCTAGATGGATGTATGTGTGTGTGTACGTTTCGAAATTCTCGTGTTTAGTTTTGTTTCAACGTCGACGTCATACGCTAATGAATCTTTTTTTGTCTCCCGTTGAATAAGATGGATTCTGTGTACTTTAAGAAAAACATTTAACATTTAATAGGGTAGTTGTATGTCGAGTGTTTTATACAAATATTTGTTGAAATAAATGAGATAAGCGCCGTGTTCATGTATATACACAAATATATATATATATATATATATATATATATATATATATATATATATATATATATATATATATAATATGTAAATATATCCCTAAATGAATGTATGTAGGTATAAGTAGACAGGTATCTAGTGTCAAATTACAAATTACTATTCTTAGCTTTGTTCGAAGAAATAGAATAAAATATAGATTGTTATGTATGTATGTATGGAAGAAAGAAAGAGACTGAGAGAGAGAGAAAGTTCGCAATTACTTCTGAAATTTGAAAAGATAATCCGTACGTCGAAAATTCCTTCTAGAATATTCATTAAGTGAACGATAAAGTATACCATCTTTTTTGAAAATATTCAAACTTATATATTAGGCAAGTAAATTAATTCATTGTCTTTAATTTTAACTATATCTAATTATCATTTTTCCCAATTTTACTATATTTATAAAATACTGATATTAATATTTTCACTCGATTTATTGTTTAGCACAAAACCAAAACAGTTTATCTCAATAGTATTGAAAATTTATGATTAAAGAGAAAAAAATTGAAAATTTATTTTGAAATTGACTTCTATTTCAATTTAAAACTTTCTCTAAAAAAACACATTATTTTTTATATAACCCAATATTAAATAAAATAAATTACTTCCACAAATAGATACTGATTTTTATTTTAACACAAATGAATTTTCACCTCCAACACTATTTTATAAAGTGTTTAATAATCACTTATTGTTCACTTTGTTGTTTGTAACAATAATGGGATTTTATAACAAAAAAGGCTCTGACGATAATAGCACTGCAATCTAAATACACAATAACACATTATTATTATAAACAACAAAGTGAACAATAAGTGATTATTGAATATTTTATAATATATTATGGTGTTGGGAGTGAAAATTAATTTGTGTTAAAGTGTATTCGCCAGTTCTAAAACAAACAGTAACTGATTTTTATATTTAGATAAAAAATTCAGGTTTTTTTAAATTATAAAATTATATAAACCAGGTTTTTTTGTAAATTTTTCCTTGACCATCACAGACATTCTTTCAAAACACATACGATAATCATAAACCCATCTAGTAATTAGTAAATTAGCTTAAGCTAGGACACTACAAATTGTAAAACAAACAACCGTACCATCATGTATTCAACTACCGATAATAAATTTTTTTCTGATTCTGATTCAGGTT
This sequence comes from Neoneuromus ignobilis, assembly GCA_029203775.1. Taxonomy (NCBI): domain Eukaryota; kingdom Metazoa; phylum Arthropoda; class Insecta; order Megaloptera; family Corydalidae; genus Neoneuromus; species Neoneuromus ignobilis. The sequence continues at coordinate 22,520,419 of CP092095.1, forward strand.
CTTTTCTGACAACCTGTGTAATTACAGAAAATTATAAATTAATCAATTTTTGATAACATTAAATTTATTTTTTTTAATAGTTTGCTATTCAAATTTTATTTAAATATTTTTTATAATAATATATGTCATGCATATTTTATTTATAATACAATATAATATATTCCATGCATTAATCTCTTTAATATTTAAAAATACATTAATAATTTTGCAATTTAAACAACATATTATGACATTAAATCCTTTGTTTACTTTAGTTTAAATTTATTGTTTGTTCATAATTATATATATATATATATATAACAAAATAAACAGAATATAAAAATGTCATAATATTTACAATAATTATTTTTCTGCCTGCATGCAGTTGTACATTAAATATAAATGAAATAAAACATGAAATGTAGATGGAAACAAAATACACTAAAAAAGTCTTAAAACTAACCTAAAAATCACCTTTTATGTGTGTATGTATGTGTATATGTACATATATATATATATATATATATATATAATGTTTTTTTAGATTAGATAGAACTTTCGATAAAAATTCAATTTAAAGTTCTATCATGCTTTAAAAATCACCTACAATATTTAGTTTTTTTAAAAAAAAATTCAATCGAAAATCTATAAATAAACCATCACATACGTAATACGAAATGAGAAAGTGTTGATTGAACGTCGGCTATTAAATCGTACCAGACATTTCATAAACAATTCATCGTTACAACATCACAAGTCGGTCAATAACTCCTCATCCCCTATAAACGGAAACAAATTTGCATTCTCGAAACATGGACGACGAGCAAGACTTAATTAAGGTTAGATGCAAGTAAATACAAACAATTTAGAATAACTTCAACTGAAGATGTTCGTTTTACTTCACTACTTCAGAGAAAACGCATTGTTTCAGATATTCGCTCTGTACTATCGAGGTTTGGATTAAGTTTGTTCTACAGTTCTGAACCGAACACTCCTTTACATATTTGTGTAACACAAAAGCATTGTGTTTTCGGCCATGATCAGAAAGTATTTGAACTGGAAGATTTTCAATCTCGTATTTGTTTCTTTTGGAATGAAAATAAATACGAACTTTCTTGAGGTTTGAAAATCATTTCTTACTTTTTGATTTTACATTATATATATATATATATATATATATATATATATATACCTATATATATATATATATAGCCTTAATAATAGATACACCAAGTTTTTTTTAAAAAAAATTAAAACATACAAAATATAAATATATGATATATTTTTTAAAGGATTTTCTATCTTAAAACAAACAGAAGATAAAAAAATTATATTTTAATTAAATATCTTTTATAATTTGTCCGGAAAGATTTTCATTTTTCCAGTCTAGAATTCCATTCCACAAACTAATGATCTGCTGAACATATGGCTGTTACAAGATATTTCAAAAAATTTATTAATTCTAAAAAAAAGGATTTTTTAAAAAGTATTTTTTGATCTAAAAACAGTATAAAAGTTAAAAAATCCTAATTTGATTAAATATCTTTTATAAATTCAAAAATTGTTTGGATTTTATATTTCAAATTCAGAATTTTTATTATTTGTTTTGAAACTATCAAAATCACTTTCACACAAATAAATTATCATCACCAGCACCAGATTTTATAACACAATACTCTGACGATGATTGTAAATATAAATTAACATATTGTTGTTATCAAAATGAATAATTTTTAATATCTTGTGATATTGAAGATCGGAATTTTTAAATGAAACAAGTAAATATTTCCAGTGACCGAAATCCATTTTTAAAACAATAAATGCTTGAAACTTAAATTAAATTGTCATAAAAATATCTATCAATTTTACATTAAACAAACACTGATTTAAAATCCAATTTTCAAACTGGCTTATATGTATATTTTTTCAAAATATCAATATAAACGATTAAAAAAAATGTTAATCACAGCTTGATAAGTAAGTTCTGTACAATTTCTTCTTGTTTTATTAAGAAAACTATATATTGAATATTTTGACGTCATAGACCTAATGGGGTAGTTAAAAAGTTTCCGGTCCTAACAGGAAACGGCCAAAAGACGGAACAGAGAAGGAAACCTCGTTTATATATACATATATATATATATATATATATATATATATATATATATATATATATATATATACTCGTATATAAGAGCTTAATGTCTTGTGATTATGTGTACACAGTTTCACGACAATACGCCTTGCGGTTCATTTTCAGTACAAGCGTGTTCTAGTATATCCCTCAGTCGACATAGAGAGAAGTTTGACCACTAGGTCGGGTTACAATTTTTTTTTTCAAAGAGCTTAAGTGTAAAAGACATCTGCACGGCTATATAATGTTTCAAATATGGTATTTTAGTGAATTAACATTCTGTTAGAAGTCGTTTTCATTAAAGATTAAATAACAAGCAACGCACTATTAACATTGTTACACTTGAGTAAGTATCGTAAAGTTTGTTTGACGTAAAAAATATTTATAAGTAAAGAAATTCATATTTTTAATGAACTATCTTATTATACACTAATAATTTTGTAAATAAAATTTTAACTGAAATGTTGATATAAATATTTGTATTTTAGAAAATATCACAATAATACACGTTTTTAACTTTTTACACTCAAAGGTTTTTTTTCACTAATTTTTTGTTAAAAGATGATGATTTTTTTACAGCTAACACAAAAATAAATCATAAATTAACCGATAAAACTATTATATTTTGAAATTTCATGTATTTTTATGTTATACAAGACCTCATATTAAATACCAAGCTTTGTAATTTTGATTCATGTTACATTTAAGGGGTTATACGCAGTTAGAAATTTCAAAAAATCGATTTTTTTTTGCATTTTCGGAATGCACATATATTTGAGTATATTCTTTGAAAATTTGAAGTAAATCCGATAAATATTTTCGGACATACACCTGAATTTTTACCAAATTTTTAACTATGTGTAAACTATTTCCGAAACTTCAAACGCGTTTATCTCAAAACGGTGTTTTCATAGTCGGTGATCTCGATATCTCAGAAATGGCTGAACCGATCGGTCTCAAATTTTCACACAATCTTCTCAAATATATTCCTCAGGTATTGGAACGAAGGAATAAGATTTACAAAAATTATTACTATTTTTTTTAAACAATTTGGAGCGAAAATTTTAGTAAAAAACGAAACATTTTTTTCAAGTAGACGCCATTTTGTCAAAAATGAAAATTTTTATTATTCCTTCGTTCAATACCTGCATTAATCTATCCTTTAAAAGAATTGACCATATTTCTTGATTTCAGATAATCCAAACCGCCGATATGGAGATCACCGCCAAACGCCTTTTTTTGGAGGTCGTTCGGGACATTGTCTGCAGGAGCGGTGCACTTCAATATTTTTTTATGATCGACATGTTATTTTATTCTTGAAAGTAGGATCTATTCAAATAACCATAATTTGTAATTGCAAAATAAATACTGTTTCTAAAAAAAATTCCTAAAAAAACGTCGTTTTTGCGCCTTGCAAGTGCGTATAACCCCTTAAGAAGCACTCGCCAAAACGAATTCTCGGTTTGTCAAGACAAATGTCGGAAAAATATATTGTTTTATACTTTCCTGTTTCACCATATTTGGATCAATCATAGTAGACCTTACAATCTTTCTTTGGCCTTGCTAGAATGATATAAAACTGTCATTCTAAGAAAAAGTCATTCAAAGAATATACTTTCGTATAATCATCACTCCAATGCCATAATATATTTTTAAAAAACGTTCAATAGCTATTTATTATTAACTTTTTTTGTTTATAAACTGATGTATATTTCGAAGATAATGCAATCGCCATCAGAGTACTGTGTTATAAAATCTAGGACCTAATTTGTAGAACGCAGTTCTCTGATAATGACGACACTACCGTCAAAATGCACATTAGTTATATATAAATAAAGTGAAAAATAAATAATTACGGAACACTTTTTCAATATCTTGTGATGTTGAGATGGCAGTTCATTTGTGTGAAAATATTAATATTCTTCATTACAAAAAACATCAAAGAGCATCATACTTTATAAATATTTATATGTAACAACGACCAAACTGTAATTACGAGTTATACTTCTCAGGTTTCAAAAGTAAATATTAAATACATTCTTTAAGATAAAAAATATCTGAAATATTTTTTTTTAAAATTTGAAACGGTGAAGAAATATGATAATAGCATCAATACAAGTCTATCAAAATAAAATATTCTCCCTTCTTCTCATCAAAACGTAATTTAATTTTCATTCTATTCAAGTGATATGAAAGTAATAAGATTATCTGTAGTAAAAAATGAAACATTCATTTTATGAAAAAAAAATATTTAATCTACCGCATGTTTTTCATTATTAACTTTAATCGTTTATCATCTCTACTTCAATTTAAAAATTATTTTAAAATGTTTTCAAGTCAAATTTAATTTTTTAAGTGTACAATTTTACATTTTTATGTTCAATTTTTTTATAATATTTTTATTAAAGAAGTGATTTAAAAAATCACAAAATTGAAATATATATATACAATATAATAAAGATGAAAATCTGAAAAAGGCATTGAAAAAGCGAACAGAACTTTTCAGTAGACCTAATATATGTAATAAAAATCGAATTTTAGAAAAGTCAAAAACACCATTATTTTACCTTTGACTGACATAAGTCCTGTTTATAATCTGTCAGAGCAACAGTCAATATATCGTATAATGTCAGTGTAATCTTTGTAATCAATACGAAAACAAATCCATCAATTATTAAATCAGTGCGAATAAACCATCCCTGTAATGTTTACCGACAATACCATCAATCACACATAACATGAAAAGGCACTAATCATTGTCGACATTGTATGGCAAACACAACAAAACATACCGCGTTTGTACTCGAAAAAGCACACGAAGAAGAATGAAAACTAACAAAACAACGGATTCGAAAGGAATGAAAATAAATGAAAAAAGTTTCAATGGACGCGTGTTTCTTTTGCACTGTACCATATATTTTTATTGATATGCGTACAAACACATGCACATGCATATATATATATATATATATATATATATATATATATATATATATATATAAATCTTAAATAAAGTAAAATCAACTTTCTACAAAATGCAAACATGGACAATTGAAAAATCTTCTTAAAAATGAATATAATAACTAGAATAAAAAAATTCATAGAATGTCAATGTTTTAATGTATTAAAATATTAACACCTTACAGAGTTAATAAATATAATAGAAAGGGAATTTAAAAAATAATTTCTTTTTAATATATATATATATATATATATATATATATATATATATATATATATATATATATATACGAGCACAAGATGCTAGAATATAAGAGATTACTTCCATATTCATATTTAATAAATAAGAAATTTATTTTTTTATTCAATTCATAACAAATCACATTAAATTAATTAAATGTTTTAAATTAATTTTTTTCTCGTAAATGAAAACATTTAATAATAAATTTAAATAACAATTCAAATTTTGATAAAACATTAAAATAAAAGAAAAAAATATAACCTCCTGATGTTTAATTTCCTTGAAGTGTCGGAATTTCTGATGTTTATTTTCAAAAACAGACTATTTCTTATATATATACATATATATATATATGTATGTGTGTATGTGTAAATAAAATTGTAAAAAAGCACACAAAACAAAATAACATCTTTTAATACAAAACCTAGAACGGAGATTTTTCCGAATTTCCCGTGTTATTTATAACATAATCTAGAAAAAATTCCTTTTATTATGAATTATATTCAGGTGATATTTTGTTTTGCTCGCGGAAATAAAAAGATACTTTCCTGTTGGTGGTATTTTTATCAAAGTTATTTGTATCATTCTTTTACGTTTAAATTGTATCTTATTTTCCGTTATTTCTTTTGTAATGAAAAATTATTGCCATCCTTGCGTTCAGTATTAAACAGTTTTATTGAAAACCTTATGTTTATATATATATATATATATATATATATATATATATATATATATATATATATATATATAAATGTCAAATATAAGAAAATTTCATTAGTTTGTAATTGTTTCAAATTGCTTCACAAAATTGTGGTTATTTCGAAATGAAATATTTTACGATTTTTTAAACACTATGTATTTTAATATTGATTAATTCGTTTAATAAACAATTATTGTTGTAGATTAAGGGGTTATACGCACTTGCGAGGCGCAAAAACGACGTTTTTTTAGGAATTTTTTTTAGAAACAGTATTTATTATGCAATTACAAATTATGGTTATTTGAATAGATCCTACTTTCAAGAATAAAATAACATGTCGATCATAAAAAAATATTGAAGTGCATCGCTCCTGCAGACGATGTCCCGAACGACCTCCAAAAAAAGGAGTTTGGCGGTGATCTCCATATCGGCGGTTTGGATTATTTGAAATCAAAAAATATAGTCAATTCTTTTAAAGGATAGATTAATGCAGGTATTGAACGAAGGAATAATAAAAATTTTCATTTTTGACAAAATGGCGTCTACTTGAAAAAATTTTTCGTTTTTTACTAAAATTTTCGCTCCAAATTGTTTAAAAAAAATAGTAATAATTTTTGTAAACCTTATTCCTTCGTTCAATACCTGAGGAATATATTTGAGAAGATTGTGTGAAAATTTGAGACCGATCGGTTCAGCCATTTCTGAGATATCGAGATCACCGACTATGAAAACACCGTTTTGAGATAAACGCGTTTGAAGTTTCGGAAGTAGTTTACACATAGTTAAAAATTTGGTAAAAATTCAGGTGTATGTCCGAAAATATTTATCGGATTTACTTCAAATTTTCAGAGAATATACTCAAATATATGTGCATTCCGAAAATGCAAAAAAATCGATTTTTTGAAATTTCTAATTGCGTATAACCCCTTAAATCTAAAATTCTATAAATTAAAAATGAAACACTAAGCAATTGATTCAAATCGACGATAATGTAAAAAATTATAAAATATTTCTTAATTTTTAATTACTTTCTAATGTATTTTTCGTTTATTTAATAAGACTTTTCTAACTTTAAATTAAAATGAATCTGATTAATATTTTGACAATAAACAATATTAAAAATAATTCTCATAACCGATTTTATTCATGCTGATGACATTATTATTTTCTCAACAAGTCCAGATGAACTTGAGAAAAAAATAAAAGAAATGAATAAAGTAAATTAAAAAAAATGATCACATGAAGCAAAAATCACGCAGAAAAAATTGGAAGTGTTACCACATCCACCCTACTCACCAATCAAAGCTCCATCTGATTATCATCTGTTCAGGTCATAAAAGTATTCACTTACTGGGAAAAATCTCAAATGTTGATAAAATAAAAAATCGCCTTGAGTCATTTTTCTCTTAAAAGTAGTCAATTTTTTAAATAAGGCATTGAATCTTTGGAAACAAGATGTAAAAGTATCACAGATAATAATAGTGATTATAACATTAATCAAAAAATAATATTTTGTATAAAATTCTTTATGTATTTTATTTCAAATATACATATATATATATATATATATATATATATATATATATATGTATGTATGTATGTGTATATGCATACATAATGTTTGAAAACCTTATATTAAATGACAAAATAAAAAATTAATAAAACAAGACTATAATAAATTATCGTTAAACGTTAAACCATAATAAAATGTCCATTTCGCAAACATTAATCTTTTTTTGATTAACTCTTGTATCGTTTCTGAAGTTGATATTTTTTTAAACGGACGTCAAGCGTACAAAAAGAATAAATGGATTTATATTTTTTTCCGAAAGATATTAGAAAAACGTCTCTAAATTCACTCACAAAAGATATTATTCAGGATGATCAGTCAAGCGGACACCTAGAGTATGATATCCGAACGTTTTGGTCCATTGCGCCAAATATCTCCGTGGAAAATATATTGTTGTCTTGTGAAATTTCGAACGAGTAACATACTTTGTAAACGCATTGATCGTTCAAACGAAAAGCTTTTTTAATAAATAAAAAGGGATTTGTTTGTTTCTCTGTTTAAACACTCGTATATTTATTTATATTAATTTAATTTTATTAAAATAACGTTTTTTTTATTTAAAAAAATCCAATAATTCAATTGAATAATACATATTAAAAAAAGTTTTCATAGTCAATAATAATAATAAAAAAATACTTTGATGATATTTCATAATTTTGTATGATAAAAAATTTTTTTGTATGCATATATTTTAACTGAAAATTAAATTTTCATTTATTGTACACATATACAAAAATAAAAACATAAAAATGATTTTACAGAGTGAAAATCATTTTTAAAAATATCAGAATATACAATCAGATATAATTCATATTAAATTTAATAAAAAAATATTTATAGTTGAATAATTTCGAACAGACATTTTTTAGTAGATATTTCAGGTTTTTCATTAATTTTACGAAAATATATCATCAAATAAACCCGAATAAAATTGGAGTTTAAATTCGAATGAGGGTTTACTATTATAAATTATTTCAAATTCGAACTTAAATCAATAAAAAAAATATGAAAACTGATTAAGAATCAAAATCTATCTAATTAAAAATTCAAATCGTTCTATTTATTCATAAACAAAAACTGTTTATAAAATTTGAAGATTTTATTTTGAATTTCTTAAAAAATAGAACTGTACAAAAAATAATTTTATCAGTAGACTCTGATATCTACAATGAGACCTAAATATCAACGTATTAATTACAAGTATGAGACAAGCATGAAGCTTTTAGAAATATTCAACAATAGCATTAAGTGTGATGTATTGGAGGGCATCGACATCTACAGTGAAACATTAAGTGTTAATATATTAATTGCAAGTCTATGTACGAGCATAAAGTATTGCACAGAAACGTATTCAGTAGGAAACCTAACCTTGATTATTTTTATTTGATATTTCACAAGTAATCTATATTTTACTTTAAATGGAAACTGTATTCAATGTAATAAATTAAATTGAATAAAGTTCTCCATATTAAAACACTTTATGAACAGAACTTAATATACACATATACAGTGGAATTAGGACATTTCAAATATTTTTTCAATCACAATTACTTGTATTATTATATAGGAGACCCAGTTGAGACTAGAGAATTTAGACATACATTTATTCTTTCACTATCATTGACTGTCCTTTAATCTCATTTTATAAACACACACATATAATATACATATAGTAATTATTGTAAAATTATAAAATAAATACTTTTATTAATTATATTTTAGTAATTGTGAATTTTTTCGTTTTCGTATAATTTGACTTAATGACATGCTAAGAAAGATACATGAAAAAAACGAATTCTGTTGATTTGTTTAATAGAAAATTGATATAGATTTTTCACTGATAATATTTTTTTGGTGTTTATATAAGTGTCTCACGCACAGACAAACACGCAGATATATATATATATATATATATATATATATATAATTACGTATATGTATATAATATGAAAATACACTAACTATAAAATTATTCTGTTTCCAAATGAAATATTTGTAAAAATAAATTTTATATGTACATGAATTGTCGTGTGTCAAATAAGTAAATTAATTTGTAAATAATTACATAAGTAATCAATTTTTCTTGTGTATATTTATAGTGAGTTAAAAATATAATAAGACGAACAAAATTGTAAAATATTTTACATAATTAGAAACAAGCAAAAATTAAAAAGTGATATATTATTATAATAGTTTTTTTATTAAATACTTATAAATTATTAATCACTTAATAAAATGCAAATATATCATATTTTAATACTAAATAAAAGACATCACTTCTACAATTAAAAAATCAGTCTTATAAAAGTCATGAGATTATTAATATGACAAACAAAATAACGTTTAAAAATTTTCTTAAAAAAAATATTTACAGTACCCCAGTTACACCATGAGAGCTATATAAATTTGCATATATGTGTATTTATATATATATATATATATATAAAACAGTGAAACTGAGTGATTAGATGGAATTTATTTTTACACTTTTCATAAAATAACAAATTTCAATAATTAAAATAAACAATAGTTAATTTTGAAACAGACATTCCAGATTTTTATTTAGAAAATAAAAATTAATTAAAAAAAGCATCAACGTTATCCGTAAACTTGAAACTTCCATAACTTTTGAACCACTCTTTCGCGAATAAACAAACACTGTACCTACATATAATTCACCGAAGACTGTTGAAACAAACATCCTTTATTGTCAACGTTCTGACCGTTTAGTATCCATTAGAACCTTTGATCTCTGTACCGAATATAATATTATGCGAATATTGTGTTCTGGTATATTTGCGTTAATAGCTTCAGACAGTGGGAACAGGGCAACATGTCATGCATTCGTAATAAGGAACGTACTGATTTAATTTCAAGATATGACAGTATCAGAAGAAGATCGTACTGTAACTGTTATTCGAGCTGTCTCTGCAATATAATAGTACAATAAGCGTCGGACATATTACGTAAATAGAAAGGGCATCATATGTTAAGCTGTGTTTATAATCTTAATTAATTGTTCTGTATAAATGCATAAGCGGATTAAACATCCATTATCAAGATTGGTAATCGTTAGTTAATAGCGTACTACGTTACACACTGTTTTATCAATATGGAAAATTTATTATCCATATGAGCAAAATTGCACGAATCAAAAAAATGCAAATCATCATGGAATGAAGTCGAAGAGATAAAAGAAAACCAAAAAGGAGAACATTTGGTTTTCTATATATAAGTGTATGAGTGTGTGTGTAAGAAATAATCAATCAATTCTAAATAAAATGTGTTTCTTAATACGTCAATAATTCATAATAAATTAGAAATAGAAAACAAATTTTAGCTGTCAAACTAAATTTATTTTTGCATATTATAAACTAAAATTCAGTTTTAAATACCTATAAATATATATAAAAAAATGTATTATGTATGAATCTAGAAATATGAACATTTCATATGTTATAAACTAGACTAAATTTTCATAGTCGACGTAAATAAATCATTAAACTTATATAGGTGACCAAAATGAGACTGAAAGGTGTAGACTATCATTTAATTCGTTACCTAATTTACTATCCTTTACTATCCTTCAGTCTGATTTGGGTCCTCATATATATAATAATATTTATAATACACCATTACAGAAATAGATTTTTGACACAAAATTTAAATATATATTAAAAATTATCAAGATCATATCCATAATTCATATTTTGTTTAGATATTCTGTAAATTCAAGGTTATTTTTAAATTTTTAAGTTTTATACATTATTATAATATAAAGTACAAAATTTTATAAAAGATTTTTGTTTGGTTTGATAGTAAATCGAAACTTCTTTGAAAAATATATTTTTAATGTGTATGTACAAACATATTTTCAGTGAACGACACAACTGGTCACAGTTATAATAAGTTATATATATATATATATATATATATATATATATATATATATATATATATATATATGTTAAAATATCCACAACAGGTTATATTTAAATTAAATTCTCCGCATGCGTTTGAATATAAAATCATTTTAAACGTTTTAATCGTACTTTTGCTACAATCCACACATTGAAATGTGTATATTAAATTATTTGTAGTTTGGGGTTAGCATTTGTATATTTAAACAAAGAACCACATTTATGTTTCAAAGATATGTATGCAAATTCATATATATGCATAAATGTGTATATTTTAAACATTTCTAGATTCAAAAATTTCATAATAGACTAAAATTGTTGTCTGAATTTTATTATTAGACGTGTAAATTAATTCGGTGTTTTTTTATAAAATTCACAGTTAATTATTTAAAAAATAGTTAAAATGTAACTTCAAATATTTTTTTATTACTATTTTATTATATTTTTTTATTGTAACAAGTGGACAGGATAAACATTATAATCAAAAAAAAGTAACAGAAAAATAATTGTAGTTCATCAAATAATTCTTACCATCATTTTTCTTTAAAAACTCAGTAAAAAGTAAATGAACTAGGATGAGAATTAATGAAGCATTTTCCAGACAGTTGAATTATCTAAATTCATTATAGAATTTTTCACATGGATATATTTGATGCAGAAAACCAATATAGAAATATTTCAAATAAAAATTAATAAAAAAAATACCAAAAAATATTTCAATAATAAGATTGATGATTTTTATGCTAAACGGATTAATAAATTAATTAAATGGAGATTAATAAATTTCTGAATAGATACAAGAGAAAGTAAGTTATAATAGATGTTATATACAAGATTAATTAATAAAATGTTTATAAAAAAAAACATTTATTCTCTTTTTTTAAAAGAACTTTCTGATCGACTTTATATATGTAGTATAATATATTATAAATAATCTTGTGCTAGATAGTAAAAATGTATATTAAATTACGTTTGTAGTAGAACTGGTACAGTGTATTGAAACCGAAAATAGAGTAAAGCTAAAAATAAACCGAATGATCAATAATTCAATTTACATAAAATCAGACAACAAGATTTACTAAAACACGTGAATAAAATATTTCGATGTAAACTGATAAAAATACTTTATATACGTTTGTAAATCTTACAGTGTTGACATTTGAGGTACACGCATATACAAATACAAGTCAATAAATTTCAATAGATTTCATATACTGTATAATGAACGTCCATTCCATAAAAAGCACGTTCAGTATGTGACCAGCAACTTCTAAGTATTTTCAGTTCGCTCTCCACTCGAAATGTTTTATTTAAATGGGTTATATAGAGATGAATTTCAGTGATCCTTTGCGTACATAAAAGGGAATAAACTTTATGAAATTCTATTTCTGTCAAGAGCTATATCGTATTTTATAAAGAAAACATGACAAGAATACGCACATACATACGCGCACGCACCTACACACACGTATGTACAGACATACGTACACGTGTCTACGACGTATGAAATGTAAATTTTCAAGAGCATTTACAAAAAAATCGCAAAATTGTCGTAAAGGCACAGACGGCAAGCATAAATAAACAATAAAATTTTATTTTTTTATCTGCGATATCATCTTGTTACACATAAAAGATGTTCTAAAGGTGGATCACATCAAAAATACGTTTCGGTTTTATCAATTGCGATTTTACTGTGAAATAATTTTTATTTATACAAACATATAAACATACAGACACACATACACACACACATATATATATATATATATATATATATATAAAAAGAGAGAGAGAGAGCAAGTAAACGAAATAATATTATTTCGAAATTTACAAACTCGTCCTTTACGATGCCATTACAATAAATATTGAAAAAGGTTTCAATATAAAAAAATATTTATATGACAGTAGGTTACAGAGAATCATTATAATAATAATGACACAACATAACAAATCCAGTCAGGTTTTTGTCCACTCTTGAATTTTTCATAAATTTCCTTATTTGCAACCTTGGCATCAATTTTTAATTTGACTTCGCTTACGCTTTATAATATTTTATCAAATAACACACTTTCGGTTCTTTTTTTTCTGTCTATTCGCTAATTTCATATTCATTACATTTTTATTATATCAGTTTGTCTTTACATACATTTATCATTGTGTGTTTTAAATTTTATTTCACATATTTTATATTTAGTAGCAATAAATAATTATTTTTATAATTTTTGTATATATTAGGTCATCCCATAAATAATATGACATTTTTATGTTAATCAGTAGTAAAATAAACCATAGTTGATCACGATGGAAAGATTATTTAAGCAGCTTCAATCAATCTATTTAACAGTTCATTGGCATTTGAAAACAATTGGTAAAGTTTCATTGGAACTTAAGGGGTTATACGCAGTTGCGAGGTGCAAAAACGACGTTTTTTTAGGAATTTTTTTTAGAAACAGTATTTATTTTGCAATTACAAATTATGGTTATTTGAATAGATCCTACTTTCAAGAATAAAATAACATGTCGATCATAAAAAAATATTGAAGTGCACCGCTCCTGCAGACGATGTCCCGAACGACCTCCAAAAAAAGGCGCTTGGCGGTGATCTCCATATCGGCGGTTTGGATTATTTGAAATCAAAAAATATGGTCAATTCTTTTAAAGGATAGATTAATGCAGGTATTGAACGAAGGAATAATAAAAATTTTCATTTTTGACAAAATGGCGTCTATTTGAAAAAATTTTTTCGTTTTTTACTAAAATTTTCGCTCCAAATTGTTTAAAAAAAATAGTAATAATTTTTGTAAACCTTATTCCTTCGTTCAATACCTGAGGAATATATTTGAGAAGATTGTGTGAAAATTTGAGACCGATCGGTTCAGCCATTTCTGAGATATCGAGATCACCGACTATGAAAACACCATTTTGAGATAAACGCGTTTGAAGTTTCGGAATTAGTTTACACATAGTTAAAATTTTTTTACAAATTCAGGTGTATGTCCGAAAATATTTATCGGATTTACTTCAAATTTTCAGAGAATATACTCAAATATATGTGCATTCCGAAAATGCAAAAAAAATCGATTTTTTGAAATTTCTAACTGCGTATAACCCCTTAATCTAAAGCAACGAATGGACATTTGCATTTCTCATATATGTATATTGGAAAAGCAACCATTCGTGAGTCTAACTGTTATTTGTAACGAAAAATGGATTCTTTATAACAAAATAAACGTCTAAGATAATGGAACATCTTCACAGCCGAAGGAATGATTCTATCTAAGAAAAATTATGCTATCAGTTTTAGTGAGATATTGATGGAATTATCAATTACGAGCAGCTACCAGATAATCAATTCATCACGAAATCGTTGTATTATGAATAAATAGACCTGGTAAGGCATCAATGAAAAATAAAAGAAGAATGGGAAAAAATAGACCCCGATATTTGCAGAAATTTAATTCATAACATGCAGTCTTAAAAGACCAAGGGAGAGGGGCATACCTAAATATTAAAAACTTAATAAGAAATAGAAAGGTAATAAAATAATCCATTTTCTAAAAAAAATGTGTTTTATTTATTTTTTTAGAAATAAAAATTAAAAGTGTTCTACACATATAATTAAACATGTATATATATATATATATATATATATATATATATATATATATATATATATATATATACATATGTTCGTAATAACAAACAAATGTTTGGTTTTTAGGACTCATAAAATATAGAAGACTGTAAATGAATTTCATTTATACTTAGCAGAGCATTTCTCTACAAACGTATCGACATAATTTTAGAATCGTTTCTATACTCATAAATCATTTGAGTACTAAACTAGCCAAAACATAATAAAAATTGTAATAGCAATGTATCTAAAAATAAACATCAACTGGAATTCCATCGTAAATACAAGAAACAAATCTTTAACTTAAACATTTACAAATCAGTACAAGATTTATTACCAATGAAAAAATGCATTGCATGACCAAAACTTTCCAGAATAATTCAATTAAAAGTTTTTTCTTTTACCAAAAAAAATTCTTTTCTATTACTATTAACGAACGAGAGTAATTTATATATTTATTTTATGTATGCAATAGGAAAAAATATATCCTTCAACACTTTACAAATTACGTATCTCTTTCAACCTTTGATCTTAAAAAAATATTTAAGAAGATATGCTCATCAAATCGTCTTGTCAACACTTTAACTTTTCTGTATATATATAAAATAAATTTTAAATCTCGTACCACAGTACAAGCAATAATTTCACCTCGATGCTACAAATACATGAAGAAAAAACATATATCCATATATCACAAATGCAGTGAGTATAGACAAGCACTTAAGCTCGCCTAGCTTGGCTGCTAGATGGACCACGAACAAAATGGACCTATCACTTTGTAATATGTGTTTCGGTCAAGATGTAACAGATGGCATATTGGAAATCGCGATTCGTGACATTACATCCTGAAAATAGTTTTTTAGAAATACGTTTTTCCTAATCTCGACGTGAATTTAGATCGTTTTTTATTCATACGTGTCGGAGCAAGTTACGAAATGTGTGTTTTTGAACACGGATAAATTCCCCAACACGTTAAATATTCATTAAAGTCGTATGAAAAAGTGTAATATTATTATTAAAAGAAATACACACACACACTATTTTTGAACTAATCAAAATATCGCGTGCATTTATAAAATTACCAAATTGTTACAAGGTCACATATGTGTGTGTATATATATATACATAAAAAAGAATTAGATTACAATTGATTACATATTTAAATATTCTGATTTACTGGCTGAAATTTAAAGTTCTTTTCGTTGCTTGTTGTAAAAAAATGAATTGTGTGTAAAAACGCTATAATCGACGAGAAATGATAAAAAAAACGTGATTTTAACAACAGGTTTGTTATTTTAATATAAATGTTCAAAAAATATGAGAAAATACCATCAAATATTAGAAATGTATAATTTCATTCTAAAAATAAAATAAAAAAATGAATTTGATTTAACAATTTGTTAAGAACTGTTTATATTATTAAATATATATTTTTAAAAAAATGACAATAATAAATTAAGAAATGTAATAGACAATCTCAAATTAAATATTTAACCCTAAAATGTGCATTTTTTATTTTCAAAAATAAACTGTATATTAATACAAAATATTAAACAAGGGAAAAATAATAAAAAATATTTTTTTCAGTTTATTTATTGTTCTCGAAAGAAAACAATTCTATTAAATATATTATGTATGGTTGAGCTATGCAATTAAGATTTTTACATCTCAATAGAATAGAATTCCAAATTGGAAAATTTTCATTACTTAATCACACATCTTGCTAAGAGAATGGAGTCATATTTGATTTTTTCTTTTAAAATTATTCCATAATAAAATAGGATGAAAATATAGAGACGTTAGAAGAAAGCCTGAAAAAATTGAGAGAAATTATAAATAAATAAATATATATATATAAGTAAAGTATAAATATAACAATACGATTTCTTTATTATTTAATTTTTTTAAAAAAGATTTATCTATTTAAACCCTGCAACGCTATAGCAGAGTTTGAGAGACCATACATATTTTATTCACTATTTTCTTAAAAACTATCCTTTATAGAAAAAAGAAACTTTCTGTATCTTTTTAACTCATAGTCTAAAAAAAATATTTTATAAATCCTATAAAAACTATTTCCCATAAAATAATTTTATGTAATTTTTATACCCATACCATATCATAAAATCAATTGCTGTTATGACAATGGTATGGTCTTGGAAATCCGCATCAACCATTAAAATGAACAATAAGTGATTATTGATCACTTTTATAAAATTTTGTAGTATTAGAATGAATGATTCATTTGTGTTTTAGTGAATTTGTCACTATACTAAAATAAATAATAACTATGCATACAAAATGGAAAATAATAACGACTAGTAATTTCATTACAACAATATTAAATTTTAGTAGGAATAGAACTATTCGAATATTGTATAAATTTAATACAAAAAAAATGTAGCTTTATGTACAAATTCAAAGTACTGATTATAATCAAAAATCTACATAATCTCACAATTATCAGTCTACATAATCTGTACATAACATAGATTCGCCTACATTGCATATAAAATAAATTAATAACATGATATAACCGATCCGTATGTAATTATTACACTGATTCGACGTGGAACAAAATCTAATTAAATGAAATCTGTCGATGTTGTAAATATTAATAGAACGGACCGCTATTATACATTCCGATGGATATTAGGTTAACGAAATGTCCACTGTACCGTGTACTTCATTAAATTTTCATCATTCAAAAATGAATGAACAAACATGAAATTTACATTTCCATGTCTTTTAAGATTTTTCTTTAATATCTTCTTATCAGTATTTCAAAGAATTCGTTTTTATTTTACCAGTTGAAAATGTATTTTATGTTTGTATGTCTGTGATAAACTGAATATATATATATATATATATATATATATATATATATATATAAATGTATATATATATATATATATATATATATATATATAATATAAAATATTAAAATGGAAATTAAATTTGAATTGCTATCATATTAAAATATGTTCATATTTGATTTTTCCTTTTTGTTGTTTATATACTATATATATATATATATATATATATATATATATATATATATATATATATATATATATATATATATATATTAGTCTAACAAAAATCGTTAATTTTAGTATTTATGAGGTTGTTTTTTTTTTAATTCGAAGTAACAAATATTTTTATTGCAAGCATAATTTTATACTTACTTTTATCAATATTTATTTTCAAATTTAAAAAAAACTTGATATATATATATATATATATATATATATATATATATATATATATATACGAGTACATATGTAATCATCAACCTCTTTCTATTCAATGTTAAATGAGAGCCTCTCCCAACCTTTTCCACTTCGACCAATCCAATAATTTCTCTACTAGCCTTTTAGGACAAATTTTCTTATATCTCTGTCCCATCTATCCATGATTTTTTTCTTGGGCCTTCTTATATATCTAAATTTCCATTCGATAACTTTTCTTGTAATCTTTACTTCTTATTCTATGACCTACTCATTTCCAGTTCAAACTCTCCATTTTTGCTTTAACGTTCGCAACTTCTGGTTTTTTTATGATTTACACATTTCTCTTTTTATCTCTATTTGTTTTTCTTAACATGTATCTTTGTGTTATCTGTAATCACTGAATTATTCTGACATTAAAAACTTATGTTTTGCTACCATAAATAAGAACAGGTAGGTTATACTAATCAAAAACTTTATTTGTTAAATACAAATGAACATCCGACTTCACGATATGGGATTTTTTCTGAACTATCACCATCCCAATAATATATATATATATATATATATATATATATAGAGAGAGAGAGAGAGAGAGAGAGAGAGAGAGAGTGAATAAATAATTAATAAACATTTAATAATTAAAATTTAAATACAGGTACATTTTAAAAATTTAACACGTCTTTTATACAAAAGTTTTACAAAATTTATTTTATTTAGTATAAAGAAGAAAGTATCTATCGTAAAGCTCCCGCAAAAGCACCTTACCGTTTTTCATTTTTAATGAAATGAAATGGCGCCACACCTAGTGTTGTATCGAAACCAATAACTTAAATATCTACAGGTCACATCCAAACACAAATCTCGAGGCTATGATTGTACGAGTTACACAAGTTTCAAACAACAATTTGTTAGATAAACTTGTGATTTCAGGTCACAGA